>CM050689.1:11853707-11933707 GCA_027574665.1 Rhynochetos jubatus | reverse complement strand
GGTGCTGCTTTGGCTGCTAGAAGCTGTGCCCATTTCATCATCATCTGTTGGTGGCTGTGAGTGACTTGTGAGTGAGTGAGTGAGTGAGTGAAGGTGCTGCTTTGGCTGCTAGAAGTTGTGCCCATTTCATCATCATCTGTTGGTGGCTGTGAGTGAGTGAGTGAGTGAGTGAGTGGGTGAAGGTGCTGCTTTGGCTGCTAGAAGTTGTGCCCATTTCATCATCATCTGTTGGTGGCTGTGAGTGACTTGTGAGTGAGTGAGTGAGTGAGTGAGTGAAGGTGCTGCTTTGGCTGCTAGAAGTTGTGCCCATTTCATCATCATCTGTTGGTGGCTGTGAGTGAGTGAGTGAGTGAGTGGGTGAAGGTGCTGCTTTGGCTGCTAGAAGTTGTGCCCATTTCATCATCATCTGTTGGTGGCTGTGAGTGAGTGAGTGAGTGAGTGGGTGAAGGTGCTGCTTTGGATGATAGACGTTGTGCCCATTTCATCATCATCTGTTGGTGGCTGTGAGTGAGTGAGTGAGTGAGTGAGTGAAGGTGCTGCTTTGGCTGCTAGAAGTTGTGCCCATTTCATCATCATCTGTTGGTGGCTGTGAGTGAGTGAGTGAGTGAGTGAGTGAGTGAGTGAAGGTGCTGCTTTGGATGATAGAAGTTGTGACCATTTCATCATCATCTGTTGGTGGCTGTGAGTGAGTGAGTGAGTGAGTGAGTGAGTGAGTGAAGGTGCTGCTTTGGATGACAGAAGTTGTGCCCATTTTGCCATCATCTGTTGGTGGCTGTGAGTGAGTGAGTGAGTGAAGGTACTGCTTTGGATGACAGTTGTGCCCAATTCATCATCATCTGTTGGTGGCTGTGAGTGAGTGAGTGAGTGAGTGAGTGAGTGAAGGTGCTGCTTTGGATGATAGAAGTTGTGCCCAATTCATCATCATCTGTTGGTGGCTCTGAGTGACTTGTGAGTGATTGAGTGAGTGATTGAGTGAGTGAAGGTGCTGCTTTGGATGATACAAGCTGTGCCCATTTCATCATCATCTGTTGGTGCCTGTGAGTGAGTGAGTGAGGGAGTGAGTGAGTGAAGGTGCTGCTTTGGATGATAGAAGTTGTGACCATTTTGTCATCATCTGTTGGTGGCTCTGAGTGAGTGAATGAGTGAGTCAGTGAGTGAGTGAGTGAGAGAAGGTGCTGCTTTGGATGATAGAAGTTGTGCCCATTTCATCATCATCTGTTGGTGGCTGTGAGTGACTTGTGAGTGAGTGAGTGAGTGAGTGAGTGAAGGTGCTGCTTTGGCTGCTAGAAGTTGTGCCCATTTCATCATCATCTGTTGGTGGCTGTGAGTGAGTGAGTGAGTGAGTGAAGGTACTGCTTTGGATGATAGAAGTTCTGCCCATTTCATCATCATCTGTTGGTGGCTGTGAGTGAGTGAGTGAGTGAGTGAGTGAGTGAGTGAGTGAGTGAGTGAAGGTACTGCTTTGGATGACAGAAGTTGTGCCCATTTCATCATCATATGTTGGTTGCTGTGAGTGAGTGAGTGAGTGAGTGAGAGAGTGAGTGAGTGAGTGAAGGTGCTGCTTTGGATGATGGAAGTTGTGCCCATTTCATCATCATCTGTTGGTGGCTGTGAGTGAGTGAGTGAGTGAGTGGGTGAAGGTGCTGCTTTGGATGATAGACGTTGTGCCCATTTCATCATCATCTGTTGGTGGCTGTGAGTGAGTGAGTGAGTGAGTGAGTGAAGGTGCTGCTTTGGCTGCTAGAAGTTGTGCCCATTTCATCATCATCTGTTGGTGGCTGTGAGTGAGTGAGTGAGTGAGTGGGTGAAGGTGCTGCTTTGGCTGCTAGAAGTTGTGCCCATTTCATCATCATCTGTTGGTGGCTGTGAGTGACTTGTGAGTGAGTGAGTGAGTGGGTGAAGGTGCTGCTTTGGCTGATAGAAGTTGTGCCCATTTCATCATCATCTGTTGGTGGCTGTGAGTGAGTGAGTGAGTGAGTGGGTGAGTGAGTGAGTGAGTGAAGGTGCTGCTTTGGCTGCTAGAAGTTGTGACCATTTCATCATCATCTGTTGGTGGCTGTGAGTGAGTGAGTGAGTGAAGGTACTGCTTTGGATGACAGTTGTGCCCATTTCATCATCATCTGTTGGTGGCTGTGAGTGAGTGAGTGAGTGAGTGAGTGAGTGAGTGAGTGAAGGTGCTGCTTTGGATGATAGAAGTTGTGCCCAATTCATCATCATCTGTTGGTGGATGTGAGTGACTTGTGAGTGATTGAGTGAGTGAGTGAGTGAGTGAAGGTGCTGCTTTGGATGATACAAGCTGTGCCCATTTCATCATCATCTGTTGGTGCCTGTGAGTGAGTGAGTGAGTGAGGGAGTGAGTGAGTGAAGGTGCTGCTTTGGATGATAGAAGTTGTGACCATTTTGTCATCATCTGTTGGTGGCTCTGAGTGAGTGAATGAGTGAGTGAGTGAGTGAGTGAAGGTGCTGCTTTGGATGATAGAAGTTGTGCCCATTTCATCATCATCTGTTGGTGGCTGTGAGTGACTTGTGAGTGAGTGAGTGAGTGAGTGAGTGAGTGAAGGTGCTGCTTTGGATGATAGAAGTTGTGCCCATTTCATCATCATCTGTTGGTGGCTGTGAGTGAGTGAGTGAGTGAGTGAGTGAGTGAGTGAAGGTGCTGCTTTGGATGACAGAAGTTGTGCCCATTTTGCCATCATCTGTTGGTGGCTGTGAGTGAGTGAGTGAGTGAAGGTACTGCTTTGGATGACAGAAGTTGTGCCCAATTCATCATCATCTGTTGGTGGCTGTGAGTGAGTGAGTGAGTGAGTGAGTGAGTGAGTGAGTGAGTGAAGGTGCTGCTTTGGATGATAGAAGTTGTGCCCAATTCATCATCATCTGTTGGTGGCTGTGAGTGACTTGTGAGTGATTGAGTGAGTGATTGAGTGAGTGAAAGTGCTGCTTTGGATGATACAAGCTGTGCCCATTTCATCATCATCTGTTGGTGGCTGTGAGTGAGTGAGTGAGTGAGTGGGTGAAGGTGCTGCTTTGGATGATAGACGTTGTGCCCATTTCATCATCATCTGTTGGTGGCTGTGAGTGAGTGAGTGAGTGAGTGAGTGAGTGAGTGAGTGAGTGAAGGTGCTGCTTTGGCTGCTAGAAGTTGTGCCCATTTCATCATCATCTGTTGGTGGCTGTGAGTGAGTGAGTGAGTGAGTGAGTGAGTGAGTGAAGGTGCTGCTTTGGATGATAGAAGTTGTGACCATTTCATCATCATCTGTTGGTGGCTGTGAGTGAGTGAGTGAGTGAGTGAGTGAGTGAGTGAGTGAAGGTGCTGCTTTGGATGACAGAAGTTGTGCCCATTTTGCCATCATCTGTTGGTGGCTGTGAGTGAGTGAGTGAGTGAAGGTACTGCTTTGGATGATAGAAGTTGTGCCCAATTCATCATCATCTGTTGGTGGCTGTGAGTGAGTGAGTGAGTGATTGAGTGAGTGAGTGAGTGAGTGAGTGAAGGTGCTGCTTTGGATGATAGAAGTTGTGCCCAATTCATCATCATCTGTTGGTGGCTGTGAGTGACTTGTGAGTGATTGAGTGAGTGATTGAGTGAGTGAAGGTGCTGCTTTGGATGATACAAGCTGTGCCCATTTCATCATCATCTGTTGGTGCCTGTGAGTGAGTGAGTGAGGGAGTGAGTGAGTGAAGGTGCTGCTTTGGATGATAGAAGTTGTGACCATTTTGTCATCATCTGTTGGTGGCTCTGAGTGAGTGAATGAGTGAGTGAGTGAGTGAGTGAGTGAGTGAGTGAGTGAGTGAGAGAAGGTGCTGCTTTGGATGATAGAAGTTGTGCCCATTTCATCATCATCTGTTGGTGGCTGAGAGTGAGTGAGTGAGTGAGTGAGTGAGTGAAGGTGCTGCTTTGGATGATAGAAGTTGTGCCCATTTCATCATCATCTGTTGGTGGCTGTGAGTGAGTGAGTGAGTGAGTGAGTGAGTGAGTGAAGGTACTGCTTTGGATGACAGAAGTTGTGCCCATTTCATCATCATATGTTGGTTGCTGTGAGTGAGTGAGTGAGTGAGTGAAGGTGCTGCTTTGGATGATAGAAGTTGTGCCCAATTCATCATCATCTGTTGGTGGCTGTGAGTGACTTGTGAGTGATTGAGTGAGTGATTGAGTGAGTGAAAGTGGTGCTTTGGCTGCTAGAAGTTGTGCCCATTTCATCATCATCTGTTGGTGGCTGTGAGTGAGTGAGTGAGTGAGTGGGTGAAGGTGCTGCTTTGGCTGCTAGAAGTTGTGCCCATTTCATCATCATCTGTTGGTGGCTGTGAGTGAGTGAGTGAGTGAGTGAGTGGGTGAAGGTGCTGCTTTGGCTGCTAGAAGTTGTGCCCATTTCATCATCATCTGTTGGTGGCTGTGAGTGAGTGAGTGAGTGAGTGAGTGAGTGAAGGTGCTGCTTTGGCTGCTAGAAGTTGTGACCATTTCATCATCATCTGTTGGTGGCTGTGAGTGAGTGAGTGAGTGAAGGTACTGCTTTGGATGACAGTTGTGCCCATTTCATCATCATCTGTTGGTGGATGTGAGTGACTTGTGAGTGATTGAGTGAGTGAGTGAGTGAGTGAAGGTGCTGCTTTGGATGATACAAGCTGTGCCCATTTCATCATCATCTGTTGGTGGCTGTGAGTGAGTGAGTGAGTGAGGGAGTGAGTGAGTGAAGGTGCTGCTTTGGATGATAGAAGTTGTGACCATTTTGTCATCATCTGTTGGTGGCTCTGAGTGAGTGAATGAGTGAGTGAGTGAGTGAGTGAGTGAGTGAGTGAAGGTGCTGCTTTGGATGATAGAAGTTGTGCCCATTTCATCATCATCTGTTGGTGGCTGTGAGTGACTTGTGAGTGAGTGAGTGAGTGAGTGAGTGAAGGTGCTGCTTTGGATGATAGAAGTTGTGCCCATTTCATCATCATCTGTTGGTGGCTGTGAGTGAGTGAGTGAGTGAGTGAGTGAAGGTGCTGCTTTGGATGACAGAAGTTGTGCCCATTTTGCCATCATCTGTTGGTGGCTGTGAGTGAGTGAGTGAGTGAAGGTACTGCTTTGGATGACAGAAGTTGTGCCCAATTCATCATCATCTGTTGGTGGCTGTGAGTGAGTGAGTGAGTGAGTGAGTGAAGGTGCTGCTTTGGATGATAGAAGTTGTGCCCAATTCATCATCATCTGTTGGTGGCTGTGAGTGACTTGTGAGTGATTGAGTGATTGAGTGAGTGAAAGTGCTGCTTTGGATGATACAAGCTGTGCCCATTTCATCATCATCTGTTGGTGCCTGTGAGTGAGTGAGTGAGGGAGTGAGTGAGTGAAGGTGCTGCTTTGGATGATAGAAGCTGTGACCATTTTGTCATCATCTGTTGGTGGCTCTGAGTGAGTGAATGAGTGAGTGAGTGAGTGAGTGAGTGAGTGAGTGAGAGAAGGTGCTGCTTTGGATGATAGAAGTTGTGCCCATTTCATCATCATCTGTTGATGGCTGTGAGTGAGTGAGTGAGTGAGTGAGTGAGTGAGTGAAGGTACTGCTTTGGATGACAGAAGTTGTGCCCATTTTGCCATCATCTGTTGGTGGCTGTGAGTGAGTGAGTGAGTGAAGGTACTGCTTTGGATGACAGTTGTGCCCAATTCATCATCATCTGTTGGTGGCTGTGAGTGAGTGAGTGAGTGAGTGAGTGAGTGAGTGAGTGAGTGAAGGTGCTGCTTTGGATGATAGAAGTTGTGCCCAATTCATCATCATCTCTTGGTGGCTGTGAGTGACTTGTGAGTGATTGAGTGAGTGATTGAGTGAGTGAAGGTGCTGCTTTGGATGATACAAGCTGTGCCCATTTCATCATCATCTGTTGGTGCCTGTGAGTGAGTGAGTGAGTGAGTGAGTGAGTGAGTGAAGGTGCTGCTTTGGATGATAGAAGTTGTGACCATTTTGTCATCATCTGTTGGTGGCTGTGAGTGAGTGAGTGAGTGAGTGAGTGAAGGTGCTGCTTTGGATGATACAAGTTGTGCCCATTTCATCATCATCTGTTGGTGGCTGTGAGTGAGTGAGTGAGTGAGTGAGTGAGTGAGTGAAGGTGCTGCTTTGGATGATAGAAGTTGTGACCATTTTGTCATCATCTGTTGGTGGCTCTGAGTGAGTGAGTGAGTGAGTGAGTGAGAGAAGGTGCTGCTTTGGATGATAGAAGTTGTGCCCATTTCATCATCATCTGTTGGTGCCTGTGAGTGAGTGAGGGAGTGAGTGAGTGAAGGTGCTGCTTTGGATGATAGAAGTTGTGACCATTTTGTCATCATCTGTTGGTGGCTGTGAGTGAGTGAGTGAGTGAGTGAGTGAGTGAGTGAGTGAAGGTGCTGCTTTGGATGACAGAAGTTGTGCCCATTTTGCCATCATCTGTTGGTGGCTGTGAGTGAGTGAGTGAGTGAAGGTACTGCTTTGGATGACAGAAGTTGTGCCCAATTCATCATCATCTCTTGGTGGCTGTGAGTGACTTGTGAGTGATTGAGTGAGTGAAGGTGCTGCTTTGGATGATAGAAGTTGTGCCCAATTCATCATCATCTGTTGGTGGCTGTGAGTGACTTGTGAGTGATTGAGTGAGTGATTGAGTGAGTGAAAGTGCTGCTTTGGATGATACAAGCTGTGCCCATTTCATCATCATCTGTTGGTGCCTGTGAGTGAGTGAGTGAGGGAGTGAGTGAGTGAAGGTGCTGCTTTGGATGATAGAAGCTGTGACCATTTTGTCATCATCTGTTTCTTGCTGTGAGTGAGTGAGTGAGTGAGTGAGTGAGTGAGTGAGCGAGTGAGTGAAGGTGCTGCTTTGGCTGATAGAAGTTGTGCCCATTTCATCATCATCTGTTGGTGGCTGTGAGTGAGTGAGTGAGTGAAGGTGCTGCTTTGGATGATAGAAGTTGTGCCCATTTCATCATCATCTGTTGGTGGCTGTGAGTGACTTGTGAGTGAGTGAGTGAGTGAGCGAGTGAGTGAAGGTGCTGCTTTGGCTGATAGAAGTTGTGCCCATTTCATCATCATCTGTTGGTGGCTGTGAGTGACTTGTGAGTGAGTGAGTGAGTGAGCGAGTGAGTGAAGGTGCTGCTTTGGCTGATAGAAGTTGTGCCCATTTCATCATCATCTGTTGGTGGCTGTGAGTGACTTGTGAGTGAGTGAGTGAGTGAGTGAGTGAGTGAGTGAAGGTGCTGCTTTGGCTGCTAGAAGTTGTGCCCATTTCATCATCATCTGTTGGTGGCTGTGAGTGAGTGAGTGAGTGAGTGAGTGAGTGAGTGAGTGAGTGAGTGGGTGAAGGTGCTGCTTTGGCTGCTAGAAGTTGTGCCCATTTCATCATCATCTGTTGGTGGCTGTGAGTGAGTGAGTGAGTGAGTGAGTGGGTGAAGGTGCTGCTTTGGATGATAGACGTTGTGCCCATTTCATCATCATCTGTTGGTGGCTGTGAGTGAGTGAGTGAGTGAGTGAGTGAGTGAAGGTGCTGCTTTGGCTGCTAGAAGTTGTGCCCATTTCATCATCATCTGTTGGTGGCTGTGAGTGAGTGAGTGAGTGAGTGAGTGAGTGAGTGAGAGAAGGTGCTGCTTTGGATGATAGAAGTTGTGCCCATTTCATCATCATCTGTTGGTGCCTGTGAGTGAGTGAGGGAGTGAGTGAGTGAAGGTGCTGCTTTGGATGATAGAAGTTGTGACCATTTTGTCATCATCTGTTGGTGGCTGTGAGTGAGTGAGTGAGTGAGTGAGTGAGTGAAGGTGCTGCTTTGGATGACAGAAGTTGTGCCCATTTTGCCATCATCTGTTGGTGGCTGTGAGTGAGTGAGTGAGTGAAGGTACTGCTTTGGATGACAGAAGTTGTGCCCAATTCATCATCATCTCTTGGTGGCTGTGAGTGACTTGTGAGTGATTGAGTGAGTGAAGGTGCTGCTTTGGATGATAGAAGTTGTGCCCAATTCATCATCATCTGTTGGTGGCTGTGAGTGACTTGTGAGTGATTGAGTGAGTGATTGAGTGAGTGAAAGTGCTGCTTTGGATGATACAAGCTGTGCCCATTTCATCATCATCTGTTGGTGCCTGTGAGTGAGTGAGTGAGGGAGTGAGTGAGTGAAGGTGCTGCTTTGGATGATAGAAGCTGTGACCATTTTGTCATCATCTGTTTCTTGCTGTGAGTGAGTGAGTGAGTGAGTGAGTGAATGAGAGAGTGAGTGAGTGAGTGAAGGTGCTGCTTTGGATGATGGAAGTTGTGCCCATTTCATCATCATCTGTTGGTGGCTGTGAGTGAGTGAGTGAGTGAAGGTGCTGCTTTGGATGATAGAAGTTGTGCCCATTTCATCATCATCTGTTGGTGGCTGTGAGTGACTTGTGAGTGAGTGAGTGAGTGAGCGAGTGAGTGAAGGTGCTGCTTTGGCTGATAGAAGTTGTGCCCATTTCATCATCATCTGTTGGTGGCTGTGAGTGACTTGTGAGTGAGTGAGTGAGTGAGCGAGTGAGTGAAGGTGCTGCTTTGGCTGATAGAAGTTGTGCCCATTTCATCATCATCTGTTGGTGGCTGTGAGTGACTTGTGAGTGAGTGAGTGAGTGAGTGAGTGAGTGAAGGTGCTGCTTTGGCTGCTAGAAGTTGTGCCCATTTCATCATCATCTGTTGGTGGCTGTGAGTGAGTGAGTGAGTGAGTGAGTGAGTGAGTGAGTGAAGGTGCTGCTTTGGCTGCTAGAAGTTGTGCCCATTTCATCATCATCTGTTGGTGGCTGTGAGTGAGTGAGTGAGTGAGTGAGTGAGTGAGTGAGTGAGTGAAGGTGCTGCTTTGGATGATAGAAGTTGTGACCATTTCATCATCATCTGTTGGTGGCTGTGAGTGAGTGAGTGAGTGAGTGAGTGAGTGAAGGTGCTGCTTTGGATGACAGAAGTTGTGCCCATTTTGCCATCATCTGTTGGTGGCTGTGAGTGAGTGAGTGAGTGAAGGTACTGCTTTGGATGACAGTTGTGCCCAATTCATCATCATCTGTTGGTGGCTGTGAGTGAGTGAGTGAGTGAGTGAGTGAGTGAGTGAGTGAGTGAGTGAAGGTGCTGCTTTGGATGATAGAAGTTGTGCCCAATTCATCATCATCTGTTGGTGGATGTGAGTGACTTGTGAGTGATTGAGTGAGTGAGTGAGTGAGTGAAGGTGCTGCTTTGGATGATACAAGCTGTGCCCATTTCATCATCATCTGTTGGTGCCTGTGAGTGAGTGAGTGAGGGAGTGACTGAGTGAAGGTGCTGCTTTGGATGATAGAAGTTGTGCCCATTTTGTCATCATCTGTTGGTGGCTCTGAGTGAGTGAATGAGTGAGTGAGTGAGTGAGTGAGTGAGTGAGAGAAGGTGCTGCTTTGGATGATAGAAGTTGTGCCCATTTCATCATCATCTGTTGGTGGCTGTGAGTGACTTGTGAGTGAGTGAGTGAGTGAGTGAGTGAAGGTGCTGCTTTGGCTGCTAGAAGTTGTGCCCATTTCATCATCATCTGTTGGTGGCTGTGAGTGAGTGAGTGAGTGAGTGAGTGAGTGAGTGAAGGTGCTGCTTTGGATGATAGAAGTTGTGACCATTTCATCATCATCTGTTGGTGGCTGTGAGTGAGTGAGTGAGTGAGTGAGTGAAGGTGCTGCTTTGGATGACAGAAGTTGTGCCCATTTTGCCATCATCTGTTGGTGGCTGTGAGTGAGTGAGTGAGTGAGTGAAGGTACTGCTTTGGATGACAGAAGTTGTGCCCAATTCATCATCATCTGTTGGTGGCTGTGAGTGAGTGAGTGAGTGAGTGAAGGTGCTGCTTTGGATGATAGAAGTTGTGCCCAATTCATCATCATCTGTTGGTGGCTGTGAGTGACTTGTGAGTGATTGAGTGAGTGATTGAGTGAGTGAAGGTGCTGCTTTGGATGATACAAGCTGTGCCTATTTCATCATCATCTGTTGGTGCCTGGGAGTGAGTGAGTGAGGGAGTGAGTGAGTGAAGGTGCTGCTTTGGATGATAGAAGTTGTGCCCATTTTGCCATCATCTGTTGGTGGCTGTGAGTGAGTGAGTGAGTGAAGGTACTGCTTTGGATGACAGTTGTGCCCAATTCATCATCATCTGTTGGTGGCTGTGAGTGAGTGAGTGAGTGAGTGAGTGAGTGAGTGAAGGTGCTGCTTTGGATGATAGAAGTTGTGCCCAATTCATCATCATCTGTTGGTGGATGTGAGTGACTTGTGAGTGATTGAGTGAGTGAGTGAGTGAGTGAAGGTGCTGCTTTGGCTGCTAGAAGTTGTGCCCATTTCATCATCATCTGTTGGTGCCTGTGAGTGAGTGAGTGAGTGAGTGAGGGAGTGAGTGAGGGAGTGAGTGAGTGAAGGTGCTGCTTTGGATGATAGAAGTTGTGACCATTTTGTCATCATCTGTTGGTGGCTCTGAGTGAGTGAGTGAGTGAGTGAGTGAGTGAGTGAGAGAAGGTGCTGCTTTGGATGATAGAAGTTGTGCCCATTTCATCATCATCTGTTGGTGGCTGTGAGTGACTTGTGAGTGAGTGAGTGAGTGAGTGAGTGAGTGAAGGTGCTGCTTTGGCTGCTAGAAGTTGTGCCCATTTCATCATCATCTGTTGGTGGCTGTGAGTGAGTGAGTGAGTGAGTGAGTGAGTGAGTGAGTGAAGGTGCTGCTTTGGCTGCTAGAAGTTGTGCCCATTTCATTATCATCTGTTGGTGGCTGAGTGAGTGAGTGATTGAGTGAGTGAGTGAAGGTGCTGCTTTGGATGATAGAAGTTGTGACCATTTCATCATCATCTGTTGGTGGCTGTGAGTGAGTGAGTGAGTGAGTGAGTGAGTGAGTGAAGGTGCTGCTTTGGATGACAGAAGTTGTGCCCATTTTGCCATAATCTGTTGGTGGCTGTGAGTGAGTGAGTGAGTGAAGGTGCTGCTTTGGATGATAGAAGTTGTGCCCAATTCATCATCATCTGTTGGTGGCTGTGAGTGACTTGTGAGTGATTGAGTGAGTGATTGAGTGAGTGAAGGTGCTGCTTTGGATGATACAAGCTGTGCCCATTTCATCATCATCTGTTGGTGCCTGTGAGTGAGTGAGTGAGGGAGTGAGTGAGTGAAGGTGCTGCTTTGGATGATAGAAGTTGTGACCATTTTGTCATCATCTGTTGGTGGCTCTGAGTGAGTGAGTGAGTGAGTGAGTGAGAGAAGGTGCTGCTTTGGATGATAGAAGTTGTGCCCATTTCATCATCATCTGTTGGTGGCTGTGAGTGATTGAGTGAGTGAGTGAGTGAGTGAAGGTACTGCTTTGGATGACAGAAGTTGTGCCCATTTCATCATCATATGTTGGTTGCTGTGAGTGAGTGAGTGAGTGAGTGAGTGAGTGAGTGAAGGTGCTGCTTTGGATGACAGAAGTGGTGACCAATTTGTCATCATCTGTTGGTGGCTGTGAGTGACTTGTGAGTGAGTGAGTGAGTGAGTGAGTGAAGGTGCTGCTTGGATTATAGAATTTGTGCCCATTTCATCATCATCTGTTGGTGGCTGTGAGTGAGTGAGTGAGTGAGTGAAGGTGCTGCTTTGGATGATGGAAGTTGTGCCCATTTCATCATCATCTGTTGGTGGCTGTGAGTGAGTGAGTGAGTGAAGGTGCTGCTTTGGAAGATAGAAGTTGTGCCCATTTCATCATCATCTGTTGGTGGCTGTGAGTGAGTGAGTGAGTGAATGAGTGAGTGAGTGAGTGAAGGTGCTGCTTTGGAAGATAGAAGTTGTGCCCATTTCATCATCTTCTGTTGGTGGCTGTGAGTGAGTGAGTGAGTGAGTGAGTGAGTGAAGGTGCTGCTTTGGATGATACAAGCTGTGACCATTTCATCATCATTTGTTGGTGGCTGTGAGTGAGTGAGTGAGTGAGTGAGTGAAGGTGCTGCTTTGGCTGCTAGAAGTTGTGACCATTTCATCATCATCTGTTGGTGGCTGTGAGTGAGTGAGTGAGTGAAGGTACTGCTTTGGATGACAGTTGTGCCCATTTCATCATCATCTGTTGGTGGCTGTGAGTGAGTGAGTGAGTGAGTGAGTGAGTGAGTGAGTGAAGGTGCTGCTTTGGATGATAGAAGTTGTGCCCAATTCATCATCATCTGTTGGTGGATGTGAGTGACTTGTGAGTGAGTGAGTGAGTGAGTGAGTGAGTGAAGGTGCTGCTTTGGATGATACAAGCTGTGCCCATTTCATCATCATCTGTTGGTGCCTGTGAGTGAGTGAGGGAGTGAGGGAGTGAGTGAGTGAAGGTGCTGCTTTGGATGATAGAAGTTGTGACCATTTTGTCATCATCTGTTGGTGGCTCTGAGTGAGTGAATGAGTGAGTGAGTGAGTGAGTGAGTGAGTGAGTGAGAGAAGGTGCTGCTTTGGATGATAGAAGTTGTGCCCATTTCATCATCATCTGTTGGTGGCTGTGAGTGACTTGTGAGTGAGTGAGTGAGTGAGTGAGTGAGTGAAGGTGCTGCTTTGGATGATAGAAGTTGTGCCCATTTCATCATCATCTGTTGGTGGCTGTGAGTGAGTGAGTGAGTGAGTGAGTGAGTGAAGGTGCTGCTTTGGATGATACAAGTTGTGACCATTTCATCATCATCTGTTGGTGGCTGTGAGTGAGTGAGTGAGTGAGTGAGTGAGTGAGTGAGTGAGTGAAGGTGCTGCTTTGGATGACAGAAGTTGTGCCCATTTTGCCATCATCTGTTGGTGGCTGTGAGTGAGTGAGTGAGTGAAGGTACTGCTTTGGATGACAGAAGTTATGCCCAATTCATCATCATCTGTTGGTGGCTGTGAGTGAGTGAGTGAGTGAGTGAGTGAGTGAAGGTGCTGCTTTGGATGATAGAAGTTGTGCCCAATTCATCATCATCTGTTGGTGGCTGTGAGTGACTTGTGAGTGATTGAGTGAGTGATTGAGTGAGTGAAAGTGCTGCTTTGGATGATACAAGCTGTGCCCATTTCATCATCATCTGTTGGTGCCTGTGAGTGAGTGAGTGAGGGAGTGAGTGAGTGAAGGTGCTGCTTTGGATGATAGAAGCTGTGACCATTTTGTCATCATCTGTTGGTGGCTCTGAGTGAGTGAATGAGTGAGTGAGTGAGTGAGTGAGTGAGTGAGTGAGTGAGTGAGAGAAGGTGCTGCTTTGGATGATAGAAGTTGTGCCCATTTCATCATCATCTGTTGATGGCTGTGAGTGAGTGAGTGAGTGAGTGAGTGAAGGTACTGCTTTGGATGACAGAAGTTGTGCCCATTTTGCCATCATCTGTTGGTGGCTGTGAGTGAGTGAGTGAGTGAAGGTACTGCTTTGGATGACAGTTGTGCCCAATTCATCATCATCTGTTGGTGGCTGTGAGTGAGTGAGTGAGTGAGTGAGTGAGTGAGTGAGTGAGTGAAGGTGCTGCTTTGGATGATAGAAGTTGTGCCCAATTCATCATCATCTCTTGGTGGCTGTGAGTGACTTGTGAGTGATTGAGTGAGTGATTGAGTGAGTGAAGGTGCTGCTTTGGATGATACAAGCTGTGCCCATTTCATCATCATCTGTTGGTGCCTGTGAGTGAGTGAGTGAGTGAGTGAGTGAGTGAGTGAGTGAGTGAGTGAAGGTGCTGCTTTGGATGATAGAAGTTGTGACCATTTTGTCATCATCTGTTGGTGGCTGTGAGTGAGTGAGTGAGTGAGTGAGTGAGTGAGTGAAGGTGCTGCTTTGGATGATAGAAGTTGTGCCCATTTCATCATCATCTGTTGGTGGCTGTGAGTGAGTGAGTGAGTGAGTGAGTGAGTGAGTGAAGGTGCTGCTTTGGATGATAGAAGTTGTGACCATTTTGTCATCATCTGTTGCTGGCTCTGAGTGAGTGAATGAGTGAGTGAGTGAGTGAGTGAGTGAGAGAAGGTGCTGCTTTGGATGATAGAAGTTGTGCCCATTTCATCATCATCTGTTGGTGCCTGTGAGTGAGTGAGGGAGTGAGTGAGTGAAGGTGCTGCTTTGGATGATAGAAGTTGTGACCATTTTGTCATCATCTGTTGGTGGCTGTGAGTGAGTGTGTGAGTGAGTGAGTGAAGGTGCTGCTTTGGATGACAGAAGTTGTGCCCATTTTGCCATCATCTGTTGGTGGCTGTGAGTGAGTGAGTGAGTGAAGGTGCTGCTTTGGATGACAGAAGTTGTGCCCAATTCATCATCATCTGTTGGTGGCTGTGAGTGAGTGAGTGAGTGAGTGAGTGAAGGTGCTGCTTTGGATGATAGAAGTTGTGCCCAATTCATCATCATCTGTTGGTGGCTGTGAGTGACTTGTGAGTGATTGAGTGAGTGATTGAGTGAGTGAAAGTGCTGCTTTGGATGATACAAGCTGTGCCCATTTCATCATCATCTGTTGGTGCCTGTGAGTGAGTGAGTGAGGGAGTGAGTGAGTGAAGGTGCTGCTTTGGATGATAGAAGCTGTGACCATTTTGTCATCATCTGTTTCTTGCTGTGAGTGAGTGAGTGAGTGAGTGAGAGAGTGAGTGAGTGAGTGAAGGTGCTGCTTTGGATGATGGAAGTTGTGCCCATTTCATCATCATCTGTTGGTGGCTGTGAGTGAGTGAGTGAGTGAGTGAAGGTGCTGCTTTGGATGATAGAAGTTGTGCCCATTTCATCATCATCTGTTGGTGGCTGTGAGTGACTTGTGAGTGAGTGAGTGAGTGAGCGAGTGAGTGAAGGTGCTGCTTTGGCTGATAGAAGTTGTGCCCATTTCATCATCATCTGTTGGTGGCTGTGAGTGACTTGTGAGTGAGTGAGTGAGTGAGCGAGTGAGTGAAGGTGCTGCTTTGGAAGATAGAAGTTGTGCCCATTTCATCATCTTCTGTTGGTGGCTGTGAGTGAGTGAGTGAGTGAGTGAGTGAGTGAGTGAGTGAGTGAAGGTGCTGCTTTGGATGATACAAGCTGTGACCATTTCATCATCATCTGTTGGTGGCTGTGAGTGAGTGAGTGAGTGAGTGAGTGAGTGAAGGTGCTGCTTTGGCTGCTAGAAGTTGTGACCATTTCATCATCATCTGTTGGTGGCTGTGAGTGAGTGAGTGAGTGAAGGTACTGCTTTGGATGACAGTTGTGCCCATTTCATCATCATCTGTTGGTGGCTGTGAGTGAGTGAGTGAGTGAGTGAGTGAGTGAGTGAGTGAAGGTGCTGCTTTGGATGATAGAAGTTGTGCCCAATTCATCATCATCTGTTGGTGGATGTGAGTGACTTGTGAGTGAGTGAGTGAGTGAGTGAGTGACGGTGCCGCTTTGGATGATACAAGCTGTGCCCATTTCATCATCATCTGTTGGTGCCTGTGAGTGAGTGAGTGAGTGAGTGAGTGAGGGAGTGAGTGAGTGAAGGTGCTGCTTTGGATGATAGAAGTTGTGCCCATTTCATCATCATCTGTTGGTGGCTGTGAGTGAGTGAGTGAGTGAGTGAGTGAGTGAGTGAGTGAGTGAAGGTGCTGCTTTGGATGATACAAGTTGTGACCATTTCATCATCATCTGTTGGTGGCTGTGAGTGAGTGAGTGAGTGAGTGAGTGAGTGAGTGAAGGTGCTGCTTTGGATGACAGAAGTTGTGCCCATTTTGCCATCATCTGTTGGTGGCTGTGAGTGAGTGAGTGAGTGAAGGTACTGCTTTGGATGACAGAAGTTATGCCCAATTCATCATCATCTGTTGGTGGCTGAGTGACTTGTGAGTGATTGAGTGAGTGATTGAGTGAGTGAAAGTGCTGCTTTGGATGATACAAGCTGTGCCCATTTCATCATCATCTGTTGGTGCCTGTGAGTGAGTGAGTGAGTGAGTGAGTGAGTGAAGGTGCTGCTTTGGATGATAGAAGCTGTGCCCAATTCATCATCATCTGTTGGTGGCTGAGTGACTTGTGAGTGATTGAGTGAGTGATTGAGTGAGTGAAAGTGCTGCTTTGGATGATACAAGCTGTGCCCATTTCATCATCATCTGTTGGTGCCTGTGAGTGAGTGAGTGAGGGAGTGAGTGAGTGAAGGTGCTGCTTTGGATGATAGAAGCTGTGACCATTTTGTCATCATCTGTTGGTGGCTCTGAGTGAGTGAATGAGTGAGTGAGTGAGTGAGTGAGTGAGTGAGTGAGAGAAGGTGCTGCTTTGGATGATAGAAGTTGTGCCCATTTCATCATCATCTGTTGATGGCTGTGAGTGAGTGAGTGAGTGAGTGAGTGAAGGTACTGCTTTGGATGACAGAAGTTGTGCCCATTTCATCATCATCTGTTGGTGGCTCTGAGTGAGTGAATGAGTGAGTGAGTGAGTGAGTGAGTGAGTGAGTGAGAGAAGGTGCTGCTTTGGATGATAGAAGTTGTGCCCATTTCATCATCATCTGTTGATGGCTGTGAGTGAGTGAGTGAGTGAGTGAGTGAAGGTACTGCTTTGGATGACAGAAGTTGTGCCCATTTTGCCATCATCTGTTGGTGGCTGTGAGTGAGTGAGTGAGTGAAGGTACTGCTTTGGATGACAGTTGTGCCCAATTCATCATCATCTGTTGGTGGCTGTGAGTGAGTGAGTGAGTGAGTGAGTGAGTGAGTGAGTGAAGGTGCTGCTTTGGATGATAGAAGTTGTGCCCAATTCATCATCATCTCTTGGTGGCTGTGAGTGACTTGTGAGTGATTGAGTGAGTGATTGAGTGAGTGAAGGTGCTGCTTTGGATGATACAAGCTGTGCCCATTTCATCATCATCTGTTGGTGGCTGTGCGTGAGTGAGTGAGTGAGTGAGTGAGTGAGTGAGTGAAGGTGCTGCTTTGGATGATAGAAGTTGTGACCATTTTGTCATCATCTGTTGGTGGCTGTGAGTGAGTGAGTGAGTGAGTGAGTGAGTGAGTGAAGGTGCTGCTTTGGATGATAGAAGTTGTGACCATTTTGTCATCATCTGTTGGTGGCTGTGAGTGAGTGAGTGAGTGAGTGAGTGAGTGAAGGTGCTGCTTTGGATGATAGAAGTTGTGCCCATTTCATCATCATCTGTTGGTGGCTGTGAGTGAGTGAGTGAGTGAGTGAGTGAGTGAAGGTGCTGCTTTGGATGATAGAAGTTGTGACCATTTTGTCATCATCTGTTGGTGGCTCTGAGTGAGTGAATGAGTGAGTGAGTGAGTGAGTGAGTGAGAGAAGGTGCTGCTTTGGATGATAGAAGTTGTGCCCATTTCATCATCATCTGTTGGTGCCTGTGAGTGAGTGAGGGAGTGAGTGAGTGAAGGTGCTGCTTTGGATGATAGAAGTTGTGACCATTTTGTCATCATCTGTTGGTGGCTGTGAGTGAGTGTGTGAGTGAGTGAGTGAAGGTGCTGCTTTGGATGACAGAAGTTGTGCCCATTTTGCCATCATCTGTTGGTGGCTGTGAGTGAGTGAGTGAGTGAAGGTGCTGCTTTGGATGACAGAAGTGCCCAATTCATCATCATCTGTTGGTGGCTGTGAGTGAGTGAGTGAGTGATTGAGTGAGTGAAAGTGCTGCTTTGGATGATACAAGCTGTGCCCATTTCATCATCATCTGTTGGTGCCTGTGAGTGAGTGAGTGAGGGAGTGAGTGAGTGAAGGTGCTGCTTTGGATGATAGAAGCTGTGACCATTTTGTCATCATCTGTTTCTTGCTGTGAGTGAGTGAGTGAGTGAGTGAGAGAGTGAGTGAGTGAGTGAAGGTGCTGCTTTGGATGATGGAAGTTGTGCCCATTTCATCATCATCTGTTGGTGCCTGTGAGTGAGTGAGTGAGGGAGTGAAGGTGCTGCTTTGGATGATAGAAGTTGTGCCCATTTCATCATCATCTGTTGGTGGCTGTGAGTGACTTGTGAGTGAGTGAGTGAGTGAGCGAGTGAGTGAAGGTGCTGCTTTGGCTGATAGAAGTTGTGCCCATTTCATCATCATCTGTTGGTGGCTGTGAGTGACTTGTGAGTGAGTGAGTGAGTGAGCGAGTGAGTGAAGGTGCTGCTTTGGCTGATAGAAGTTGTGCCCATTTCATCATCATCTGTTGGTGGCTGTGAGTGACTTGTGAGTGAGTGAGTGAGTGAGTGAAGGTGCTGCTTTGGCTGCTAGAAGTTGTGCCCATTTCATCATCATCTGTTGGTGGCTGTGAGTGAGTGAGTGAGTGAGTGAGTGAGTGGGTGAAGTTGCTGCTTTGGCTGCTAGAAGTTGTGCCCATTTCATCATCATCTGTTGGTGGCTGTGAGTGAGTGAGTGAGTGAGTGAGTGAGTGAGTGAGTGGGTGAAGTTGCTGCTTTGGCTGCTAGAAGTTGTGCCCATTTCATCATCATCTGTTGGTGGCTGTGAGTGACTTGTGAGTGAGTGAGTGAGTGAGTGAGTGGGTGAAGGTGCTGCTTTGGCTGCTAGAAGTTGTGCCCATTTCATCATCATCTGTTGGTGGCTGTGAGTGAGTGAGTGAGTGAGTGGGTGAAGGTGCTGCTTTGGATGATAGACGTTGTGCCCATTTCATCATCATCTGTTGGTGGCTGTGAGTGAGTGAGTGAGTGAGTGAGTGAGTGAGTGAAGGTGCTGCTTTGGCTGCTAGAAGTTGTGCCCATTTCATCATCATCTGTTGGTGGCTGTGAGTGAGTGAGTGAGTGAGTGAGTGAAGGTGCTGCTTTGGATGACAGAAGTTGTGCCCATTTTGCCATCATCTGTTGGTGGCTGTGAGTGAGTGAGTGAGTGAAGGTACTGCTTTGGATGACAGTTGTGCCCAATTCATCATCATCTGTTGGTGGCTGTGAGTGAGTGAGTGAGTGATTGAGTGAGTGAGTGAGTGAGTGAGTGAAGGTGCTGCTTTGGATGACAGAAGTTGTGCCCATTTTGCCATCATCTGTTGGTGGCTGTGAGTGAGTGAGTGAGTGAAGGTACTGCTTTGGATGACAGTTGTGCCCAATTCATCATCATCTGTTGGTGGCTGTGAGTGAGTGAGTGAGTGAGTGAGTGAGTGAGTGAGTGAAGGTGCTGCTTTGGATGATAGAAGTTGTGCCCAATTCATCATCATCTGTTGGTGGATGTGAGTGACTTGTGAGTGATTGAGTGAGTGAGTGAGTGAGTGAAGGTGCTGCTTTGGATGATGCAAGCTGTGCCCATTTCATCATCATCTGTTGGTGCCTGTGAGTGAGTGAGTGAGGGAGTGACTGAGTGAAGGTGCTGCTTTGGATGATAGAAGTTGTGACCATTTTGCCATCATCTGTTGGTGGCTCTGAGTGAGTGAATGAGTGAGTGAGTGAGTGAGTGAGTGAGAGAAGGTGCTGCTTTGGATGATAGAAGTTGTGCCCATTTCATCATCATCTGTTGGTGGCTGTGAGTGACTTGTGAGTGAGTGAGTGAGTGAGTGAGTGAAGGTGCTGCTTTGGCTGCTAGAAGTTGTGCCCATTTCATCATCATCTGTTGGTTGCTGTGAGTGAGTGAGTGAGTGAGTGAGTGAGTGAAGGTGCTGCTTTGGATGATAGAAGTTGTGACCATTTCATCATCATCTGTTGGTGGCTGTGAGTGAGTGAGTGAGTGAGTGAGTGAAGGTGCTGCTTTGGATGACAGAAGTTGTGCCCAATTCATCATCATCTGTTGGTGGCTGTGAGTGAGTGAGTGAGTGAGTGAAGGTGCTGCTTTGGATGATAGAAGTTGTGCCCAATTCATCATCATCTGTTGGTGGCTGTGAGTGACTTGTGAGTGATTGAGTGAGTGATTGAGTGAGTGAAGGTGCTGCTTTGGATGATACAAGCTGTGCCCATTTCATCATCATCTGTTGGTGCCTGTGAGTGAGTGAGTGAGTGAGTGAGTGAAGGTGCTGCTTTGGATGATAGAAGTTGTGACCATTTTGTCATCATCTGTTGGTGGCTCTGAGTGAGTGAGTGAGTGAGTGAGTGAGTGAGAGAAGGTGCTGCTTTGGATGATAGAAGTTGTGCCCATTTCATCATCATCTGTTGGTGGCTGTGAGTGAGTGAGTGAGTGAGTGAGTGAGTGAGTGAGTGAAGGTACTGCTTTGGATGACAGAAGTTGTGCCCATTTCATCATCATATGTTGGTTGCTGTGAGTGAGTGAGTGAGTGAGTGAGTGAGTGAAGGTGCTGCTTTGGATGACAGAAGTTGTGCCCATTTCATCATCATCTGTTGGTGGCTGTGAGTGACTTGTGAGTGAGTGAGTGAGTGAGTGAAGGTGCTGCTTTGGATGATAGAAGTTGTGCCCATTTCATCATCATCTGTTGGTGGCTGTGAGTGAGTGAGTGAGTGAGTGAGTGAGTGAGTGAGTGAAGGTGCTGCTTTGGATGATGGAAGTTGTGCCCATTTCATCATCATCTGTTGGTGGCTGTGAGTGAGTGAGTGAGTGAAGGTGCTGCTTTGGAAGATAGAAGTTGTGCCCATTTCATCATCATCTGTTGGTGGCTGTGAGTGAGTGAGTGAGTGAGTGAGTGAGTGAGTGAGTGAGTGAATGAATGAAGGTGCTGCTTTGGCTGCTAGAAGTTGTGCCCTTTTCATCATCATCTGTTGGTGGCTGTGAGTGAGTGAGTGAGTGAGTGAGTGAGTGAGTGAGTGAAGGTGCTGCTTTGGATGATAGAAGTTGTGCCCATTTCATCATCATCTGTTGGTGGCTGTGAGTGAGTGAGTGAGTGAGTGAGTGAGTGAGTGAGTGAGTGAAGGTGCTGCTTTGGATGATAGAAGTCGTGCCCATTTCATCATCATCTGTTGGTGGTTGTGAGTGAGTGAGTGAGTGAGTGAAGGTACTGCTTTGGATGATAGAAGTTGTGCCCATTTCATCATCATCTGTTGGTGGCTGTGAGTGAGTGAGTGAGTGAGTGAGTGAAGGTGCTGCTTTGGATGATAGAAGTTGTGCCCATTTCATCATCATCTGTTGGTGGCTGTGAGTGAGTGAGTGAGTGAGTGAGTGAAGGTGCTGCTTTGGATGATAGAAGTTGTGCCCATTTCATCATCATCTGTTGGTGGCTGTGAGTGAGTGAGTGAGTGAGTGAAGGTGCTGCTTTGGATGATAGAAGTTGTGACCATTTTGTCATCATCTGTTGGTGGCTCTGAGTGAGTGAATGAGTGAGTGAGTGAGTGAGTGAGTGAGTGAGAGAAGGTGCTGCTTTGGATGATAGAAGTTGTGCCCATTTCATCATCATCTGTTGGTGGCTGTGAGTGAGTGAGTGAGTGAGTGAGTGAGTGAGTGAAGGTACTGCTTTGGATGACAGAAGTTGTGCCCATTTCATCATCATATGTTGGTTGCTGTGAGTGAGTGAGTGAGTGAATGAGAGAGTGAGTGAGTGAGTGAAGGTGCTGCTTTGGATGATAGAAGTTGTGCCCATTTCATCATCATCTGTTGGTGGCTGTGAGTGAGTGAGTGAGTGAGTGAGTGGGTGAAGGTGCTGCTTTGGCTGCTAGAAGTTGTGCCCATTTCATCATCATCTGTTGGTGGCTGTGAGTGAGTGAGTGAGTGAGTGAGTGAGTGGGTGAAGGTGCTGCTTTGGATGATAGACGTTGTGCCCATTTCATCATCATCTGTTGGTGGCTGTGATTGAGTGAGTGAGTGAGTGAGTGAGTGAGTGAGTGAAGGTGCTGCTTTGGCTGCTAGAAGTTGTGCCCATTTCATCATCATCTGTTGGTGGCTGTGAGTGAGTGAGTGAGTGAGTGAGTGAGTGAGTGAAGGTGCTGCTTTGGATGATAGAAGTTGTGACCATTTCATCATCATCTGTTGGTGGCTGTGAGTGAGTGAGTGAGTGAGTGAGTGAGTGAAGGTGCTGCTTTGGATGACAGAAGTTGTGCGCATTTTGCCATCATCTGTTGGTGGCTGTGAGTGAGTGAGTGAGTGAAGGTACTGCTTTGGATGACAGTTGTGCCCAATTCATCATCATCTGTTGGTGGCTGTGAGTGAGTGAGTGAGTGAGTGAGTGAGTGAGTGAGTGAGTGAAGGTGCTGCTTTGGATGATAGAAGTTGTGCCCAATTCATCATCATCTGTTGGTGGCTGTGAGTGACTTGTGAGTGATTGAGTGAGTGATTGAGTGCGTGAAGGTGCTGCTTTGGCTGATAGAAGTTGTGCCCATTTCATCATCATCTGTTGGTGCCTGTGAGTGAGTGAGTGAGGGAGTGAGTGAGTGAAGGTGCTGCTTTGGATGATAGAAGTTGTGACCATTTTGTCATCATCTGTTGGTGGCTCTGAGTGAGTGAGTGAGTGAGTGAGTGAGTGAGTGAGTGAGTGAGTGAGAGAAGGTGCTGCTTTGGATGATAGAAGTTGTGCCCATTTCATCATCATCTGTTGGTGGCTGTGAGTGACTTGTGAGTGAGTGAGTGAGTGAGTGAGTGAGTGAAGGTGCTGCTTTGGCTGCTAGAAGTTGTGCCCATTTCATCATCATCTGTTGGTGGCTGTGAGTGAGTGAGTGAGTGAGTGAGTGAGTGAGTGAGTGAGTGAAGGTGCTGCTTTGGCTGCTAGAAGTTGTGCCCATTTCATCATCATCTGTTGGTGGCTGAGTGAGTGAGTGAGTGAGTGAGTGAGTGAAGGTGCTGCTTTGGATGATAGAAGTTGTGACCATTTCATCATCATCTGTTGGTGGCTGTGAGTGAGTGAGTGAGTGAGTGAGTGAGTGAAGGTGCTGCTTTGGATGACAGAAGTTGTGCCCATTTTGCCATAATCTGTTGGTGGCTGTGAGCGAGTGAGTGAGTGAGTGAAGGTGCTGCTTTGGATGATAGAAGTTGTGCCCAATTCATCATCATCTGTTGGTGGCTGTGAGTGACTTGTGAGTGATTGAGTGAGTGATTGAGTGAGTGAAGGTGCTGCTTTGGATGATACAAGCTGTGCCCATTTCATCATCATCTGTTGGTGCCTGTGAGTGAGTGAGTGAGGGAGTGAGTGAGTGAAGGTGCTGCTTTGGATGATAGAAGTTGTGACCATTTTGTCATCATCTGTTGGTGGCTCTGAGTGAGTGAGTGAGTGAGTGAGTGAGTGAGTGAGAGAAGGTGCTGCTTTGGATGATAGAAGTTGTGCCCATTTCATCATCATCTGTTGGTGGCTGTGAGTGATTGAGTGAGTGAGTGAGTGAGTGAGTGAAGGTACTGCTTTGGATGACAGAAGTTGTGCCCATTTCATCATCATATGTTGGTTGCTGTGAGTGAGTGAGTGAGTGAGTGAGTGAGTGAGTGAAGGTGCTGCTTTGGATGACAGAAGTGGTGACCAATTTGTCATCATCTGTTGGTGGCTGTGAGTGACTTGTGAGTGAGTGAGTGAGTGAGTGAGTGAAGGTGCTGCTTTGGATGATAGAATTTGTGCCCATTTCATCATCATCTGTTGGTGGCTGTGAGTGAGTGAGTGAGTGAGTGAAGGTGCTGCTTTGGATGATGGAAGTTGTGCCCATTTCATCATCATCTGTTGGTGGCTGTGAGTGAGTGAGTGAGTGAAGGTGCTGCTTTGGAAGATAGAAGTTGTGCCCATTTCATCATCATCTGTTGGTGGCTGTGAGTGAGTGAGTGAGTGAATGAGTGAGTGAGTGAGTGAAGGTGCTGCTTTGGAAGATAGAAGTTGTGCCCATTTCATCATCTTCTGTTGGTGGCTGTGAGTGAGTGAGTGAGTGAGTGAGTGAGTGAGTGAAGGTGCTGCTTTGGATGATACAAGCTGTGCCCATTTCATCATCATCTGTTGGTGGCTGTGAGTTGTGAGTGAGTGAGTGAGTGAGTGAGTGAAGGTGCTGCTTTGGATGACAGAAGTTGTGCCCATTTCATCATCATCTGTTGGTGGCTGTGAGTGAGTGAGTGAGTGAGTGAGTGAGTGAGTGAGTGAGTGAAGGTGCTGCTTTGGATGATAGAAGTTGTGCCCATTTCATCATCATCTGTTGGTGACTGTGAGTGACTTGTGAGTGAGTGAGTGAGTGAGTGAGGGTGCTGCTTTGAACGACGCAAGTTGTGACCATTTCATCATCATGTGTTGGTGGCTGTCAGTGCCTTTTGATTGAGTGAGTGAGTGAGTGAAGGTGCTGCTTTGGATGACAGTCGTGCCCATTTCATCATCATCTGTTGGTGGCTGTGAGTGAGTGAGTGAGTGAGTGAGAGAAGGTGCTGCTTTGGATGATAGAAGTTGTGCCCATTTCATCATCATCTGTTGGTGGCTGTGAGTGATTGAGTGAGTGAGTGAGTGAGTGAAGGTACTGCTTTGGATGACAGAAGTTGTGCCCATTTCATCAACATATGTTGGTTGCTGTGAGTGAGTGAGTGAGTGAGTGAGTGAGTGAGTGAGTGAAGGTGCTGCTTTGGATGACAGAAGTGGTGACCAATTTGTCATCATCTGTTGGTGGCTGTGAGTGACTTGTGAGTGAGTGAGTGAGTGAGTGAGTGAAGGTGCTGCTTTGGATGATAGAATTTGTGCCCATTTCATCATCATCTGTTGGTGGCTGTGAGTGAGTGAGTGAGTGAGTGAGTGAAGGTGCTGCTTTGGATGATGGAAGTTGTGCCCATTTCATCATCATCTGTTGGTGGCTGTGAGTGAGTGAGTGAGTGAAGGTGCTGCTTTGGAAGATAGAAGTTGTGCCCATTTCATCATCATCTGTTGGTGGCTGTGAGTGAGGGAGTGAGTGAGGGAGTGAGGGAGTGAAGGTGCTGCTTTGGATGATACAAGCTGTGCCCATTTCATCATCATCTGTTGGTGGCTGTGAGTTGTCAGTCAGTGAGTGAGTGAGGGAGTGAGTGAGTGAAGGTGCTGCTTTGGATGATAGAAGTTGTGCCCATTTCATCATCATCTGTTGGTGGCTGTGAGTGACTTGTGAGTGAGTGATTGAGTGCTTGAGTGAAGGTGCTGCTTTGGCTGCTAGAAGTTGTGCCCATTTCATCATCATCTGTTGGTGGCTGTGAGTGAGTGAGTGAGTGAGTGAGTGAGTGAGTGAGTGAGTGAGTGAAGGTGCTGCTTTGAATGACAGAAGTTGTGCCCAATTCATCATCATCTGTTGGTGGCTGTGAGTGAGTGAGTGATTGAGTGAGTGAGTGAGTGAGTGAGTGAAGGTGCTGCTTTGGATGATAGAAGTTGTGCCCATTTCATCATCATCTGTTGGTGGCTGTGAGTGACTTGTGAGTGATTGAGTGAGTGATTGAGTGCGTGAAGGTGCTGCTTTGGATGATAGAAGTTGTGCCCACTTCATCATCATCTGTTGGTGGCTGTGAGTGAGTGAGTGAGTGAGTGAGTGAGTGAAGGTGCTGCTTTGGATGATAGAAGTTGTGCGCATTTCATCATCATCTGTTGGTGGCTCTGAGTGAGTGAGTGAGTTAGTGAGTGAAGGTGCTGCTTTGTATGACAGTTGTGCCCATTTCATCATCATCTGTTGGTGGCTGTGAGTGAGTGAGTGAGTGAGTGAGTGAGTGAGTGAGTGAGTGAGTGAAGTTGCTGCTTTGGATGATAGAAGTTGTGCCCATTTCATCATCATCTGTTGGTGGCTGTGAGTGAGTGAGTGAGTGAGTGAGTGAGTGAGTGAAGGTACTGCTTTGGATGATAGAAGTTGTGCCCATTTCATCATCATCTGTTGGTGGCTGTGACTGACTTGTGAGTGAGTGAGTGAGTGAGTGAGGGTGCTGCTTTGGATGATGGAAGTTGTGCCCATTTCATCATCATCTGTTGGTGGCTGTCAGTGACTTTTGATTGAGTGAGTGAGTGAGTGAGGGTGCTGCTTTGGATGATGGAAGTTGTGCCCATTTCATCATCATCTGTTGGTGGCTGTCAGTGACTTTTGATTGAGTGAGTGAGTGAGTGAAGGTGCTGCTTTGTATGATAGAAGTTGTGCCCATTTCATCATCATCTGTTGGTGGCTGTGAGTGACTTGTGAGTGATTGAGTGAGTGATTGAGTGCGTGAAGGTGCTGCTTTGGATGATGGAAGTTGTGCCCATTTCATCATCATCTGTTGGTGGCTGTGAGTGAGTGAGTGAGTGAGTGAGTGAGTGAGTGAGTGAGTGAAGGTGCTGCTTTGGATGATAGAAGTTGTGCCCATTTCATCATCATCTGTTGGTGCCTGTGAGGGAGTGAGTGAGGGAGTGAGTGAGTGAAGGTGCTGCTTTGGATGATGGAAGTTGTGCCCACTTCATCATCATCTGTTGGTGGCTGTGAGTGAGTGAGTGAGTGAGTGAGTGAAGGTGCTGCTTTGGATGATAGAAGTTGTGCCCATTTCATCATCATCTGTTGGTGGCTGTGAGTGAGTGAGTGAGTGAGTGAGTGAGTGAGTGAAGGTACTGCTTTGGATGATAGAAGTTGTGCCCATTTCATCATCATCTGTTGGTGGCTGTGACTGACTTGTGAGTGAGTGAGTGAGTGAGTGAGTGAGTGAGTGAGTGAGTGAGAGAAGGTGCTGCTTTGGATGATAGAAGTTGTGCCCATTTCATCATCATCTGTTGGTGGCTGTGAGTGATTGAGTGAGTGAGTGAGTGAGTGAAGGTACTGCTTTGGATGACAGTTGTGCCCAATTCATCATCATCTGTTGGTGGCTGTGAGTGAGTGAGTGAGTGAGTGAGTGAAGGTGCTGCTTTGGATGATAGAAGTTGTGCCCAATTCATCATCATCTGTTGGTGGATGTGAGTGACTTGTGAGTGATTGAGTGAGTGAGTGAGTGAGTGAAGGTGCTGCTTTGGATGATACAAGCTGTGCCCATTTCATCATCATCTGTTGGTGCCTGTGAGTGAGTGAGTGAGTGAGTGAGGGAGTGACTGAGTGAAGGTGCTGCTTTGGATGATAGAAGTTGTGACCATTTTGTCATCATCTGTTGGTGGCTCTGAGTGAGTGAATGAGTGAGTGAGTGAGTGAGTGAGTGAGTGAGAGAAGGTGCTGCTTTGGATGATAGAAGTTGTGCCCATTTCATCATCATCTGTTGGTGGCTGTGAGTGACTTGTGAGTGAGTGAGTGAGTGAGTGAGTGAGTGAGTGAAGGTGCTGCTTTGGCTGCTAGAAGTTGTGCCCATTTCATCATCATCTGTTGGTGGCTGTGAGTGAGTGAGTGAGTGAGTGAGTGAGTGAAGGTGCTGCTTTGGATGACAGAAGTTGTGCCCATTTTGCCATCATCTGTTGGTGGCTGTGAGTGAGTGAGTGAGTGAGTGAAGGTACTGCTTTGGATGACAGAAGTTGTGCCCAATTCATCATCATCTGTTGGTGGCTGTGAGTGAGTGAGTGAGTGAGTGAAGGTGCTGCTTTGGATGATAGAAGTTGTGCCCAATTCATCATCATCTGTTGGTGGCTGTGAGTGAGTGAGTGAGTGAGTGAGTGAGTGAGTGAGTGAAGGTGCTGCTTTGGATGATACAAGCTGTGCCCATTTCATCATCATCTGTTGGTGCCTGGGAGTGAGTGAGTGAGGGAGTGAGTGAGTGAAGGTGCTGCTTTGGATGATAGAAGTTGTGACCATTTTGTCATCATCTGTTGGTGGCTCTGAGTGAGTGAGTGAGTGAGTGAGTGAGTGAGTGAGAGAAGGTGCTGCTTTGGATGATAGAAGTTGTGCCCATTTCATCATCATCTGTTGGTGGCTGTGAGTGAGTGAGTGAGTGAGTGAGTGAGTGAAGGTACTGCTTTGGATGACAGAAGTTGTGCCCATTTCATCATCATCTGTTGGTTGCTGTGAGTGAGTGAGTGAGTGAGTGAGTGAGTGAGTGAGTGAGTGAGTGAAGGTGCTGCTTTGGATGACAGAAGTTGTGCCCATTTCATCATCATCTGTTGGTGGCTGTGAGTGACTTGTGAGTGAGTGAGTGAGTGAGTGAAGGTGCTGCTTTGGATGATAGAAGTTGTGCCCATTTCATCATCATCTGTTGGTGGCTGTGAGTGAGTGAGTGAGTGAGTGAGTGAGTGAAGGTGCTGCTTTGGATGATGGAAGTTGTGCCCATTTCATCATCATCTGTTGGTGGCTGTGAGTGAGTGAGTGAGTGAGTGAGTGAGTGAGTGAAGGTACTGCTTTGGATGACAGAAGTTGTGCCCATTTCATCATCATATGTTGGTTGCTGTGAGTGAGTGAGTGAGTGAATGAGAGAGTGAGTGAGTGAGTGAAGGTGCTGCTTTGGATGATAGAAGTTGTGCCCATTTCATCATCATCTGTTGGTGGCTGTGAGTGAGTGAGTGAGTGAGTGAGTGGGTGAAGGTGCTGCTTTGGCTGCTAGAAGTTGTGCCCATTTCATCATCATCTGTTGGTGGCTGTGAGTGAGTGAGTGAGTGAGTGAGTGAGTGGGTGAAGGTGCTGCTTTGGATGATAGACGTTGTGCCCATTTCATCATCATCTGTTGGTGGCTGTGATTGAGTGAGTGAGTGAGTGAGTGAGTGAGTGAGTGAGTGAAGGTGCTGCTTTGGCTGCTAGAAGTTGTGCCCATTTCATCATCATCTGTTGGTGGCTGTGAGTGAGTGAGTGAGTGAGTGAGTGAGTGAGTGAGTGAAGGTGCTGCTTTGGATGATAGAAGTTGTGACCATTTCATCATCATCTGTTGGTGGCTGTGAGTGAGTGAGTGAGTGAGTGAGTGAGTGAAGGTACTGCTTTGGATGACAGTTGTGCCCAATTCATCATCATCTGTTGGTGGCTGTGAGTGAGTGAGTGAGTGAGTGAGTGAGTGAGTGAAGGTGCTGCTTTGGATGATAGAAGTTGTGCCCAATTCATCATCATCTGTTGGTGGCTGTGAGTGACTTGTGAGTGATTGAGTGAGTGATTGAGTGCGTGAAGGTGCTGCTTTGGCTGATAGAAGTTGTGCCCATTTCATCATCATCTGTTGGTGCCTGTGAGTGAGTGAGTGAGGGAGTGAGTGAGTGAAGGTGCTGCTTTGGATGATAGAAGTTGTGACCATTTTGTCATCATCTGTTGGTGGCTCTGAGTGAGTGAATGAGTGAGTGAGTGAGTGAGTGAGTGAGTGAGTGAGAGAAGGTGCTGCTTTGGATGATAGAAGTTGTGCCCATTTCATCATCATCTGTTGGTGGCTGTGAGTGACTTGTGAGTGAGTGAGTGAGTGAGTGAGTGAGTGAAGGTGCTGCTTTGGCTGCTAGAAGTTGTGCCCATTTCATCATCATCTGTTGGTGGCTGTGAGTGAGTGAGTGAGTGAGTGAGTGAGTGAGTGAGTGAGTGAAGGTGCTGCTTTGGCTGCTAGAAGTTGTGCCCATTTCATCATCATCTGTTGGTGGCTGAGTGAGTGAGTGAGTGAGTGAGTGAGTGAAGGTGCTGCTTTGGATGATAGAAGTTGTGACCATTTCATCATCATCTGTTGGTGGCTGTGAGTGAGTGAGTGAGTGAGTGAGTGAGTGAGTGAGTGAAGGTGCTGCTTTGGATGACAGAAGTTGTGCCCATTTTGCCATAATCTGTTGGTGGCTGTGAGCGAGTGAGTGAGTGAGTGAAGGTGCTGCTTTGGATGATAGAAGTTGTGCCCAATTCATCATCATCTGTTGGTGGCTGTGAGTGACTTGTGAGTGATTGAGTGAGTGATTGAGTGAGTGAAGGTGCTGCTTTGGATGATACAAGCTGTGCCCATTTCATCATCATCTGTTGGTGCCTGTGAGTGAGTGAGTGAGGGAGTGAGTGAGTGAAGGTGCTGCTTTGGATGATAGAAGTTGTGACCATTTTGTCATCATCTGTTGGTGGCTCTGAGTGAGTGAGTGAGTGAGTGAGTGAGTGAGTGAGAGAAGGTGCTGCTTTGGATGATAGAAGTTGTGCCCATTTCATCATCATCTGTTGGTGGCTGTGAGTGATTGAGTGAGTGAGTGAGTGAGTGAGTGAAGGTACTGCTTTGGATGACAGAAGTTGTGCCCATTTCATCATCATATGTTGGTTGCTGTGAGTGAGTGAGTGAGTGAGTGAGTGAGTGAGTGAAGGTGCTGCTTTGGATGACAGAAGTGGTGACCAATTTGTCATCATCTGTTGGTGGCTGTGAGTGACTTGTGAGTGAGTGAGTGAGTGAGTGAGTGAGTGAAGGTGCTGCTTTGGATGATAGAATTTGTGCCCATTTCATCATCATCTGTTGGTGGCTGTGAGTGAGTGAGTGAGTGAGTGAAGGTGCTGCTTTGGATGATGGAAGTTGTGCCCATTTCATCATCATCTGTTGGTGGCTGTGAGTGAGTGAGTGAGTGAAGGTGCTGCTTTGGAAGATAGAAGTTGTGCCCATTTCATCATCATCTGTTGGTGGCTGTGAGTGAGTGAGTGAGTGAATGAGTGAGTGAGTGAGTGAAGGTGCTGCTTTGGAAGATAGAAGTTGTGCCCATTTCATCATCTTCTGTTGGTGGCTGTGAGTGAGTGAGTGAGTGAGTGAGTGAGTGAAGGTGCTGCTTTGGATGATACAAGCTGTGCCCATTTCATCATCATCTGTTGGTGGCTGTGAGTTGTGAGTGAGTGAGTGAGTGAGTGAGTGAAGGTGCTGCTTTGGATGACAGAAGTTGTGCCCATTTCATCATCATCTGTTGGTGGCTGTGAGTGAGTGAGTGAGTGAGTGAGTGAGTGAGTGAAGGTGCTGCTTTGGATGATAGAAGTTGTGCCCATTTCATCATCATCTGTTGGTGACTGTGAGTGACTTGTGAGTGAGTGAGTGAGTGAGTGAGGGTGCTGCTTTGAACGACGCAAGTTGTGACCATTTCATCATCATGTGTTGGTGGCTGTCAGTGCCTTTTGATTGAGTGAGTGAGTGAGTGAAGGTGCTGCTTTGGATGACAGTCGTGCCCATTTCATCATCATCTGTTGGTGGCTGTGAGTGAGTGAGTGAGTGAGTGAGAGAAGGTGCTGCTTTGGATGATAGAAGTTGTGCCCATTTCATCATCATCTGTTGGTGGCTGTGAGTGATTGAGTGAGTGAGTGAGTGAGTGAAGGTACTGCTTTGGATGACAGAAGTTGTGCCCATTTCATCAACATATGTTGGTTGCTGTGAGTGAGTGAGTGAGTGAGTGAGTGAGTGAGTGAAGGTGCTGCTTTGGATGACAGAAGTGGTGACCAATTTGTCATCATCTGTTGGTGGCTGTGAGTGACTTGTGAGTGAGTGAGTGAGTGAGTGAGTGAAGGTGCTGCTTTGGATGATAGAATTTGTGCCCATTTCATCATCATCTGTTGGTGGCTGTGAGTGAGTGAGTGAGTGAGTGAAGGTGCTGCTTTGGATGATGGAAGTTGTGCCCATTTCATCATCATCTGTTGGTGGCTGTGAGTGAGTGAGTGAGTGAAGGTGCTGCTTTGGAAGATAGAAGTTGTGCCCATTTCATCATCATCTGTTGGTGGCTGTGAGTGAGGGAGTGAGTGAGGGAGTGAGTGAGTGAAGGTGCTGCTTTGGATGATACAAGCTGTGCCCATTTCATCATCATCTGTTGGTGGCTGTGAGTTGTCAGTCAGTGAGTGAGTGAGGGAGTGAGTGAGTGAAGGTGCTGCTTTGGATGATAGAAGTTGTGCCCATTTCATCATCATCTGTTGGTGGCTGTGAGTGACTTGTGAGTGAGTGATTGAGTGCTTGAGTGAAGGTGCTGCTTTGGCTGCTAGAAGTTGTGCCCATTTCATCATCATCTGTTGGTGGCTGTGAGTGAGTGAGTGAGTGAGTGAGTGAGTGAGTGAGTGAAGGTGCTGCTTTGAATGACAGAAGTTGTGCCCAATTCATCATCATCTGTTGGTGGCTGTGAGTGAGTGAGTGATTGAGTGAGTGAGTGAGTGAGTGAGTGAAGGTGCTGCTTTGGATGATAGAAGTTGTGCCCATTTCATCATCATCTGTTGGTGGCTGTGAGTGACTTGTGAGTGATTGAGTGAGTGATTGAGTGCGTGAAGGTGCTGCTTTGGATGATAGAAGTTGTGCCCACTTCATCATCATCTGTTGGTGGCTGTGAGTGAGTGAGTGAGTGAGTGAGTGAGTGAGTGAGTGAAGGTGCTGCTTTGGATGATAGAAGTTGTGCGCATTTCATCATCATCTGTTGGTGGCTCTGAGTGAGTGAGTGAGTTAGTGAGTGAAGGTGCTGCTTTGTATGACAGTTGTGCCCATTTCATCATCATCTGTTGGTGGCTGTGAGTGAGTGAGTGAGTGAGTGAGTGAGTGAGTGAGTGAGTGAGTGAAGTTGCTGCTTTGGATGATAGAAGTTGTGCCCATTTCATCATCATCTGTTGGTGGCTGTGAGTGAGTGAGTGAGTGAGTGAGTGAGTGAGTGAAGGTACTGCTTTGGATGATAGAAGTTGTGCCCATTTCATCATCATCTGTTGGTGGCTGTGACTGACTTGTGAGTGAGTGAGTGAGTGAGTGAGGGTGCTGCTTTGGATGATGGAAGTTGTGCCCATTTCATCATCATCTGTTGGTGGCTGTCAGTGACTTTTGATTGAGTGAGTGAGTGAGTGAAGGTGCTGCTTTGGATGATGGAAGTTGTGCCCATTTCATCATCATCTGTTGGTGGCTGTCAGTGACTTTTGATTGAGTGAGTGAGTGAGTGAAGGTGCTGCTTTGTATGATAGAAGTTGTGCCCATTTCATCATCATCTGTTGGTGGCTGTGAGTGACTTGTGAGTGATTGAGTGAGTGATTGAGTGCGTGAAGGTGCTGCTTTGGATGATGGAAGTTGTGCCCATTTCATCATCATCTGTTGGTGGCTGTGAGTGAGTGAGTGAGTGAGTGAGTGAGTGAGTGAGTGAGTGAAGGTGCTGCTTTGGATGATAGAAGTTGTGCCCATTTCATCATCATCTGTTGGTGCCTGTGAGGGAGTGAGTGAGGGAGTGAGTGAGTGAAGGTGCTGCTTTGGATGATGGAAGTTGTGCCCACTTCATCATCATCTGTTGGTGGCTGTGAGTGAGTGAGTGAGTGAGTGAGTGAAGGTGCTGCTTTGGATGATAGAAGTTGTGCCCATTTCATCATCATCTGTTGGTGGCTGTGAGTGAGTGAGTGAGTGAGTGAGTGAGTGAGTGAAGGTACTGCTTTGGATGATAGAAGTTGTGCCCATTTCATCATCATCTGTTGGTGGCTGTGACTGACTTGTGAGTGAGTGAGTGAGTGAGTGAGTGAGTGAGTGAGAGAAGGTGCTGCTTTGGATGATAGAAGTTGTGCCCATTTCATCATCATCTGTTGGTGGCTGTGAGTGATTGAGTGAGTGAGTGAGTGAGTGAAGGTACTGCTTTGGATGACAGTTGTGCCCAATTCATCATCATCTGTTGGTGGCTGTGAGTGAGTGAGTGAGTGAGTGAGTGAAGGTGCTGCTTTGGATGATAGAAGTTGTGCCCAATTCATCATCATCTGTTGGTGGATGTGAGTGACTTGTGAGTGATTGAGTGAGTGAGTGAGTGAGTGAAGGTGCTGCTTTGGATGATACAAGCTGTGCCCATTTCATCATCATCTGTTGGTGCCTGTGAGTGAGTGAGTGAGTGAGTGAGGGAGTGACTGAGTGAAGGTGCTGCTTTGGATGATAGAAGTTGTGACCATTTTGTCATCATCTGTTGGTGGCTCTGAGTGAGTGAATGAGTGAGTGAGTGAGTGAGTGAGTGAGTGAGAGAAGGTGCTGCTTTGGATGATAGAAGTTGTGCCCATTTCATCATCATCTGTTGGTGGCTGTGAGTGACTTGTGAGTGAGTGAGTGAGTGAGTGAGTGAGTGAAGGTGCTGCTTTGGCTGCTAGAAGTTGTGCCCATTTCATCATCATCTGTTGGTGGCTGTGAGTGAGTGAGTGAGTGAGTGAGTGAGTGAAGGTGCTGCTTTGGATGACAGAAGTTGTGCCCATTTTGCCATCATCTGTTGGTGGCTGTGAGTGAGTGAGTGAGTGAGTGAAGGTACTGCTTTGGATGACAGAAGTTGTGCCCAATTCATCATCATCTGTTGGTGGCTGTGAGTGAGTGAGTGAGTGAGTGAAGGTGCTGCTTTGGATGATAGAAGTTGTGCCCAATTCATCATCATCTGTTGGTGGCTGTGAGTGAGTGAGTGAGTGAGTGAGTGAGTGAGTGAGTGAGTGAAGGTGCTGCTTTGGATGATACAAGCTGTGCCCATTTCATCATCATCTGTTGGTGCCTGGGAGTGAGTGAGTGAGGGAGTGAGTGAGTGAAGGTGCTGCTTTGGATGATAGAAGTTGTGACCATTTTGTCATCATCTGTTGGTGGCTCTGAGTGAGTGAGTGAGTGAGTGAGTGAGTGAGAGAAGGTGCTGCTTTGGATGATAGAAGTTGTGCCCATTTCATCATCATCTGTTGGTGGCTGTGAGTGAGTGAGTGAGTGAGTGAGTGAGTGAAGGTACTGCTTTGGATGACAGAAGTTGTGCCCATTTCATCATCATCTGTTGGTTGCTGTGAGTGAGTGAGTGAGTGAGTGAGTGAGTGAGTGAGTGAGTGAAGGTGCTGCTTTGGATGACAGAAGTTGTGCCCATTTCATCATCATCTGTTGGTGGCTGTGAGTGACTTGTGAGTGAGTGAGTGAGTGAGTGAAGGTGCTGCTTTGGATGATAGAAGTTGTGCCCATTTCATCATCATCTGTTGGTGGCTGTGAGTGAGTGAGTGAGTGAGTGAGTGAGTGAAGGTGCTGCTTTGGATGATGGAAGTTGTGCCCATTTCATCATCATCTGTTGGTGGCTGTGAGTGAGTGAGTGAGTGAGTGAGTGAGTGAGTGAAGGTGCTGCTTTGGATGATAGAAGTTGTGCCCAATTCATCATCATCTGTTGGTGGATGTGAGTGACTTGTGAGTGATTGAGTGAGTGAGTGAGTGAGTGAAGGTGCTGCTTTGGATGATACAAGCTGTGCCCATTTCATCATCATCTGTTGGTGCCTGTGAGTGAGTGAGTGAGGGAGTGACTGAGTGAAGGTGCTGCTTTGGATGATAGAAGTTGTGACCATTTTGTCATCATCTGTTGGTGGCTCTGAGTGAGTGAATGAGTGAGTGAGTGAGTGAGTGAGTGAGTGAGTGAGAGAAGGTGCTGCTTTGGATGATAGAAGTTGTGCCCATTTCATCATCATCTGTTGGTGGCTGTGAGTGACTTGTGAGTGAGTGAGTGAGTGAGTGAGTGAAGGTGCTGCTTTGGCTGCTAGAAGTTGTGCCCATTTCATCATCATCTGTTGGTGGCTGTGAGTGAGTGAGTGAGTGAGTGAGTGAGTGAGTGAAGGTGCTGCTTTGGATGATAGAAGTTGTGACCATTTCATCATCATCTGTTGGTGGCTGTGAGTGAGTGAGTGAGTGAGTGAGTGAAGGTGCTGCTTTGGATGACAGAAGTTGTGCCCATTTTGCCATCATCTGTTGGTGGCTGTGAGTGAGTGAGTGAGTGAGTGAAGGTACTGCTTTGGATGACAGAAGTTGTGCCCAATTCATCATCATCTGTTGGTGGCTGTGAGTGAGTGAGTGAGTGAGTGAAGGTGCTGCTTTGGATGATAGAAGTTGTGCCCAATTCATCATCATCTGTTGGTGGCTGTGAGTGACTTGTGAGTGATTGAGTGATTGAGTGAGTGAAGGTGCTGCTTTGGATGATACAAGCTGTGCCCATTTCATCATCATCTGTTGGTGCCTGGGAGTGAGTGAGTGAGGGAGTGAGTGAGTGAAGGTGCTGCTTTGGATGATAGAAGTTGTGCCCATTTCATCATCATCTGTTGGTGGCTCTGAGTGAGTGAGTGAGTGAGTGAGTGAGTGAGTGAGTGAGAGAAGGTGCTGCTTTGGATGATAGAAGTTGTGCCCATTTCATCATCATCTGTTGGTGGCTGTGAGTGAGTGAGTGAGTGAGTGAGTGAGTGAAGGTACTGCTTTGGATGACAGAAGTTGTGCCCATTTCATCATCATATGTTGGTTGCTGTGAGTGAGTGAGTGAGTGAGTGAGTGAGTGAAGGTGCTGCTTTGGATGACAGAAGTTGTGCCCATTTCATCATCATCTGTTGGTGGCTGTGAGTGACTTGTGAGTGAGTGAGTGAGTGAGTGAAGGTGCTGCTTTGGATGATAGAAGTTGTGCCCATTTCATCATCATCTGTTGGTGGCTGTGAGTGAGTGAGTGAGTGAGTGAGTGAAGGTGCTGCTTTGGATGATGGAAGTTGTGCCCATTTCATCATCATCTGTTGGTGGCTGTGAGTGAGTGAGTGAGTGAAGGTGCTGCTTTGGATGATAGAAGTTGTGCCCATTTCATCATCATCTGTTGGTGGCTGTGAGTGAGTGAGTGAGTGAGTGAGTGAGTGAGTGAGTGAATGAAGGTGCTGCTTTGGCTGCTAGAAGTTGTGCCCTTTTCATCATCATCTGTTGGTGGCTGTGAGTGAGTGAGTGAGTGAGTGAGTGAGTGAGTGAGTGAGTGAGTGAAGGTGCTGCTTTGGATGATAGAAGTTGTGCCCATTTCATCATCATCTGTTGGTGGCTGTGAGTGAGTGAGTGAGTGAGTGAGTGAAGGTGCTGCTTTGGATGATAGAAGTCGTGCCCATTTCATCATCATCTGTTGGTGGTTGTGAGTGAGTGAGTGAGTGAGTGAAGGTGCTGCTTTGGATGATAGAAGTTGTGCCCATTTCATCATCATCTGTTGGTGGCTGTGAGTGAGTGAGTGAGTGAGTGAGTGAGTGAGTGAGTGAGTGAGTGAAGGTGCTGCTTTGGATGATAGAAGTTGTGCCCATTTCATCATCATCTGTTGGTGGCTGTGAGTGAGTGAGTGAGTGAGTGAGTGAGTGAGTGAAGGTGCTGCTTTGGATGATAGAAGTTGTGCCCATTTCATCATCATCTGTTGGTGGCTGTGAGTGAGTGAGTGAGTGAGTGAAGGTGCTGCTTTGGATGATAGAAGTTGTGACCATTTCATCATCATCTGTTGGTGGCTCTGAGTGAGTGAATGAGTGAGTGAGTGAGTGAGTGAGTGAGAGAAGGTGCTGCTTTGGATGATAGAAGTTGTGCCCATTTCATCATCATCTGTTGGTGCCTGTGAGTGAGTGAGGGAGTGAGTGAGTGAAGGTGCTGCTTTGGATGATAGAAGTTGTGACCATTTTGTCATCATCTGTTGGTGGCTCTGAGTGAGTGAATGAGTGAGTGAGTGAGTGAGTGAGTGAGTGAGTGAGAGAAGGTGCTGCTTTGGATGATAGAAGTTGTGCCCATTTCATCATCATCTGTTGGTGGCTGTGAGTGAGTGAGTGAGTGAGTGAGTGAGTGAGTGAGTGAAGGTACTGCTTTGGATGACAGAAGTTGTGCCCATTTCATCATCATATGTTGGTTGCTGTGAGTGAGTGAGTGAGTGAATGAGAGAGTGAGTGAGTGAGTGAAGGTGCTGCTTTGGATGATAGAAGTTGTGCCCATTTCATCATCATCTGTTGGTGGCTGTGAGTGACTTGTGAGTGAGTGAGTGAGTGGGTGAAGGTGCTGCTTTGGCTGCTAGAAGTTGTGCCCATTTCATCATCATCTGTTGGTGGCTGTGAGTGAGTGAGTGAGTGAGTGAGTGGGTGAAGGTGCTGCTTTGGCTGCTAGAAGTTGTGCCCATTTCATCATCATCTGTTGGTGGCTGTGAGTGAGTGAGTGAGTGAGTGAGTGAGTGAGTGAGTGAAGGTGCTGCTTTGGCTGCTAGAAGTTGTGCCCATTTCATCATCATCTGTTGGTGGCTGTGAGTGAGTGAGTGAGTGAGTGAGTGGGTGAAGGTGCTGCTTTGGATGATAGACGTTGTGCCCATTTCATCATCATCTGTTGGTGGCTGTGAGTGAGTGAGTGAGTGAGTGAGTGAGTGAAGGTGCTGCTTTGGCTGCTAGAAGTTGTGCCCATTTCATCATCATCTGTTGGTGGCTGTGAGTGAGTGAGTGAGTGAGTGAGTGAGTGAAGGTGCTGCTTTGGATGACAGAAGTTGTGCCCATTTTGCCATCATCTGTTGGTGGCTGTGAGTGAGTGAGTGAGTGAAGGTACTGCTTTGGATGACAGTTGTGCCCAATTCATCATCATCTGTTGGTGGCTGTGAGTGAGTGAGTGAGTGAGTGAGTGAGTGAAGGTGCTGCTTTGGATGATAGAAGTTGTGCCCAATTCATCATCATCTGTTGGTGGATGTGAGTGACTTGTGAGTGATTGAGTGAGTGAGTGAGTGAGTGAAGGTGCTGCTTTGGATGATAGAAGTTGTGCCCATTTCATCATCATCTGTTGGTGCCTGTGAGTGAGTGAGTGAGGGAGTGAGTGAGTGAAGGTGCTGCTTTGGATGATAGAAGTTGTGACCATTTTGTCATCATCTGTTGGTGGCTCTGAGTGAGTGAATGAGTGAGTGAGTGAGTGAGTGAGTGAGAGAAGGTGCTGCTTTGGATGATAGAAGTTGTGCCCATTTCATCATCATCTGTTGGTGGCTGTGAGTGACTTGTGAGTGAGTGAGTGAGTGAGTGAGTGAAGGTGCTGCTTTGGATGATAGAAGTTGTGCCCATTTCATCATCATCTGTTGGTGGCTGTGAGTGAGTGAGTGAGTGAGTGAGTGAGTGAGTGAGTGAAGGTGCTGCTTTGGCTGCTAGAAGTTGTGCCCATTTCATCATCATCTGTTGGTGGCTGAGTGAGTGAGTGAGTGAGTGAGTGAGTGAAGGTGCTGCTTTGGATGACAGAAGTTGTGCCCATTTTGCCATAATCTGTTGGTGGCTGTGAGTGAGTGAGTGAGTGAGTGAGTGAGTGAGTGAGTGAGAGAAGGTGCTGCTTTGGATGATAGAAGTTGTGCCCATTTCATCATCATCTGTTGGTGGCTGTGAGTGATTGAGTGAGTGAGTGAGTGAGTGAAGGTACTGCTTTGGATGACAGAAGTTGTGCCCATTTCATCATCATATGTTGGTTGCTGTGAGTGAGTGAGTGAGTGAGTGAGTGAGTGAGTGAGTGAAGGTGCTGCTTTGGATGACAGAAGTGGTGACCAATTTGTCATCATCTGTTGGTGGCTGTGAGTGACTTGTGAGTGAGTGAGTGAGTGAGTGAGTGAGTGAGTGAAGGTGCTGCTTTGGATGATAGAATTTGTGCCCATTTCATCATCATCTGTTGGTGGCTGTGAGTGAGTGAGTGAGTGAGTGAAGGTGCTGCTTTGGATGATGGAAGTTGTGCCCATTTCATCATCATCTGTTGGTGGCTGTGAGTGAGTGAGTGAGTGAGTGAGTGAAGGTGCTGCTTTGGAAGATAGAAGTTGTGCCCATTTCATCATCATCTGTTGGTGGCTGTGAGTGAGTGAGTGAGTGAATGAGTGAGTGAGTGAGTGAGTGAAGGTGCTGCTTTGGAAGATAGAAGTTGTGCCCATTTCATCATCTTCTGTTGGTGGCTGTGAGTGAGTGAGTGAGTGAGTGAGTGAGTGAAGGTGCTGCTTTGGATGATACAAGCTGTGCCCATTTCATCATCATCTGTTGGTGGCTGTGAGTGAGTGAGTGAGTGAGTGAGTGAGTGAGTGAGTGAAGGTGCTGCTTTGGAAGATAGAAGTTGTGCCCATTTCATCATCATCTGTTGGTGGCTGTGAGTGAGTGAGTGAGTGAATGAGTGAGTGAGTGAGTGAGTGAAGGTGCTGCTTTGGAAGATAGAAGTTGTGCCCATTTCATCATCTTCTGTTGGTGGCTGTGAGTGAGTGAGTGAGTGAGTGAGTGAGTGAAGGTGCTGCTTTGGATGATACAAGCTGTGCCCATTTCATCATCATCTGTTGGTGGCTGTGAGTGAGTGAGTGAGTGAGTGAGTGAAGGTGCTGCTTTGGCTGCTAGAAGTTGTGACCATTTCATCATCATCTGTTGGTGGCTGTGAGTGAGTGAGTGAGTGAAGGTACTGCTTTGGATGACAGTTGTGCCCATTTCATCATCATCTGTTGGTGGCTGTGAGTGAGTGAGTGAGTGAGTGAGTGAGTGAGTGAGTGAGTGAAGGTGCTGCTTTGGATGATAGAAGTTGTGCCCAATTCATCATTATCTGTTGGTGGATGTGAGTGACTTGTGAGTGATTGAGTGAGTGAGTGAGTGAGTGAAGGTGCTGCTTTGGATGATACAAGCTGTGCCCATTTCATCATCATCTGTTGGTGCCTGTGAGTGAGTGAGTGAGTGAGTGAGTGAGTGAAGGTGCTGCTTTGGATGATAGAAGTTGTGACCATTTTGTCATCATCTGTTGGTGGCTCTGAGTGAGTGAATGAGTGAGTGAGTGAGTGAGTGAGTGAGTGAGTGAGAGAAGGTGCTGCTTTGGATGACAGAAGTTGTGCCCATTTCATCATCATCTGTTGGTGGCTGTGAGTGACTTGTGAGTGAGTGAGTGAGTGAGTGAAGGTGCTGCTTTGGATGATAGAAGTTGTGCCCATTTCATCATCATCTGTTGGTGGCTGTGAGTGAGTGAGTGAGTGAGTGAGTGAAGGTGCTGCTTTGGATGATACAAGTTGTGACCATTTCATCATCATCTGTTGGTGGCTGTGAGTGAGTGAGTGAGTGAGTGAGTGAGTGAAGGTGCTGCTTTGGATGACAGAAGTTGTGCCCATTTTGCCATCATCTGTTGGTGGCTGTGAGTGAGTGAGTGAGTGAAGGTACTGCTTTGGATGACAGAAGTTATGCCCAATTCATCATCATCTGTTGGTGGCTGTGAGTGAGTGAGTGAGTGAGTGAGTGAAGGTGCTGCTTTGGATGATAGAAGTTGTGCCCAATTCATCATCATCTGTTGGTGGCTGTGAGTGACTTGTGAGTGATTGAGTGAGTGATTGAGTGAGTGAAAGTGCTGCTTTGGATGATACAAGCTGTGCCCATTTCATCATCATCTGTTGGTGCCTGTGAGTGAGTGAGTGAGGGAGTGAGTGAGTGAAGGTGCTGCTTTGGATGATAGAAGCTGTGACCATTTTGTCATCATCTGTTGGTGGCTCTGAGTGAGTGAATGAGTGAGTGAGTGAGTGAGTGAGTGAGTGAGAGAAGGTGCTGCTTTGGATGATAGAAGTTGTGCCCAATCCATCATCATCTGTTGATGGCTGTGAGTGAGTGAGTGAGTGAGTGAGTGAAGGTACTGCTTTGGATGACAGAAGTTGTGCCCATTTTGCCATCATCTGTTGGTGGCTGTGAGTGAGTGAGTGAGTGAAGGTACTGCTTTGGATGACAGTTGTGCCCAATTCATCATCATCTGTTGGTGGCTGTGAGTGAGTGAGTGAGTGAGTGAGTGAGTGAAGGTGCTGCTTTGGATGATAGAAGTTGTGCCCAATTCATCATCATCTCTTGGTGGCTGTGAGTGACTTGTGAGTGATTGAGTGAGTGATTGAGTGAGTGAAGGTGCTGCTTTGGATGATACAAGCTGTGCCCATTTCATCATCATCTGTTGGTGCCTGTGAGTGAGTGAGTGAGTGAGTGAGTGAGTGAGTGAGTGAAGGTGCTGCTTTGGATGATAGAAGTTGTGACCATTTTGTCATCATCTGTTGGTGGCTGTGAGTGAGTGAGTGAGTGAGTGAAGGTGCTGCTTTGGATGATAGAAGTTGTGCCCATTTCATCATCATCTGTTGGTGGCTGTGAGTGAGTGAGTGAGTGAGTGAGTGAGTGAGTGAGTGAAGGTGCTGCTTTGGATGATAGAAGTTGTGACCATTTTGTCATCATCTGTTGGTGGCTCTGAGTGAGTGAATGAGTGAGTGAGTGAGTGAGTGAGTGAGTGAGAGAAGGTGCTGCTTTGGATGATAGAAGTTGTGCCCATTTCATCATCATCTGTTGGTGCCTGTGAGTGAGTGAGGGAGTGAGTGAGTGAAGGTGCTGCTTTGGATGATAGAAGTTGTGACCATTTTGTCATCATCTGTTGGTGGCTGTGAGTGAGTGAGTGAGTGAGTGAGTGAGTGAGTGAAGGTGCTGCTTTGGCTGCTAGAAGTTGTGCCCATTTCATCATCATCTGTTGGTGGCTGTGAGTGAGTGAGTGAGTGAAGGTACTGCTTTGGATGACAGTTGTGCCCATTTCATCATCATCTGTTGGTGGCTGTGAGTGAGTGAGTGAGTGAGTGAGTGAGTGAGTGAGTGAAGGTGCTGCTTTGGATGATACAAGTTGTGCCCAATTCATCATCATCTGTTGGTGGATGTGAGTGACTTGTGAGTGATTGAGTGAGTGAGTGAGTGAGTGAAGGTGCTGCTTTGGATGATACAAGCTGTGCCCATTTCATCATCATCTGTTGGTGCCTGTGAGTGAGTGAGTGAGTGAGGGAGTGAGTGAGTGAAGGTGCTGCTTTGGATGATAGAAGTTGTGACCATTTTGTCATCATCTGTTGGTGGCTCTGAGTGAGTGAATGAGTGAGTGAGTGAGTGAGTGAGTGAGTGAGAGAAGGTGCTGCTTTGGATGATAGAAGTTGTGCCCATTTCATCATCATCTGTTGGTGGCTGTGAGTGACTTGTGAGTGAGTGAGTGAGTGAGTGAGTGAGTGAAGGTGCTGCTTTGGATGATAGAAGTTGTGCCCATTTCATCATCATCTGTTGGTGGCTGTGAGTGAGTGAGTGAGTGAGTGAGTGAGTGAGTGAGTGAAGGTGCTGCTTTGGATGATACAAGTTGTGACCATTTCATCATCATCTGTTGGTGGCTGTGAGTGAGTGAGTGAGTGAGTGAGTGAGTGAAGGTGCTGCTTTGGATGATAGAAGTTGTGCCCAATTCATCATCATCTCTTGGTGGCTGTGAGTGACTTGTGAGTGATTGAGTGAGTGATTGAGTGAGTGAAGGTGCTGCTTTGGATGATACAAGCTGTGCCCATTTCATCATCATCTGTTGGTGCCTGTGAGTGAGTGAGTGAGTGAGTGAGTGAGTGAGTGAGTGAGTGAAGGTGCTGCTTTGGATGATAGAAGTTGTGACCATTTTGTCATCATCTGTTGGTGGCTGTGAGTGAGTGAGTGAGTGAGTGAAGGTGCTGCTTTGGATGATAGAAGTTGTGCCCATTTCATCATCATCTGTTGGTGGCTGTGAGTGAGTGAGTGAGTGAGTGAGTGAGTGAAGGTGCTGCTTTGGATGATAGAAGTTGTGACCATTTTGTCATCATCTGTTGGTGGCTCTGAGTGAGTGAATGAGTGAGTGAGTGAGTGAGTGAGTGAGAGAAGGTGCTGCTTTGGATGATAGAAGTTGTGCCCATTTCATCATCATCTGTTGGTGCCTGTGAGTGAGTGAGGGAGTGAGTGAGTGAAGGTGCTGCTTTGGATGATAGAAGTTGTGACCATTTTGTCATCATCTGTTGGTGGCTGTGAGTGAGTGAGTGAGTGAGTGAGTGAGTGAGTGAGTGAAGGTGCTGCTTTGGCTGCTAGAAGTTGTGCCCATTTCATCATCATCTGTTGGTGGCTGTGAGTGAGTGAGTGAGTGAAGGTACTGCTTTGGATGACAGTTGTGCCCATTTCATCATCATCTGTTGGTGGCTGTGAGTGAGTGAGTGAGTGAGTGAGTGAGTGAGTGAGTGAGTGAAGGTGCTGCTTTGGATGATACAAGTTGTGCCCAATTCATCATCATCTGTTGGTGGATGTGAGTGACTTGTGAGTGATTGAGTGAGTGAGTGAGTGAGTGAAGGTGCTGCTTTGGATGATACAAGCTGTGCCCATTTCATCATCATCTGTTGGTGCCTGTGAGTGAGTGAGTGAGTGAGGGAGTGAGTGAGTGAAGGTGCTGCTTTGGATGATAGAAGTTGTGACCATTTTGTCATCATCTGTTGGTGGCTCTGAGTGAGTGAATGAGTGAGTGAGTGAGTGAGTGAGTGAGTGAGTGAGAGAAGGTGCTGCTTTGGATGATAGAAGTTGTGCCCATTTCATCATCATCTGTTGGTGGCTGTGAGTGACTTGTGAGTGAGTGAGTGAGTGAGTGAGTGAGTGAGTGAAGGTGCTGCTTTGGATGATAGAAGTTGTGCCCATTTCATCATCATCTGTTGGTGGCTGTGAGTGAGTGAGTGAGTGAGTGAGTGAGTGAGTGAAGGTGCTGCTTTGGATGATACAAGTTGTGACCATTTCATCATCATCTGTTGGTGGCTGTGTGTGAGTGAGTGAGTGAGTGAGTGAAGGTGCTGCTTTGGATGACAGAAGTTGTGCCCATTTTGCCATCATCTGTTGGTGGCTGTGAGTGAGTGAGTGAGTGAAGGTACTGCTTTGGATGACAGAAGTTATGCCCAATTCATCATCATCTGTTGGTGGCTGTGAGTGAGTGAGTGAGTGAGTGAGTGAAGGTGCTGCTTTGGATGATAGAAGTTGTGCCCAATTCATCATCATCTGTTGGTGGCTGTGAGTGACTTGTGAGTGATTGAGTGAGTGATTGAGTGAGTGAAAGTGCTGCTTTGGATGATACAAGCTGTGCCCATTTCATCATCATCTGTTGGTGCCTGTGAGTGAGTGAGTGAGGGAGTGAGTGAGTGAAGGTGCTGCTTTGGATGATAGAAGCTGTGACCATTTTGTCATCATCTGTTGGTGGCTCTGAGTGAGTGAATGAGTGAGTGAGTGAGTGAGTGAGTGAGTGAGTGAGTGAGTGAAGGTGCTGCTTTGGATGATAGAAGTTGTGCCCAATCCATCATCATCTGTTGATGGCTGTGAGTGAGTGAGTGAGTGAGTGAGTGAGTGAAGGTACTGCTTTGGATGACAGAAGTTGTGCCCATTTTGCCATCATCTGTTGGTGGCTGTGAGTGAGTGAGTGAGTGAAGGTACTGCTTTGGATGACAGTTGTGCCCAATTCATCATCATCTGTTGGTGGCTGTGAGTGAGTGAGTGAGTGAGTGAGTGAGTGAAGGTGCTGCTTTGGATGATAGAAGTTGTGCCCAATTCATCATCATCTCTTGGTGGCTGTGAGTGACTTGTGAGTGATTGAGTGAGTGATTGAGTGAGTGAAGGTGCTGCTTTGGATGATACAAGCTGTGCCCATTTCATCATCATCTGTTGGTGCCTGTGAGTGAGTGAGTGAGTGAGTGAGTGAGTGAGTGAGTGAAGGTGCTGCTTTGGATGATAGAAGTTGTGACCATTTCGTCATCATCTGTTGGTGGCTGTGAGTGAGTGAGTGAGTGAGTGAGTGAGTGAGTGAGTGAGTGAAGGTGCTGCTTTGGATGATAGAAGTTGTGCCCATTTCATCATCATCTGTTGGTGGCTGTGAGTGAGTGAGTGAGTGAGTGAGTGAGTGAGTGAGTGAGTGAAGGTGCTGCTTTGGATGATAGAAGTTGTGACCATTTTGTCATCATCTGTTGGTGGCTCTGAGTGAGTGAATGAGTGAGTGAGTGAGTGAGTGAGTGAGAGAAGGTGCTGCTTTGGATGATAGAAGTTGTGCCCATTTCATCATCATCTGTTGGTGCCTGTGAGTGAGTGAGGGAGTGAGTGAGTGAAGGTGCTGCTTTGGATGATAGAAGTTGTGACCATTTTGTCATCATCTGTTGGTGGCTGTGAGTGAGTGAGTGAGTGAGTGAAGGTGCTGCTTTGGATGACAGAAGTTGTGCCCATTTTGCCATCATCTGTTGGTGGCTGTGAGTGAGTGAGTGAGTGAAGGTGCTGCTTTGGATGACAGAAGTTGTGCCCAATTCATCATCATCTGTTGGTGGCTGTGAGTGAGTGAGTGAGTGAGTGAGTGAAGGTGCTGCTTTGGATGATAGAGGTTGTGCCCATTTCATCATCATCTGTTGGTGGCTGTGAGTGACTTGTGAGTGATTGAGTGAGTGATTGAGTGAGTGAAAGTGCTGCTTTGGATGATACAAGCTGTGCCCATTTCATCATCATCTGTTGGTGCCTGTGTGTGAGTGAGTGAGGGAGTGAGTGAGTGAAGGTGCTGCTTTGGATGATAGAAGCCTTGACCATTTTGTCATCATCTGTTTCTTGCTGTGAGTGAGTGAGTGAGTGAGTGAGTGAGAGAGTGAGTGAGTGAGTGAAGGTGCTGCTTTGGATGATGGAAGTTGTGCCCATTTCATCATCATCTGTTGGTGGATGTGAGTGACTTGTGAGTGATTGAGTGAGTGAGTGAGTGAGTGAAGGTGCTGCTTTGGCTGCTAGAAGTTGTGCCCATTTCATCATCATCTGTTGGTGCCTGTGAGTGAGTGAGTGAGGGAGTGAGTGAGTGAAGGTGCTGCTTTGGATGATAGAAGTTGTGACCATTTTGTCATCATCTGTTGGTGGCTCTGAGTGAGTGAATGAGTGAGTGAGTGAGTGAGTGAGTGAGAGAAGGTGCTGCTTTGGATGATAGAAGTTGTGCCCATTTCATCATCATCTGTTGGTGGCTGTGAGTGACTTGTGAGTGAGTGAGTGAGTGAGTGAAGGTGCTGCTTTGGCTGCTAGAAGTTGTGCCCATTTCATCATCATCTGTTGGTGGCTGTGAGTGAGTGAGTGAGTGAGTGAGTGAGTGAGTGAGTGAGTGAGTGAAGGTGCTGCTTTGGCTGCTAGAAGTTGTGCCCATTTCATCATCATCTGTTGGTGGCTGAGTGAGTGAGTGAGTGAGTGAAGGTGCTGCTTTGGATGATAGAAGTTGTGCCCATTTCATCATCATCTGTTGGTGGCTGTGAGTGAGTGAGTGAGTGAGTGAGTGAGTGAAGGTGCTGCTTTGGATGACAGAAGTTGTGCCCATTTTGCCATAATCTGTTGGTGGCTGTGAGTGAGTGAGTGAGTGAAGGTGCTGCTTTGGATGATAGAAGTTGTGCCCAATTCATCATCATCTGTTGGTGGCTGTGAGTGACTTGTGAGTGATTGAGTGAGTGATTGAGTGAGTGAAGGTGCTGCTTTGGATGATACAAGCTGTGCCCATTTCATCATCATCTGTTGGTGCCTGTGAGTGAGTGAGTGAGTGAGTGAGTGAGTGAGTGAGTGAGTGAAGGTGCTGCTTTGGATGATAGAAGTTGTGACCATTTTGTCATCATCTGTTGGTGGCTGTGAGTGAGTGAGTGAGTGAGTGAGTGAGTGAGTGAGTGAGTGAGAGAAGGTGCTGCTTTGGATGATAGAAGTTGTGCCCATTTCATCATCATCTGTTGGTGGCTGTGAGTGAGTGAGTGAGTGAGTGAGTGAGTGAGTGAGTGAAGGTACTGCTTTGGATGACAGAAGTTGTGCCCATTTCATCATCATATGTTGGTTGCTGTGAGTGAGTGAGTGAGTGAGTGAGTGAAGGTGCTGCTTTGGATGACAGAAGTGGTGACCAATTTGTCATCATCTGTTGGTGGCTGTGAGTGACTTGTGAGTGAGTGAGTGAGTGAGTGAGTGAAGGTGCTGCTTTGGATGATAGAATTTGTGCCCATTTCATCATCATCTGTTGGTGGCTGTGAGTGAGTGAGTGAGTGAGTGAAGGTGCTGCTTTGGATGATGGAAGTTGTGCCCATTTCATCATCATCTGTTGGTGGCTGTGAGTGAGTGAGTGAGTGAGTGAAGGTGCTGCTTTGGAAGATAGAAGTTGTGCCCATTTCATCATCATCTGTTGGTGGCTGTGAGTGAGTGAGTGAGTGAATGAGTGAGTGAGTGAGTGAGTGAAGGTGCTGCTTTGGAAGATAGAAGTTGTGCCCATTTCATCATCTTCTGTTGGTGGCTGTGAGTGAGTGAGTGAGTGAGTGAGTGAGTGAAGGTGCTGCTTTGGATGATACAAGCTGTGCCCATTTCATCATCATCTGTTGGTGGCTGTGAGTGAGTGAGTGAGTGAGTGAAGGTGCTGCTTTGGCTGCTAGAAGTTGTGACCATTTCATCATCATCTGTTGGTGGCTGTGAGTGAGTGAGTGAGTGAAGGTACTGCTTTGGATGACAGTTGTGCCCATTTCATCATCATCTGTTGGTGGCTGTGAGTGAGTGAGTGAGTGAGTGAGTGAGTGAGTGAGTGAAGGTGCTGCTTTGGATGATAGAAGTTGTGCCCAATTCATCATCATCTGTTGGTGGATGTGAGTGACTTGTGAGTGATTGAGTGAGTGAGTGAGTGAGTGAAGGTGCTGCTTTGGATGATACAAGCTGTGCCCATTTCATCATCATCTGTTGGTGCCTGTGAGTGAGTGAGTGAGGGAGTGAGTGAGTGAAGGTGCTGCTTTGGATGATAGAAGCTGTGACCATTTTGTCATCATCTGTTGGTGGCTCTGAGTGAGTGAGTGAGTGAGTGAGTGAGTGAGTGAGTGAGAGAAGGTGCTGCTTTGGATGATAGAAGTTGTGCCCAATCCATCATCATCTGTTGATGGCTGTGAGTGAGTGAGTGAGTGAGTGAGTGAGTGAGTGAGTGAAGGTACTGCTTTGGATGACAGAAGTTGTGCCCATTTCATCAACATCTGTTGGTGGCTGTGAGTGAGTGAGTGAGTGAAGGTACTGCTTTGGATGACAGTTGTGCCCAATTCATCATCATCTGTTGGTGGCTGTGAGTGAGTGAGTGAGTGAGTGAGTGAGTGAGTGAGTGAAGGTGCTGCTTTGGATGATAGAAGTTGTGCCCAATTCATCATCATCTCTTGGTGGCTGTGAGTGACTTGTGAGTGATTGAGTGAGTGATTGAGTGAGTGAAGGTGCTGCTTTGGATGATACAAGCTGTGCCCATTTCATCATCATCTGTTGGTGCCTGTGAGTGAGTGAGTGAGTGAGTGAGTGAGTGAAGGTGCTGCTTTGGATGATAGAAGTTGTGACCATTTTGTCATCATCTGTTGGTGGCTGTGAGTGAGTGAGTGAGTGAGTGAGTGAGTGAGTGAAGGTGCTGCTTTGGATGATAGAAGTTGTGCCCATTTCATCATCATCTGTTGGTGGCTGTGAGTGAGTGAGTGAGTGAGTGAGTGAGTGAGTGAGTGAAGGTGCTGCTTTGGATGATAGAAGTTGTGACCATTTTGTCATCATCTGTTGGTGGCTCTGAGTGAGTGAATGAGTGAGTGAGTGAGTGAGTGAGTGAGTGAGAGAAGGTGCTGCTTTGGATGATAGAAGTTGTGCCCATTTCATCATCATCTGTTGGTGCCTGTGAGTGAGTGAGGGAGTGAGTGAGTGAAGGTGCTGCTTTGGATGATAGAAGTTGTGCCCATTTCATCATCATCTGTTGGTGGCTGTGAGTGAGTGAGTGAGTGAGTGAGTGAAGGTGCTGCTTTGGATGATAGAAGTTGTGCCCATTTCATCATCATCTGTTGGTGGCTGTGAGTGAGTGAGTGAGTGAAGGTACTGCTTTGGATGACAGTTGTGCCCATTTCATCATCATCTGTTGGTGGCTGTGAGTGAGTGAGTGAGTGAGTGAGTGAGTGAGTGAAGGTGCTGCTTTGGATGATAGAAGTTGTGCCCAATTCATCATCATCTGTTGGTGGATGTGAGTGACTTGTGAGTGATTGAGTGAGTGAGTGAGTGAGTGAGTGAGTGAAGGTGCTGCTTTGGATGATACAAGCTGTGCCCATTTCATCATCATCTGTTGGTGCCTGTGAGTGAGTGAGTGAGTGAGGGAGTGAGTGAGTGAAGGTGCTGCTTTGGATGATAGAAGTTGTGACCATTTTGTCATCATCTGTTGGTGGCTCTGAGTGAGTGAATGAGTGAGTGAGTGAGTGAGTGAGTGAGTGAGAGAAGGTGCTGCTTTGGATGATAGAAGTTGTGCCCATTTCATCATCATCTGTTGGTGGCTGTGAGTGACTTGTGAGTGAGTGAGTGAGTGAGTGAGTGAAGGTGCTGCTTTGGATGATAGAAGTTGTGCCCATTTCATCATCATCTGTTGGTGGCTGTGAGTGAGTGAGTGAGTGAGTGAGTGAGTGAGTGAAGGTGCTGCTTTGGATGATACAAGTTGTGACCATTTCATCATCATCTGTTGGTGGCTGTGAGTGAGTGAGTGAGTGAGTGAGTGAGTGAAGGTGCTGCTTTGGATGACAGAAGTTGTGCCCATTTTGCCATCATCTGTTGGTGGCTGTGAGTGAGTGAGTGAGTGAAGGTACTGCTTTGGATGACAGAAGTTATGCCCAATTCATCATCATCTGTTGGTGGCTGTGAGTGAGTGAGTGAGTGAGTGAGTGAAGGTGCTGCTTTGGATGATAGAAGTTGTGCCCAATTCATCATCATCTGTTGGTGGCTGTGAGTGACTTGTGAGTGATTGAGTGAGTGATTGAGTGAGTGAAAGTGCTGCTTTGGATGATACAAGCTGTGCCCATTTCATCATCATCTGTTGGTGCCTGTGAGTGAGTGAGTGAGGGAGTGAGTGAGTGAAGGTGCTGCTTTGGATGATAGAAGCTGTGACCATTTTGTCATCATCTGTTGGTGGCTCTGAGTGAGTGAATGAGTGAGTGAGTGAGTGAGTGAGTGAGAGAAGGTGCTGCTTTGGATGATAGAAGTTGTGCCCAATCCATCATCATCTGTTGATGGCTGTGAGTGAGTGAGTGAGTGAGTGAGTGAGTGAAGGTACTGCTTTGGATGACAGAAGTTGTGCCCATTTTGCCATCATCTGTTGGTGGCTGTGAGTGAGTGAGTGAGTGAAGGTACTGCTTTGGATGACAGTTGTGCCCAATTCATCATCATCTGTTGGTGGCTGTGAGTGAGTGAGTGAGTGAGTGAGTGAGTGAGTGAAGGTGCTGCTTTGGATGATAGAAGTTGTGCCCAATTCATCATCATCTCTTGGTGGCTGTGAGTGACTTGTGAGTGATTGAGTGAGTGATTGAGTGAGTGAAGGTGCTGCTTTGGATGATACAAGCTGTGCCCATTTCATCATCATCTGTTGGTGCCTGTGAGTGAGTGAGTGAGTGAGTGAGTGAGTGAGTGAGTGAGTGAAGGTGCTGCTTTGGATGATAGAAGTTGTGACCATTTTGTCATCATCTGTTGGTGGCTGTGAGTGAGTGAGTGAGTGAGTGAGTGAAGGTGCTGCTTTGGATGATAGAAGTTGTGCCCATTTCATCATCATCTGTTGGTGGCTGTGAGTGAGTGAGTGAGTGAGTGAGTGAGTGAAGGTGCTGCTTTGGATGATAGAAGTTGTGACCATTTTGTCATCATCTGTTGGTGGCTCTGAGTGAGTGAATGAGTGAGTGAGTGAGTGAGTGAGAGAAGGTGCTGCTTTGGATGATAGAAGTTGTGCCCATTTCATCATCATCTGTTGGTGCCTGTGGGTGAGTGAGGGAGTGAGTGAGTGAAGGTGCTGCTTTGGATGATAGAAGTTGTGACCATTTTGTCATCATCTGTTGGTGGCTGTGAGTGAGTGAGTGAGTGAGTGAAGGTGCTGCTTTGGATGACAGAAGTTGTGCCCATTTTGCCATCATCTGTTGGTGGCTGTGAGTGAGTGAGTGAGTGAAGGTGCTGCTTTGGATGACAGAAGTTGTGCCCAATTCATCATCATCTGTTGGTGGCTGTGAGTGAGTGAGTGAGTGAGTGAGTGAGTGAAGGTGCTGCTTTGGATGATAGAAGTTGTGCCCAATTCATCATCATCTGTTGGTGGCTGAGTGACTTGTGAGTGATTGAGTGAGTGATTGAGTGAGTGAAAGTGCTGCTTTGGATGATACAAGCTGTGCCCATTTCATCATCATCTGTTGGTGCCTGTGAGTGAGTGAGTGAGGGAGTGAGTGAGTGAAGGTGCTGCTTTGGATGATAGAAGCCTTGACCATTTTGTCATCATCTGTTTCTTGCTGTGAGTGAGTGAGTGAGTGAGTGAGTGAGAGAGTGAGTGAGTGAGTGAAGGTGCTGCTTTGGATGATGGAAGTTGTGCCCATTTCATCATCATCTGTTGGTGGCTGTGAGTGACTTGTGAGTGAGTGAGTGAGCGAGTGAGTGAAGGTGCTGCTTTGGCTGATAGAAGTTGTGCCCATTTCATCATCATCTGTTGGTGGCTGTGAGTGACTTGTGAGTGAGTGAGTGAGTGAGCGAGTGAGTGAAGGTGCTGCTTTGGCTGATAGAAGTTGTGCCCATTTCATCATCATCTGTTGGTGGCTGTGAGTGACTTGTGAGTGAGTGAGTGAGTGAGTGAAGGTGCTGCTTTGGCTGCTAGAAGTTGTGCCCATTTCATCATCATCTGTTGGTGGCTGTGAGTGAGTGAGTGGGTGAGTGAGTGAGTGAGTGAGTGAGTGAAGGTGCTGCTTTGGCTGCTAGAAGTTGTGCCCATTTCATCATCATCTGTTGGTGGCTGTGAGTGAGTGAGTGAGTGAGTGGGTGAAGGTGCTGCTTTGGATGATAGACGTTGTGCCCATTTCATCATCATCTGTTGGTGGCTGTGAGTGAGTGAGTGAGTGAGTGAGTGAAGGTGCTGCTTTGGATGATAGACGTTGTGCCCATTTCATCATCATCTGTTGGTGGCTGTGAGTGAGTGAGTGAGTGAGTGAGTGAAGGTGCTGCTTTGGATGACAGAAGTTGTGCCCATTTTGCCATCATCTGTTGGTGGCTGTGAGTGAGTGAGTGAGTGAAGGTACTGCTTTGGATGATAGGTGTGCCCAATTCATCATCATCTGTTGGTGGCTGTGAGTGAGTGAGTGAGTGAGTGAGTGAGTGAGTGAAGGTGCTGCTTTGGATGATAGAAGTTGTGCCCAATTCATCATCATCTGTTGGTGGATGTGAGTGACTTGTGAGTGATTGAGTGAGTGAGTGAGTGAGTGAAGGTGCTGCTTTGGATGATACAAGCTGTGCCCATTTCATCATCATCTGTTGGTGCCTGTGAGTGAGTGAGTGAGGGAGTGACTGAGTGAAGGTGCTGCTTTGGATGATAGAAGTTGTGACCATTTTGTCATCATCTGTTGGTGGCTCTGAGTGAGTGAATGAGTGAGTGAGTGAGTGAGTGAGTGAGTGAGAGAAGGTGCTGCTTTGGATGATAGAAGTTGTGCCCATTTCATCATCATCTGTTGGTGGCTGTGAGTGACTTGTGAGTGAGTGAGTGAGTGAGTGAGTGAGTGAAGGTGCTGCTTTGGCTGCTAGAAGTTGTGCCCATTTCATCATCATCTGTTGGTGGCTGTGAGTGAGTGAGTGAGTGAGTGAGTGAGTGAGTGAGTGAGTGAAGGTGCTGCTTTGGATGATAGAAGTTGTGACCATTTCATCATCATCTGTTGGTGGCTGTGAGTGAGTGAGTGAGTGAGTGAGTGAAGGTGCTGCTTTGGATGACAGAAGTTGTGCCCATTTTGCCATAATCTGTTGGTGGCTGTGAGTGAGTGAGTGAGTGAGTGAGTGAGTGAGTGAGTGAGAGAAGGTGCTGCTTTGGATGATAGAAGTTGTGCCCATTTCATCATCATCTGTTGGTGGCTGTGAGTGATTGAGTGAGTGAGTGAGTGAGTGAAGGTACTGCTTTGGATGACAGAAGTTGTGCCCATTTCATCATCATATGTTGGTTGCTGTGAGTGAGTGAGTGAGTGAGTGAGTGAGTGAGTGAGTGAAGGTGCTGCTTTGGATGACAGAAGTGGTGACCAATTTGTCATCATCTGTTGGTGGCTGTGAGTGACTTGTGAGTGAGTGAGTGAGTGAGTGAGTGAGTGAAGGTGCTGCTTTGGATGATAGAATTTGTGCCCATTTCATCATCATCTGTTGGTGGCTGTGAGTGAGTGAGTGAGTGAGTGAAGGTGCTGCTTTGGATGATGGAAGTTGTGCCCATTTCATCATCATCTGTTGGTGGCTGTGAGTGAGTGAGTGAGTGAGTGAGTGAAGGTGCTGCTTTGGAAGATAGAAGTTGTGCCCATTTCATCATCATCTGTTGGTGGCTGTGAGTGAGTGAGTGAGTGAATGAGTGAGTGAGTGAGTGAGTGAAGGTGCTGCTTTGGAAGATAGAAGTTGTGCCCATTTCATCATCTTCTGTTGGTGGCTGTGAGTGAGTGAGTGAGTGAGTGAGTGAGTGAAGGTGCTGCTTTGGATGATACAAGCTGTGCCCATTTCATCATCATCTGTTGGTGGCTGTGAGTGAGTGAGTGAGTGAGTGAGTGAGTGAGTGAGTGAGTGAAGGTGCTGCTTTGGAAGATAGAAGTTGTGCCCATTTCATCATCATCTGTTGGTGGCTGTGAGTGAGTGAGTGAGTGAATGAGTGAGTGAGTGAGTGAGTGAAGGTGCTGCTTTGGAAGATAGAAGTTGTGCCCATTTCATCATCTTCTGTTGGTGGCTGTGAGTGAGTGAGTGAGTGAGTGAGTGAGTGAGTGAGTGAAGGTGCTGCTTTGGATGATACAAGCTGTGCCCATTTCATCATCATCTGTTGGTGGCTGTGAGTGAGTGAGTGAGTGAGTGAGTGAAGGTGCTGCTTTGGCTGCTAGAAGTTGTGACCATTTCATCATCATCTGTTGGTGGCTGTGAGTGAGTGAGTGAGTGAAGGTACTGCTTTGGATGACAGTTGTGCCCATTTCATCATCATCTGTTGGTGGCTGTGAGTGAGTGAGTGAGTGAGTGAGTGAGTGAGTGAGTGAAGGTGCTGCTTTGGATGATAGAAGTTGTGCCCAATTCATCATTATCTGTTGGTGGATGTGAGTGACTTGTGAGTGATTGAGTGAGTGAGTGAGTGAGTGAAGGTGCTGCTTTGGATGATACAAGCTGTGCCCATTTCATCATCATCTGTTGGTGCCTGTGAGTGAGTGAGTGAGTGAGTGAGTGAGTGAAGGTGCTGCTTTGGATGATAGAAGTTGTGACCATTTTGTCATCATCTGTTGGTGGCTCTGAGTGAGTGAATGAGTGAGTGAGTGAGTGAGTGAGTGAGTGAGAGAAGGTGCTGCTTTGGATGACAGAAGTTGTGCCCATTTCATCATCATCTGTTGGTGGCTGTGAGTGACTTGTGAGTGAGTGAGTGAGTGAGTGAAGGTGCTGCTTTGGATGATAGAAGTTGTGCCCATTTCATCATCATCTGTTGGTGGCTGTGAGTGAGTGAGTGAGTGAGTGAGTGAAGGTGCTGCTTTGGATGATACAAGTTGTGACCATTTCATCATCATCTGTTGGTGGCTGTGAGTGAGTGAGTGAGTGAGTGAGTGAGTGAAGGTGCTGCTTTGGATGACAGAAGTTGTGCCCATTTTGCCATCATCTGTTGGTGGCTGTGAGTGAGTGAGTGAGTGAAGGTACTGCTTTGGATGACAGAAGTTATGCCCAATTCATCATCATCTGTTGGTGGCTGTGAGTGAGTGAGTGAGTGAGTGAGTGAAGGTGCTGCTTTGGATGATAGAAGTTGTGCCCAATTCATCATCATCTGTTGGTGGCTGTGAGTGACTTGTGAGTGATTGAGTGAGTGATTGAGTGAGTGAAAGTGCTGCTTTGGATGATACAAGCTGTGCCCATTTCATCATCATCTGTTGGTGCCTGTGAGTGAGTGAGTGAGGGAGTGAGTGAGTGAAGGTGCTGCTTTGGATGATAGAAGCTGTGACCATTTTGTCATCATCTGTTGGTGGCTCTGAGTGAGTGAATGAGTGAGTGAGTGAGTGAGTGAGTGAGTGAGAGAAGGTGCTGCTTTGGATGATAGAAGTTGTGCCCAATCCATCATCATCTGTTGATGGCTGTGAGTGAGTGAGTGAGTGAGTGAGTGAGTGAAGGTACTGCTTTGGATGACAGAAGTTGTGCCCATTTTGCCATCATCTGTTGGTGGCTGTGAGTGAGTGAGTGAGTGAAGGTACTGCTTTGGATGACAGTTGTGCCCAATTCATCATCATCTGTTGGTGGCTGTGAGTGAGTGAGTGAGTGAGTGAGTGAGTGAAGGTGCTGCTTTGGATGATAGAAGTTGTGCCCAATTCATCATCATCTCTTGGTGGCTGTGAGTGACTTGTGAGTGATTGAGTGAGTGATTGAGTGAGTGAAGGTGCTGCTTTGGATGATACAAGCTGTGCCCATTTCATCATCATCTGTTGGTGCCTGTGAGTGAGTGAGTGAGTGAGTGAGTGAGTGAGTGAGTGAGTGAAGGTGCTGCTTTGGATGATAGAAGTTGTGACCATTTTGTCATCATCTGTTGGTGGCTGTGAGTGAGTGAGTGAGTGAGTGAAGGTGCTGCTTTGGATGATAGAAGTTGTGCCCATTTCATCATCATCTGTTGGTGGCTGTGAGTGAGTGAGTGAGTGAGTGAGTGAGTGAGTGAAGGTGCTGCTTTGGATGATAGAAGTTGTGACCATTTTGTCATCATCTGTTGGTGGCTCTGAGTGAGTGAATGAGTGAGTGAGTGAGTGAGTGAGTGAGTGAGAGAAGGTGCTGCTTTGGATGATAGAAGTTGTGCCCATTTCATCATCATCTGTTGGTGCCTGTGAGTGAGTGAGGGAGTGAGTGAGTGAAGGTGCTGCTTTGGATGATAGAAGTTGTGACCATTTTGTCATCATCTGTTGGTGGCTGTGAGTGAGTGAGTGAGTGAGTGAGTGAGTGAGTGAAGGTGCTGCTTTGGCTGCTAGAAGTTGTGCCCATTTCATCATCATCTGTTGGTGGCTGTGAGTGAGTGAGTGAGTGAAGGTACTGCTTTGGATGACAGTTGTGCCCATTTCATCATCATCTGTTGGTGGCTGTGAGTGAGTGAGTGAGTGAGTGAGTGAGTGAGTGAGTGAAGGTGCTGCTTTGGATGATACAAGTTGTGCCCAATTCATCATCATCTGTTGGTGGATGTGAGTGACTTGTGAGTGATTGAGTGAGTGAGTGAGTGAGTGAAGGTGCTGCTTTGGATGATACAAGCTGTGCCCATTTCATCATCATCTGTTGGTGCCTGTGAGTGAGTGAGTGAGTGAGGGAGTGAGTGAGTGAAGGTGCTGCTTTGGATGATAGAAGTTGTGACCATTTTGTCATCATCTGTTGGTGGCTCTGAGTGAGTGAATGAGTGAGTGAGTGAGTGAGTGAGTGAGTGAGAGAAGGTGCTGCTTTGGATGATAGAAGTTGTGCCCATTTCATCATCATCTGTTGGTGGCTGTGAGTGACTTGTGAGTGAGTGAGTGAGTGAGTGAGTGAGTGAAGGTGCTGCTTTGGATGATAGAAGTTGTGCCCATTTCATCATCATCTGTTGGTGGCTGTGAGTGAGTGAGTGAGTGAGTGAGTGAGTGAGTGAAGGTGCTGCTTTGGATGATACAAGTTGTGACCATTTCATCATCATCTGTTGGTGGCTGTGAGTGAGTGAGTGAGTGAGTGAGTGAGTGAAGGTGCTGCTTTGGATGATAGAAGTTGTGCCCAATTCATCATCATCTCTTGGTGGCTGTGAGTGACTTGTGAGTGATTGAGTGAGTGATTGAGTGAGTGAAGGTGCTGCTTTGGATGATACAAGCTGTGCCCATTTCATCATCATCTGTTGGTGCCTGTGAGTGAGTGAGTGAGTGAGTGAGTGAGTGAGTGAGTGAAGGTGCTGCTTTGGATGATAGAAGTTGTGACCATTTTGTCATCATCTGTTGGTGGCTGTGAGTGAGTGAGTGAGTGAGTGAAGGTGCTGCTTTGGATGATAGAAGTTGTGCCCATTTCATCATCATCTGTTGGTGGCTGTGAGTGAGTGAGTGAGTGAGTGAGTGAGTGAAGGTGCTGCTTTGGATGATAGAAGTTGTGACCATTTTGTCATCATCTGTTGGTGGCTCTGAGTGAGTGAATGAGTGAGTGAGTGAGTGAGTGAGTGAGAGAAGGTGCTGCTTTGGATGATAGAAGTTGTGCCCATTTCATCATCATCTGTTGGTGCCTGTGAGTGAGTGAGGGAGTGAGTGAGTGAAGGTGCTGCTTTGGATGATAGAAGTTGTGACCATTTTGTCATCATCTGTTGGTGGCTGTGAGTGAGTGAGTGAGTGAGTGAGTGAGTGAGTGAAGGTGCTGCTTTGGCTGCTAGAAGTTGTGCCCATTTCATCATCATCTGTTGGTGGCTGTGAGTGAGTGAGTGAGTGAAGGTACTGCTTTGGATGACAGTTGTGCCCATTTCATCATCATCTGTTGGTGGCTGTGAGTGAGTGAGTGAGTGAGTGAGTGAGTGAGTGAGTGAAGGTGCTGCTTTGGATGATACAAGTTGTGCCCAATTCATCATCATCTGTTGGTGGATGTGAGTGACTTGTGAGTGATTGAGTGAGTGAGTGAGTGAGTGAAGGTGCTGCTTTGGATGATACAAGCTGTGCCCATTTCATCATCATCTGTTGGTGCCTGTGAGTGAGTGAGTGAGTGAGGGAGTGAGTGAGTGAAGGTGCTGCTTTGGATGATAGAAGTTGTGACCATTTTGTCATCATCTGTTGGTGGCTCTGAGTGAGTGAATGAGTGAGTGAGTGAGTGAGTGAGTGAGTGAGAGAAGGTGCTGCTTTGGATGATAGAAGTTGTGCCCATTTCATCATCATCTGTTGGTGGCTGTGAGTGACTTGTGAGTGAGTGAGTGAGTGAGTGAGTGAGTGAGTGAGTGAAGGTGCTGCTTTGGATGATAGAAGTTGTGCCCATTTCATCATCATCTGTTGGTGGCTGTGAGTGAGTGAGTGAGTGAGTGAGTGAGTGAGTGAAGGTGCTGCTTTGGATGATACAAGTTGTGACCATTTCATCATCATCTGTTGGTGGCTGTGTGTGAGTGAGTGAGTGAGTGAGTGAAGGTGCTGCTTTGGATGACAGAAGTTGTGCCCATTTTGCCATCATCTGTTGGTGGCTGTGAGTGAGTGAGTGAGTGAAGGTACTGCTTTGGATGACAGAAGTTATGCCCAATTCATCATCATCTGTTGGTGGCTGTGAGTGAGTGAGTGAGTGAGTGAGTGAAGGTGCTGCTTTGGATGATAGAAGTTGTGCCCAATTCATCATCATCTGTTGGTGGCTGTGAGTGACTTGTGAGTGATTGAGTGAGTGATTGAGTGAGTGAAAGTGCTGCTTTGGATGATACAAGCTGTGCCCATTTCATCATCATCTGTTGGTGCCTGTGAGTGAGTGAGTGAGGGAGTGAGTGAGTGAAGGTGCTGCTTTGGATGATAGAAGCTGTGACCATTTTGTCATCATCTGTTGGTGGCTCTGAGTGAGTGAATGAGTGAGTGAGTGAGTGAGTGAGTGAGTGAGTGAGTGAAGGTGCTGCTTTGGATGATAGAAGTTGTGCCCAATCCATCATCATCTGTTGATGGCTGTGAGTGAGTGAGTGAGTGAGTGAGTGAGTGAAGGTACTGCTTTGGATGACAGAAGTTGTGCCCATTTTGCCATCATCTGTTGGTGGCTGTGAGTGAGTGAGTGAGTGAAGGTACTGCTTTGGATGACAGTTGTGCCCAATTCATCATCATCTGTTGGTGGCTGTGAGTGAGTGAGTGAGTGAGTGAGTGAGTGAAGGTGCTGCTTTGGATGATAGAAGTTGTGCCCAATTCATCATCATCTCTTGGTGGCTGTGAGTGACTTGTGAGTGATTGAGTGAGTGATTGAGTGAGTGAAGGTGCTGCTTTGGATGATACAAGCTGTGCCCATTTCATCATCATCTGTTGGTGCCTGTGAGTGAGTGAGTGAGTGAGTGAGTGAGTGAGTGAGTGAAGGTGCTGCTTTGGATGATAGAAGTTGTGACCATTTCGTCATCATCTGTTGGTGGCTGTGAGTGAGTGAGTGAGTGAGTGAGTGAGTGAGTGAGTGAGTGAAGGTGCTGCTTTGGATGATAGAAGTTGTGCCCATTTCATCATCATCTGTTGGTGGCTGTGAGTGAGTGAGTGAGTGAGTGAGTGAGTGAGTGAGTGAGTGAAGGTGCTGCTTTGGATGATAGAAGTTGTGACCATTTTGTCATCATCTGTTGGTGGCTCTGAGTGAGTGAATGAGTGAGTGAGTGAGTGAGTGAGTGAGAGAAGGTGCTGCTTTGGATGATAGAAGTTGTGCCCATTTCATCATCATCTGTTGGTGCCTGTGAGTGAGTGAGGGAGTGAGTGAGTGAAGGTGCTGCTTTGGATGATAGAAGTTGTGACCATTTTGTCATCATCTGTTGGTGGCTGTGAGTGAGTGAGTGAGTGAGTGAAGGTGCTGCTTTGGATGACAGAAGTTGTGCCCATTTTGCCATCATCTGTTGGTGGCTGTGAGTGAGTGAGTGAGTGAAGGTGCTGCTTTGGATGACAGAAGTTGTGCCCAATTCATCATCATCTGTTGGTGGCTGTGAGTGAGTGAGTGAGTGAGTGAGTGAAGGTGCTGCTTTGGATGATAGAGGTTGTGCCCATTTCATCATCATCTGTTGGTGGCTGTGAGTGACTTGTGAGTGATTGAGTGAGTGATTGAGTGAGTGAAAGTGCTGCTTTGGATGATACAAGCTGTGCCCATTTCATCATCATCTGTTGGTGCCTGTGTGTGAGTGAGTGAGGGAGTGAGTGAGTGAAGGTGCTGCTTTGGATGATAGAAGCCTTGACCATTTTGTCATCATCTGTTTCTTGCTGTGAGTGAGTGAGTGAGTGAGTGAGTGAGAGAGTGAGTGAGTGAGTGAGTGAAGGTGCTGCTTTGGATGATGGAAGTTGTGCCCATTTCATCATCATCTGTTGGTGGATGTGAGTGACTTGTGAGTGATTGAGTGAGTGAGTGAGTGAGTGAAGGTGCTGCTTTGGCTGCTAGAAGTTGTGCCCATTTCATCATCATCTGTTGGTGCCTGTGAGTGAGTGAGTGAGGGAGTGAGTGAGTGAAGGTGCTGCTTTGGATGATAGAAGTTGTGACCATTTTGTCATCATCTGTTGGTGGCTCTGAGTGAGTGAATGAGTGAGTGAGTGAGTGAGTGAGTGAGAGAAGGTGCTGCTTTGGATGATAGAAGTTGTGCCCATTTCATCATCATCTGTTGGTGGCTGTGAGTGACTTGTGAGTGAGTGAGTGAGTGAGTGAAGGTGCTGCTTTGGCTGCTAGAAGTTGTGCCCATTTCATCATCATCTGTTGGTGGCTGTGAGTGAGTGAGTGAGTGAGTGAGTGAGTGAGTGAGTGAGTGAAGGTGCTGCTTTGGCTGCTAGAAGTTGTGCCCATTTCATCATCATCTGTTGGTGGCTGAGTGAGTGAGTGAGTGAGTGAAGGTGCTGCTTTGGATGATAGAAGTTGTGCCCATTTCATCATCATCTGTTGGTGGCTGTGAGTGAGTGAGTGAGTGAGTGAGTGAGTGAAGGTGCTGCTTTGGATGACAGAAGTTGTGCCCATTTTGCCATAATCTGTTGGTGGCTGTGAGTGAGTGAGTGAGTGAAGGTGCTGCTTTGGATGATAGAAGTTGTGCCCAATTCATCATCATCTGTTGGTGGCTGTGAGTGACTTGTGAGTGATTGAGTGAGTGATTGAGTGAGTGAAGGTGCTGCTTTGGATGATACAAGCTGTGCCCATTTCATCATCATCTGTTGGTGCCTGTGAGTGAGTGAGTGAGTGAGTGAGTGAGTGAGTGAGTGAGTGAAGGTGCTGCTTTGGATGATAGAAGTTGTGACCATTTTGTCATCATCTGTTGGTGGCTGTGAGTGAGTGAGTGAGTGAGTGAGTGAGTGAGTGAGTGAGAGAAGGTGCTGCTTTGGATGATAGAAGTTGTGCCCATTTCATCATCATCTGTTGGTGGCTGTGAGTGAGTGAGTGAGTGAGTGAGTGAGTGAGTGAGTGAAGGTACTGCTTTGGATGACAGAAGTTGTGCCCATTTCATCATCATATGTTGGTTGCTGTGAGTGAGTGAGTGAGTGAGTGAGTGAAGGTGCTGCTTTGGATGACAGAAGTGGTGACCAATTTGTCATCATCTGTTGGTGGCTGTGAGTGACTTGTGAGTGAGTGAGTGAGTGAGTGAGTGAAGGTGCTGCTTTGGATGATAGAATTTGTGCCCATTTCATCATCATCTGTTGGTGGCTGTGAGTGAGTGAGTGAGTGAGTGAAGGTGCTGCTTTGGATGATGGAAGTTGTGCCCATTTCATCATCATCTGTTGGTGGCTGTGAGTGAGTGAGTGAGTGAGTGAAGGTGCTGCTTTGGAAGATAGAAGTTGTGCCCATTTCATCATCATCTGTTGGTGGCTGTGAGTGAGTGAGTGAGTGAATGAGTGAGTGAGTGAGTGAGTGAAGGTGCTGCTTTGGAAGATAGAAGTTGTGCCCATTTCATCATCTTCTGTTGGTGGCTGTGAGTGAGTGAGTGAGTGAGTGAGTGAGTGAAGGTGCTGCTTTGGATGATACAAGCTGTGCCCATTTCATCATCATCTGTTGGTGGCTGTGAGTGAGTGAGTGAGTGAGTGAAGGTGCTGCTTTGGCTGCTAGAAGTTGTGACCATTTCATCATCATCTGTTGGTGGCTGTGAGTGAGTGAGTGAGTGAAGGTACTGCTTTGGATGACAGTTGTGCCCATTTCATCATCATCTGTTGGTGGCTGTGAGTGAGTGAGTGAGTGAGTGAGTGAGTGAGTGAAGGTGCTGCTTTGGATGATAGAAGTTGTGCCCAATTCATCATCATCTGTTGGTGGATGTGAGTGACTTGTGAGTGATTGAGTGAGTGAGTGAGTGAGTGAAGGTGCTGCTTTGGATGATACAAGCTGTGCCCATTTCATCATCATCTGTTGGTGCCTGTGAGTGAGTGAGTGAGGGAGTGAGTGAGTGAAGGTGCTGCTTTGGATGATAGAAGCTGTGACCATTTTGTCATCATCTGTTGGTGGCTCTGAGTGAGTGAATGAGTGAGTGAGTGAGTGAGTGAGTGAGAGAAGGTGCTGCTTTGGATGATAGAAGTTGTGCCCAATCCATCATCATCTGTTGATGGCTGTGAGTGAGTGAGTGAGTGAGTGAGTGAGTGAGTGAAGGTACTGCTTTGGATGACAGAAGTTGTGCCCATTTCATCAACATCTGTTGGTGGCTGTGAGTGAGTGAGTGAGTGAAGGTACTGCTTTGGATGACAGTTGTGCCCAATTCATCATCATCTGTTGGTGGCTGTGAGTGAGTGAGTGAGTGAGTGAGTGAGTGAGTGAGTGAGTGAGTGAAGGTGCTGCTTTGGATGATAGAAGTTGTGCCCAATTCATCATCATCTCTTGGTGGCTGTGAGTGACTTGTGAGTGATTGAGTGAGTGATTGAGTGAGTGAAGGTGCTGCTTTGGATGATACAAGCTGTGCCCATTTCATCATCATCTGTTGGTGCCTGTGAGTGAGTGAGTGAGTGAGTGAGTGAGTGAAGGTGCTGCTTTGGATGATAGAAGTTGTGACCATTTTGTCATCATCTGTTGGTGGCTGTGAGTGAGTGAGTGAGTGAGTGAGTGAGTGAGTGAAGGTGCTGCTTTGGATGATAGAAGTTGTGCCCATTTCATCATCATCTGTTGGTGGCTGTGAGTGAGTGAGTGAGTGAGTGAGTGAGTGAGTGAGTGAAGGTGCTGCTTTGGATGATAGAAGTTGTGACCATTTTGTCATCATCTGTTGGTGGCTCTGAGTGAGTGAATGAGTGAGTGAGTGAGTGAGTGAGTGAGAGAAGGTGCTGCTTTGGATGATAGAAGTTGTGCCCATTTCATCATCATCTGTTGGTGCCTGTGAGTGAGTGAGGGAGTGAGTGAGTGAAGGTGCTGCTTTGGATGATAGAAGTTGTGCCCATTTCATCATCATCTGTTGGTGGCTGTGAGTGAGTGAGTGAGTGAGTGAGTGAGTGAAGGTGCTGCTTTGGATGATAGAAGTTGTGCCCATTTCATCATCATCTGTTGGTGGCTGTGAGTGAGTGAGTGAGTGAAGGTACTGCTTTGGATGACAGTTGTGCCCATTTCATCATCATCTGTTGGTGGCTGTGAGTGAGTGAGTGAGTGAGTGAGTGAGTGAGTGAAGGTGCTGCTTTGGATGATAGAAGTTGTGCCCAATTCATCATCATCTGTTGGTGGATGTGAGTGACTTGTGAGTGATTGAGTGAGTGAGTGAGTGAGTGAGTGAAGGTGCTGCTTTGGATGATACAAGCTGTGCCCATTTCATCATCATCTGTTGGTGCCTGTGAGTGAGTGAGTGAGTGAGGGAGTGAGTGAGTGAAGGTGCTGCTTTGGATGATAGAAGTTGTGACCATTTTGTCATCATCTGTTGGTGGCTCTGAGTGAGTGAATGAGTGAGTGAGTGAGTGAGTGAGTGAGTGAGTGAGAGAAGGTGCTGCTTTGGATGATAGAAGTTGTGCCCATTTCATCATCATCTGTTGGTGGCTGTGAGTGACTTGTGAGTGAGTGAGTGAGTGAGTGAGTGAAGGTGCTGCTTTGGATGATAGAAGTTGTGCCCATTTCATCATCATCTGTTGGTGGCTGTGAGTGAGTGAGTGAGTGAGTGAGTGAGTGAGTGAAGGTGCTGCTTTGGATGATACAAGTTGTGACCATTTCATCATCATCTGTTGGTGGCTGTGAGTGAGTGAGTGAGTGAGTGAGTGAGTGAAGGTGCTGCTTTGGATGACAGAAGTTGTGCCCATTTTGCCATCATCTGTTGGTGGCTGTGAGTGAGTGAGTGAGTGAAGGTACTGCTTTGGATGACAGAAGTTATGCCCAATTCATCATCATCTGTTGGTGGCTGTGAGTGAGTGAGTGAGTGAGTGAGTGAAGGTGCTGCTTTGGATGATAGAAGTTGTGCCCAATTCATCATCATCTGTTGGTGGCTGTGAGTGACTTGTGAGTGATTGAGTGAGTGATTGAGTGAGTGAAAGTGCTGCTTTGGATGATACAAGCTGTGCCCATTTCATCATCATCTGTTGGTGCCTGTGAGTGAGTGAGTGAGGGAGTGAGTGAGTGAAGGTGCTGCTTTGGATGATAGAAGCTGTGACCATTTTGTCATCATCTGTTGGTGGCTCTGAGTGAGTGAATGAGTGAGTGAGTGAGTGAGTGAGTGAGAGAAGGTGCTGCTTTGGATGATAGAAGTTGTGCCCAATCCATCATCATCTGTTGATGGCTGTGAGTGAGTGAGTGAGTGAGTGAGTGAAGGTACTGCTTTGGATGACAGAAGTTGTGCCCATTTTGCCATCATCTGTTGGTGGCTGTGAGTGAGTGAGTGAGTGAAGGTACTGCTTTGGATGACAGTTGTGCCCAATTCATCATCATCTGTTGGTGGCTGTGAGTGAGTGAGTGAGTGAGTGAGTGAGTGAGTGAAGGTGCTGCTTTGGATGATAGAAGTTGTGCCCAATTCATCATCATCTCTTGGTGGCTGTGAGTGACTTGTGAGTGATTGAGTGAGTGATTGAGTGAGTGAAGGTGCTGCTTTGGATGATACAAGCTGTGCCCATTTCATCATCATCTGTTGGTGCCTGTGAGTGAGTGAGTGAGTGAGTGAGTGAGTGAGTGAGTGAAGGTGCTGCTTTGGATGATAGAAGTTGTGACCATTTTGTCATCATCTGTTGGTGGCTGTGAGTGAGTGAGTGAGTGAGTGAGTGAAGGTGCTGCTTTGGATGATAGAAGTTGTGCCCATTTCATCATCATCTGTTGGTGGCTGTGAGTGAGTGAGTGAGTGAGTGAGTGAGTGAAGGTGCTGCTTTGGATGATAGAAGTTGTGACCATTTTGTCATCATCTGTTGGTGGCTCTGAGTGAGTGAATGAGTGAGTGAGTGAGTGAGTGAGAGAAGGTGCTGCTTTGGATGATAGAAGTTGTGCCCATTTCATCATCATCTGTTGGTGCCTGTGGGTGAGTGAGGGAGTGAGTGAGTGAAGGTGCTGCTTTGGATGATAGAAGTTGTGACCATTTTGTCATCATCTGTTGGTGGCTGTGAGTGAGTGAGTGAGTGAGTGAGTGAAGGTGCTGCTTTGGATGACAGAAGTTGTGCCCATTTTGCCATCATCTGTTGGTGGCTGTGAGTGAGTGAGTGAGTGAAGGTGCTGCTTTGGATGACAGAAGTTGTGCCCAATTCATCATCATCTGTTGGTGGCTGTGAGTGAGTGAGTGAGTGAGTGAGTGAGTGAAGGTGCTGCTTTGGATGATAGAAGTTGTGCCCAATTCATCATCATCTGTTGGTGGCTGAGTGACTTGTGAGTGATTGAGTGAGTGATTGAGTGAGTGAAAGTGCTGCTTTGGATGATACAAGCTGTGCCCATTTCATCATCATCTGTTGGTGCCTGTGAGTGAGTGAGTGAGGGAGTGAGTGAGTGAAGGTGCTGCTTTGGATGATAGAAGCCTTGACCATTTTGTCATCATCTGTTTCTTGCTGTGAGTGAGTGAGTGAGTGAGTGAGTGAGTGAGAGAGTGAGTGAGTGAGTGAAGGTGCTGCTTTGGATGATGGAAGTTGTGCCCATTTCATCATCATCTGTTGGTGGCTGTGAGTGACTTGTGAGTGAGTGAGTGAGCGAGTGAGTGAAGGTGCTGCTTTGGCTGATAGAAGTTGTGCCCATTTCATCATCATCTGTTGGTGGCTGTGAGTGACTTGTGAGTGAGTGAGTGAGTGAGCGAGTGAGTGAAGGTGCTGCTTTGGCTGATAGAAGTTGTGCCCATTTCATCATCATCTGTTGGTGGCTGTGAGTGACTTGTGAGTGAGTGAGTGAGTGAGTGAAGGTGCTGCTTTGGCTGCTAGAAGTTGTGCCCATTTCATCATCATCTGTTGGTGGCTGTGAGTGAGTGAGTGGGTGAGTGAGTGAGTGAGTGAGTGAGTGAAGGTGCTGCTTTGGCTGCTAGAAGTTGTGCCCATTTCATCATCATCTGTTGGTGGCTGTGAGTGAGTGAGTGAGTGAGTGGGTGAAGGTGCTGCTTTGGATGATAGACGTTGTGCCCATTTCATCATCATCTGTTGGTGGCTGTGAGTGAGTGAGTGAGTGAGTGAGTGAAGGTGCTGCTTTGGATGATAGACGTTGTGCCCATTTCATCATCATCTGTTGGTGGCTGTGAGTGAGTGAGTGAGTGAGTGAGTGAAGGTGCTGCTTTGGATGACAGAAGTTGTGCCCATTTTGCCATCATCTGTTGGTGGCTGTGAGTGAGTGAGTGAGTGAAGGTACTGCTTTGGATGATAGGTGTGCCCAATTCATCATCATCTGTTGGTGGCTGTGAGTGAGTGAGTGAGTGAGTGAGTGAGTGAGTGAAGGTGCTGCTTTGGATGATAGAAGTTGTGCCCAATTCATCATCATCTGTTGGTGGATGTGAGTGACTTGTGAGTGATTGAGTGAGTGAGTGAGTGAGTGAAGGTGCTGCTTTGGATGATACAAGCTGTGCCCATTTCATCATCATCTGTTGGTGCCTGTGAGTGAGTGAGTGAGGGAGTGACTGAGTGAAGGTGCTGCTTTGGATGATAGAAGTTGTGACCATTTTGTCATCATCTGTTGGTGGCTCTGAGTGAGTGAATGAGTGAGTGAGTGAGTGAGTGAGTGAGTGAGAGAAGGTGCTGCTTTGGATGATAGAAGTTGTGCCCATTTCATCATCATCTGTTGGTGGCTGTGAGTGACTTGTGAGTGAGTGAGTGAGTGAGTGAGTGAGTGAAGGTGCTGCTTTGGCTGCTAGAAGTTGTGCCCATTTCATCATCATCTGTTGGTGGCTGTGAGTGAGTGAGTGAGTGAGTGAGTGAGTGAGTGAGTGAGTGAAGGTGCTGCTTTGGATGATAGAAGTTGTGACCATTTCATCATCATCTGTTGGTGGCTGTGAGTGAGTGAGTGAGTGAGTGAGTGAAGGTGCTGCTTTGGATGACAGAAGTTGTGCCCATTTTGCCATCATCTGTTGGTGGCTGTGAGTGAGTGAGTGAGTGAGTGAGTGAAGGTACTGCTTTGGATGACAGAAGTTGTGCCCAATTCATCATCATCTGTTGGTGGCTGTGAGTGAGTGAGTGAGTGAGTGAAGGTGCTGCTTTGGATGATACAAGCTGTGCCCATTTCATCATCATCTGTTGGTGCCTGTGAGTGAGTGAGTGAGTGAGTGAGTGAGTGAGTGAAGGTGCTGCTTTGGATGATAGAAGTTGTGACCATTTTGTCATCATCTCTTGGTGGCTCTGAGTGAGTGAGTGAGTGAGTGAGTGAGTGAGTGAGTGAGTGAGAGAAGGTGCTGCTTTGGATGATAGAAGTTGTGCCCATTTCATCATCATCTGTTGGTGGCTGTGAGTGAGTGAGTGAGTGAGTGAGTGAGTGAAGGTACTGCTTTGGATGACAGAAGTTGTGCCCAATTCATCATCATCTGTTGGTGGATGTGAGTGACTTGTGAGTGATTGAGTGAGTGAGTGAGTGAGTGAAGGTGCTGCTTTGGATGATACAAGCTGTGCCCATTTCATCATCATCTGTTGGTGCCTGTGAGTGAGTGAGTGAGGGAGTGACTGAGTGAAGGTGCTGCTTTGGATGATAGAAGTTGTGACCATTTTGTCATCATCTGTTGGTGGCTCTGAGTGAGTGAATGAGTGAGTGAGTGAGTGAGTGAGTGAGTGAGAGAAGGTGCTGCTTTGGATGATAGAAGTTGTGCCCATTTCATCATCATCTGTTGGTGGCTGTGAGTGACTTGTGAGTGAGTGAGTGAGTGAGTGAGTGAAGGTGCTGCTTTGGCTGCTAGAAGTTGTGCCCATTTCATCATCATCTGTTGGTGGCTGTGAGTGAGTGAGTGAGTGAGTGAGTGAGTGAGTGAAGGTGCTGCTTTGGATGATAGAAGTTGTGACCATTTCATCATCATCTGTTGGTGGCTGTGAGTGAGTGAGTGAGTGAGTGAGTGAGTGAGTGAAGGTGCTGCTTTGGATGACAGAAGTTGTGCCCATTTTGCCATCATCTGTTGGTGGCTGTGAGTGAGTGAGTGAGTGAGTGAAGGTACTGCTTTGGATGACAGAAGTTGTGCCCAATTCATCATCATCTGTTGGTGGCTGTGAGTGAGTGAGTGAGTGAGTGAAGGTGCTGCTTTGGATGATACAAGCTGTGCCCATTTCATCATCATCTGTTGGTGCCTGTGAGTGAGTGAGTGAGTGAGTGAGTGAGTGAGTGAGTGAAGGTGCTGCTTTGGATGATAGAAGTTGTGACCATTTTGTCATCATCTCTTGGTGGCTGTGAGTGAGTGAGTGAGTGAGTGAGTGAGTGAGTGAGTGAGAGAAGGTGCTGCTTTGGATGATAGAAGTTGTGCCCATTTCATCATCATCTGTTGGTGGCTGTGAGTGAGTGAGTGAGTGAGTGAGTGAGTGAGTGAGTGAGTGAAGGTACTGCTTTGGATGACAGAAGTTGTGCCCATTTCATCATCATATGTTGGTTGCTGTGAGTGAGTGAGTGAGTGAGTGAGTGAGTGAGTGAGTGAGTGAAGGTGCTGCTTTGGATGACAGAAGTTGTGCCCATTTCATCATCATCTGTTGGTGGCTGTGAGTGACTTGTGAGTGAGTGAGTGAGTGAGTGAAGGTGCTGCTTTGGATGATAGAAGTTGTGCCCATTTCATCATCATCTGTTGGTGGCTGTGAGTGAGTGAGTGAGTGAGTGAGTGAGTGAAGGTGCTGCTTTGGATGATGGAAGTTGTGCCCATTTCATCATCATCTGTTGGTGGCTGTGAGTGAGTGAGTGAGTGAAGGTGCTGCTTTGGAAGATAGAAGTTGTGCCCATTTCATCATCATCTGTTGGTGGCTGTGAGTGAGTGAGTGAGTGAGTGAGTGAGTGAGTGAATGAAGGTGCTGCTTTGGCTGCTAGAAGTTGTGCCCTTTTCATCATCATCTGTTGGTGGCTGTGAGTGAGTGAGTGAGTGAGTGAGTGAGTGAGTGAGTGAGTGAGTGAAGGTGCTGCTTTGGATGATAGAAGTTGTGCCCATTTCATCATCATCTGTTGGTGGCTGTGAGTGAGTGAGTGAGTGAGTGAGTGAGTGAGTGAGTGAGTGAGTGAAGGTGCTGCTTTGGATGATAGAAGTCGTGCCCATTTCATCATCATCTGTTGGTGGTTGTGAGTGAGTGAGTGAGTGAGTGAAGGTGCTGCTTTGGATGATAGAAGTTGTGCCCATTTCATCATCATCTGTTGGTGGCTGTGAGTGAGTGAGTGAGTGAGTGAGTGAGTGAGTGAGTGAAGGTGCTGCTTTGGATGATAGAAGTTGTGCCCATTTCATCATCATCTGTTGGTGGCTGTGAGTGAGTGAGTGAGTGAGTGAGTGAGTGAGTGAGTGAGTGAAGGTGCTGCTTTGGATGATAGAAGTTGTGCCCATTTCATCATCATCTGTTGGTGGCTGTGAGTGAGTGAGTGAGTGAGTGAAGGTGCTGCTTTGGATGATAGAAGTTGTGACCATTTTGTCATCATCTGTTGGTGGCTCTGAGTGAGTGAATGAGTGAGTGAGTGAGTGAGTGAGTGAGAGAAGGTGCTGCTTTGGATGATAGAAGTTGTGCCCATTTCATCATCATATGTTGGTTGCTGTGAGTGAGTGAGTGAGTGAGTGAGTGAAGGTGCTGCTTTGGATGATAGAAGTTGTGACCATTTTGTCATCATCTGTTGGTGGCTCTGAGTGAGTGAATGAGTGAGTGAGTGAGTGAGTGAGTGAGTGAGTGAGAGAAGGTGCTGCTTTGGATGATAGAAGTTGTGCCCATTTCATCATCATCTGTTGGTGGCTGTGAGTGAGTGAGTGAGTGAGTGAGTGAGTGAGTGAAGGTACTGCTTTGGATGACAGAAGTTGTGCCCATTTCATCATCATATGTTGGTTGCTGTGAGTGAGTGAGTGAGTGAGTGAATGAGAGAGTGAGTGAGTGAGTGAAGGTGCTGCTTTGGATGATAGAAGTTGTGCCCATTTCATCATCATCTGTTGGTGGCTGTGAGTGACTTGTGAGTGAGTGAGTGAGTGGGTGAAGGTGCTGCTTTGGCTGCTGGAAGTTGTGCCCATTTCATCATCATCTGTTGGTGGCTGTGAGTGAGTGAGTGAGTGAGTGAGTGGGTGAAGGTGCTGCTTTGGCTGCTAGAAGTTGTGCCCATTTCATCATCATCTGTTGGTGGCTGTGAGTGAGTGAGTGAGTGAGTGAGTGGGTGAAGGTGCTGCTTTGGATGATAGACGTTGTGCCCATTTCATCATCATCTGTTGGTGGCTGTGAGTGAGTGAGTGAGTGAGTGAGTGAAGGTGCTGCTTTGGCTGCTAGAAGTTGTGCCCATTTCATCATCATCTGTTGGTGGCTGTGAGTGAGTGAGTGAGTGAGTGAGTGAGTGAAGGTGCTGCTTTGGATGATAGAAGTTGTGACCATTTCATCATCATCTGTTGGTGGCTGTGAGTGAGTGAGTGAGTGAGTGAGTGAGTGAGTGAAGGTGCTGCTTTGGATGACAGAAGTTGTGCCCATTTTGCCATCATCTGTTGGTGGCTGTGAGTGAGTGAGTGAGTGAAGGTACTGCTTTGGATGACAGTTGTGCCCAATTCATCATCATCTGTTGGTGGCTGTGAGTGAGAGAGTGAGTGAGTGAGTGAGTGAGTGAAGGTGCTGCTTTGTATGATAGAAGTTGTGCCCAATTCATCATCATCTGTTGGTGGATGTGAGTGACTTGTGAGTGATTGAGTGAGTGAGTGAGTGAGTGAAGGTGCTGCTTTGGCTGCTAGAAGTTGTGCCCATTTCATCATCATCTGTTGGTGCCTGTGAGTGAGTGAGTGAGGGAGTGAGTGAGTGAAGGTGCTGCTTTGGATGATAGAAGTTGTGACCATTTCATCATCTGTTGGTGGCTCTGAGTGAGTGAATGAGTGAGTGAGTGAGTGAGTGAGTGAGTGAGTGAGAGAAGGTGCTGCTTTGGATGATAGAAGTTGTGCCCATTTCATCATCATCTGTTGGTGGCTGTGAGTGACTTGTGAGTGAGTGAGTGAGTGAGTGAGTGAGTGAAGGTGCTGCTTTGGCTGCTAGAAGTTGTGCCCATTTCATCATCATCTGTTGGTGGCTGTGAGTGAGTGAGTGAGTGAGTGAGTGAGTGAGTGAGTGAGTGAGTGAAGGTGCTGCTTTGGCTGCTAGAAGTTGTGCCCATTTCATCATCATCTGTTGGTGGCTGAGTGAGTGAGTGAGTGAGTGAAGGTGCTGCTTTGGATGATAGAAGTTGTGACCATTTCATCATCATCTGTTGGTGGCTGTGAGTGAGTGAGTGAGTGAGTGAGTGAGTGAGTGAAGGTGCTGCTTTGGATGACAGAAGTTGTGCCCATTTTGCCATAATCTGTTGGTGGCTGTGAGCGAGTGAGTGAGTGAAGGTGCTGCTTTGGATGATAGAAGTTGTGCCCAATTCATCATCATCTGTTGGTGGCTGTGAGTGACTTGTGAGTGATTGAGTGAGTGATTGAGTGCGTGAAGGTGCTGCTTTGGATGATACAAGCTGTGCCCATTTCATCATCATCTGTTGGTGCCTGTGAGTGAGTGAGTGAGGGAGTGAGTGAGTGAAGGTGCTGCTTTGGATGATAGAAGTTGTGACCATTTTGTCATCATCTGTTGGTGGCTCTGAGTGAGTGAGTGAGTGAGTGAGTGAGTGAGAGAAGGTGCTGCTTTGGATGATAGAAGTTGTGCCCATTTCATCATCATCTGTTGGTGGCTGTGAGTGATTGAGTGAGTGAGTGAGTGAGTGAAGGTACTGCTTTGGATGACAGAAGTTGTGCCCATTTCATCATCATATGTTGGTTGCTGTGAGTGAGTGAGTGAGTGAGTGAGTGAGTGAAGGTGCTGCTTTGGATGACAGAAGTGGTGACCAATTTGTCATCATCTGTTGGTGGCTGTGAGTGACTTGTGAGTGAGTGAGTGAGTGAGTGAGTGAAGGTGCTGCTTTGGATGATAGAATTTGTGCCCATTTCATCATCATCTGTTGGTGGCTGTGAGTGAGTGAGTGAGTGAAGGTGCTGCTTTGGATGATGGAAGTTGTGCCCATTTCATCATCATCTGTTGGTGGCTGTGAGTGAGTGAGTGAGTGAAGGTGCTGCTTTGGAAGATAGAAGTTGTGCCCATTTCATCATCATCTGTTGGTGGCTGTGAGTGAGTGAGTGAGTGAATGAGTGAGTGAGTGAGTGAAGGTGCTGCTTTGGATGATAGAAGTTGTGCCCATTTCATCATCTTCTGTTGGTGGCTGTGAGTGAGTGAGTGAGTGAGTGAGTGAGTGAGTGAGTGAAGGTGCTGCTTTGGATGATACAAGCTGTGCCCATTTCATCATCATCTGTTGGTGGCTGTGAGTTGTGAGTGAGTGAGTGAGTGAGTGAGTGAGTGCGTGAAGGTGCTGCTTTGGATGACAGAAGTTGTGCCCATTTCATCATCATCTGTTGGTGGCTGTGAGTGAGTGAGTGAGTGAGTGAGTGAGTGAAGGTGCTGCTTTGGATGATAGAAGTTGTGCCCATTTCATCATCATCTGTTGGTGACTGTGAGTGACTTGTGAGTGAGTGAGTGAGTGAGTGAGGGTGCTGCTTTGAACGACGCAAGTTGTGACCATTTCATCATCATGTGTTGGTGGCTGTCAGTGCCTTTTGATTGAGTGAGTGAGTGAGTGAAGGTGCTGCTTTGGATGACAGTCGTGCCCATTTCATCATCATCTGTTGGTGGCTGTGAGTGAGTGAGTGAGTGAGTGAGTGAGTGAGTGAGTGAAGGTGCTGCTTTGGATGATAGAAGTTGTGCCCAATTCATCATCATCTGTTGGTGGATGTGAGTGACTTGTGAGTGATTGAGTGAGTGAGTGAGTGCGTGAAGGTGCTGCTTTGGATGATGGAAGTTGTGCCCATTTCATCATCATCTGTTGGTGGCTGTGAGTGAGTGAGTGAGTGAGTGAGTGAAGCTGCTGCTTTGGATGATAGAAGTTGTGCCCATTTCATCATCATCTGTTGGTGCCTGTGAGGGAGTGAGTGAGGGAGTGAGTGAGTGAAGGTGCTGCTTTGGATGATAGTTGTGCCCATTTCATCATCATCTGTTGGTGGCTGTGAGTGACTTGTGAGTGAGTGAGTGAGTGTGGGTGCTGCTTTGAATGACACAAGTTGTGACCATTTCATCATCATCTGTTGGTGGCTGTCAGTGACTTTTGATTGAGTGAGTGAGTGAGTGAGTGAAGGTGCTGCTTTGGATGATGGAAGTTGTGCCCATTTCATCATCATCTGTTGGTGGCTGTGAGTGAGTGAGTGAGTGAGTGAGTGAGTGAGTGAGTGAGTGAGTGAAGGTGCTGCATTGGATGATAGAAGTTGTGCCCATTTCATCATCATCTGTTGGTGGCTGTGAGTGAGGGAGTGAGTGAGGGAGTGAGTGAGTGAAGGTGCTGCTTTGGATGATACAAGCTGTGCCCATTTCATCATCATCTGTTGGTGGCTGTGAGTTGTCAGTCAGTGAGTGAGTGAGTGAGTGAGTGAGTGAAGGTGCTGCTTTGGATGATAGAAGTGCCCATTTCATCATCATCTGTTGGTGGCTGTGAGTGACGAGTGAGTTAGTGAGTGAGTGAGTGAAGGTGCTGCTTTGGATGATAGAAGTTGTGCCCATTTCATCATCATCTGTTGGTGGCTGTGAGTGACTTGTGAGTGAGTGATTGAGTGAGTGAGTGAAGGTGCTGCTTTGGCTGCTAGAAGTTGTGCCCATTTCATCATCATCTGTTGGTGGCTGTGAGTGAGTGAGTGAGTGAGTGAGTGAGTGAGTGAGTGAGTGAAGGTGCTGCTTTGAATGACAGAAGTTGTGCCCAATTCATCATCATCTGTTGGTGGCTGTGAGTGAGTGAGTGATTGAGTGAGTGAGTGAGTGAGTGAGTGAAGGTGCTGCTTTGGATGATAGAAGTTGTGCCCATTTCATCATCATCTGTTGGTGGCTGTGAGTGACTTGTGAGTGATTGAGTGAGTGATTGAGTGCGTGAAGGTGCTGCTTTGGATGATAGAAGTTGTGCCCACTTCATCATCATCTGTTGGTGGCTGTGAGTGAGTGAGTGAGTGAGTGAGTGAAGGTGCTGCTTTGGATGATAGAAGTTGTGCGCATTTCATCATCATCTGTTGGTGGCTCTGAGTGAGTGAGTGAGTTAGTGTGTGAAGGTGCTGCTTTGTATGACAGTTGTGCCCATTTCATCATCATCTGTTGGTGGCTGTGAGTGAGTGAGTGAGTGAGTGAGTGAGTGAGTGAAGGTCCTGCTTTGGATGATAGAAGTTGTGCCCATTTCATCATCATCTGTTGGTGGCTGTGAGTGAGTGAGTGAGTGAGTGAGTGAGTGAGTGAGTGAGTGAAGGTACTGCTTTGGATGATAGAAGTTGTGCCCATTTCATCATCATCTGTTGGTGGCTGTGACTGACTTGTGAGTGAGTGAGTGAGTGAGTGAGGGTGCTGCTTTGGATGATGGAAGTTGTGCCCATTTCATCATCATCTGTTGGTGGCTGTCAGTGACTTTTGATTGAGTGAGTGAGTGAGTGAGGGTGCTGCTTTGGATGATGGAAGTTGTGCCCATTTCATCATCATCTGTTGGTGGCTGTCAGTGACTTTTGATTGAGTGAGTGAGTGAGTGAAGGTGCTGCTTTGCATGATAGAAGTTGTGCCCAATTCATCATCATCTGTTGGTGGCTGTGAGTGAGTGAGTGAGTGAGTGAGTGAGTGAGTGAGTGAGTGAAGGTGCTGCTTTGGATGATAGAAGTTGTGCCCATTTCATCATCATCTGTTGGTGGCTGTGAGTGACTTGTGAGTGATTGAGTGAGTGATTGAGTGCGTGAAGGTGCTGCTTTGGATGATGGAAGTTGTGCCCATTTCATCATCATCTGTTGGTGGCTGTGAGTGAGTGAGTGAGTGAGTGAGTGAGTGAAGGTGCTGCTTTGGATGATAGAAGTTGTGCCCATTTCATCATCATCTGTTGGTGCCTGTGAGGGAGTGAGTGAGGGAGTGAGTGAGTGAAGGTGCTGCTTTGGATGATGGAAGTTGTGCCCACTTCATCATCATCTGTTGGTGGCTGTGAGTGAGTGAGTGAGTGAGTGAGTGAGTGAGTGAGTGAGTGAAGGTGCTGCTTTGGATGATAGAAGTTGTGCCCATTTCATCATCATCTGTTGGTGGCTGTGAGTGAGTGAGTGAGTGAGTGAGTGAGTGAGTGAAGGTACTGCTTTGGATGATAGAAGTTGTGCCCATTTCATCATCATCTGTTGGTGGCTGTGACTGACTTGTGAGTGAGTGAGTGAGTGAGTGAGGGTGCTGCTTTGAATGACACAAGTTGTGACCATTTCATCATCATCTGTTGGTGGCTGTCAGTGAGTGAGTGAGTGAGTGAGTGAGTGAAGGTGCTGCTTTGGATGACAGTCGTGCCCATTTCATCGTCATCTGTTGGTGGCTGTGAGTGAGTGAGTGAGTGAGTGAGTGAGAGAAGGTGCTGCTTTGGATGATAGAAGTTGTGCCCATTTCATCATCATCTGTTGGTGGCTGTGAGTGATTGAGTGAGTGAGTGAGTGAGTGAAGGTACTGCTTTGGATGACAGAAGTTTTGCCCATTTCATCATCATATGTTGGTTGCTGTGAGTGAGTGAGTGAGTGAGTGAGTGAGTGAAGGTGCTGCTTTGGATGACAGAATTGGTGACCAATTTGTCATCATCTGTTGGTGGCTGTGAGTGACTTGTGAGTGAGTGAGTGAGTGAGTGAGTGAGTGAAGGTGCTGCTTTGGATGATAGAATTTGTGCCCATTTCATCATCATCTGTTGGTGGCTGTGAGTGAGTGAGTGAGTGAGTGAAGGTGCTGCTTTGGATGATGGAAGTTGTGCCCATTTCATCATCATCTGTTGGTGGCTGTGAGTGAGTGAGTGAGTGAAGGTGCTGCTTTGGAAGATAGAAGTTGTGCCCATTTCATCATCATCTGTTGGTGGCTGTGAGTGAGTGAGTGAGTGAATGAGTGAGTGAGTGAGTGAAGGTGCTGCTTTGGAAGATAGAAGTTGTGCCCATTTCATCATCTTCTGTTGGTGGCTGTGAGTGAGTGAGTGAGTGAGTGAGTGAGTGAGTGAGTGAAGGTGCTGCTTTGGATGATACAAGCTGTGCCCATTTCATCATCATCTGTTGGTGGCTGTGAGTTGTGAGTGAGTGAGTGAGTGAGTGAGTGAGTGAGTGAAGGTGCTGCTTTGGATGACAGAAGTTGTGCCCATTTCATCATCATCTGTTGGTGGCTGTGAGTGAGTGAGTGAGTGAGTGAGTGAGTGAGTGAAGGTGCTGCTTTGGATGATAGAAGTTGTGCCCATTTCATCATCATCTGTTGGTGACTGTGAGTGACTTGTGAGTGAGTGAGTGAGTGAGTGAGGGTGCTGCTTTGAACGACGCAAGTTGTGACCATTTCATCATCATGTGTTGGTGGCTGTCAGTGCCTTTTGATTGAGTGAGTGAGTGAGTGAAGGTGCTGCTTTGGATGACAGTCGTGCCCATTTCATCATCATCTGTTGGTGGCTGTGAGTGAGTGAGTGAGTGAGTGAGTGAGTGAGTGAAGGTGCTGCTTTGGATGATAGAAGTTGTGCCCATTTCATCATCATCTGTTGGTGGCTGTGAGTGACTTGTGAGTGATTGAGTGAGTGATTGAGTGCGTGAAGGTGCTGCTTTGGATGATGGAAGTTGTGCCCATTTCATCATCATCTGTTGGTGGCTGTGAGTGAGTGAGTGAGTGAGTGAGTGAAGCTGCTGCTTTGGATGATAGAAGTTGTGCCCATTTCATCATCATCTGTTGGTGCCTGTGAGGGAGTGAGTGAGGGAGTGAGTGAGTGAAGGTGCTGCTTTGGATGATAGTTGTGCCCATTTCATCATCATCTGTTGGTGGCTGTGAGTGACTTGTGAGTGAGTGAGTGAGTGTGGGTGCTGCTTTGAATGACACAAGTTGTGACCATTTCATCATCATCTGTTGGTGGCTGTCAGTGACTTTTGATTGAGTGAGTGAGTGAGTGAGTGAAGGTGCTGCTTTGGATGATAGAAGTTGTGCCCATTTCATCATCATCTGTTGGTGGCTGTGAGTGAGTGAGTGAGTGAGTGAGTGAGTGAGTGAGTGATTGAGTGCGTGAAGGTGCTGCTTTGGATGATGGAAGTTGTGCCCATTTCATCATCATCTGTTGGTGGCTGTGAGTGAGTGAGTGAGTGAGTGAGTGAGTGAGTGAGTGAAGGTGCTGCTTTGGATGATAGAAGTTGTGCCCATTTCATCATCATCTGTTGGTGGCTGTGAGTGAGTGAGTGAGTGAGTGAGTGAGTGAGTGAGTGAAGGTGCTGCTTTGGCTGCTAGAAGTTGTGCCCATTTCATCATCATCTGTTGGTGGCTGTGAGTTGTGAGTGAGTGAGTGAGTGAGTGAAGGTGCTGCTTTGGATGATAGAAGTTGTGCCCATTTCATCATCATCTGTTGGTGGCTGTGAGCGACGAGTGAGTGAGTGAGTGAGTGAGTGAAGGTGCTGCTTTGGATGATACAAGTTGTGCCCATTTCACCATCATCTGTTGGTGGCTGTGAGTGACTTGTGAGTGATTGAGTGAGTGATTGAGTGCGTGAAGGTGCTGCTTTGGATGATGGAAGTTGTGCCCATTTCATCATCATCTGTTGGTGGCTGTGAGTGAGTGAGTGAGTGAGTGAGTGAGTGAGTGAGTGAAGGTGCTGCTTTGGATGATAGAAGTTGTGCCCATTTCATCATCATCTGTTGGTGGCTGTGAGTGAGTGAGTGAGGGAGTGAGTGAGTGAAGGTGCTGCTTTGGATGATACAAGCTGTGCCCATTTCATCATCATCTGTTGGTGGCTGTGAGTTGTGAGTGAGTGAGTGAGTGAGTGAAGGTGCTGCTTTGGATGACACAAGTTGTGCCCATTTCATCATCATCTGTTGGTGCCTGTGAGGGAGTGAGTGAGTGAGTGAGTGAGTGAAGGTGCTGCTTTGGATGATAGAAGTGCCCATTTCATCATAATCTGTTGGTGGCTGTGAGTGAGTGAGTGAGTGAGTGAGTGAGTGAGTGAGTGAAGGTGCTGCTTTGGATGATAGAAGTTGTGCCCATTTCATCATCATCTGTTGGTGGCTGTGAGTGAGTGAGTGAGTGAGTGAGTGAGTGAGTGAAGGTGCTGCTTTGGATGACACAAGTTGTGCCCATTTCATCATCATCTGTTGGTGGCTGTGAGTGAGTGAGTGAGTGAGTGAGTGAGTGAGTGAGTGAGTGAAGGTGCTGCTTTGGATGATAGAAGTTGTGCCCATTTCATCATCATCTGTTGGTGGCTGTGAGTGAGGGAGTGAGTGAGGGAGTGAGTGAGTGAAGGTGCTGCTTTGGATGATACAAGCTGTGCCCATTTCATCATCATCTGTTGGTGGCTGTGAGTTGTCAGTCAGTGAGTGAGTGAGGGAGTGAGTGAGTGAAGGTGCTGCTTTGGATGATAGAAGTGCCCATTTCATCATCATCTGTTGGTGGCTGTGAGTGACTTAGTGAGTGATTGAGTGAGTGAGTGAAGGTGCTGCTTTGGCTGCTAGAAGTTGTGCCCATTTCATCATCATCTGTTGGTGGCTGTGAGTGAGTGAGTGAGTGAGTGAGTGAGTGAGTGAGTGAAGGTGCTGCTTTGAATGACAGAAGTTGTGCCCAATTCATCATCATCTGTTGGTGGCTGTGAGTGAGTGAGTGAGTGAGTGAGTGAGTGAGTGAGTGAGTGAAGGTGCTGCTTTGGATGATGGAAGTTGTGCCCATTTCATCATCATCTGTTGGTGGCTGTGAGTGACTTGTGAGTGATTGAGTGAGTGATTGAGTGCGTGAAGGTGCTGCTTTGGATGATAGAAGTTGTGCCCACTTCATCATCATCTGTTGGTGGCTGTGAGTGAGTGAGTGAGTGAGTGAAGGTGCTGCTTTGGATGATAGAAGTTGTGCGCATTTCATCATCATCTGTTGGTGGCTCTGAGTGAGTGAGTGAGTTAGTGAGTGAAGGTGCTGCTTTGTATGACAGTTGTGCCCATTTCATCATCATCTGTTGGTGGCTGTGAGTGAGTGAGTGAGTGAGTGAGTGAGTGAGTGAGTGAGTGAAGTTGCTGCTTTGGATGATAGAAGTTGTGCCCATTTCATCATCATCTGTTGGTGGCTGTGAGTGAGTGAGTGAGTGAGTGAGTGAGTGAAGGTACTGCTTTGGATGATAGAAGTTGTGCCCATTTCATCATCATCTGTTGGTGGCTGTGACTGACTTGTGAGTGAGTGAGTGAGTGAGTGAGTGAGGGTGCTGCTTTGGATGATAGAAGTTGTGCCCATTTCATCATCATCTGTTGGTGGCTGTGAGTGAGGGAGTGAGTGAGGGAGTGAGTGAGTGAAGGTGCTGCTTTGGATGATACAAGCTGTGCCCATTTCATCATCATCTGTTGGTGGCTGTGAGTTGTCAGTCAGTGAGTGAGTGAGGGAGTGAGTGAGTGAAGGTGCTGCTTTGGATGATAGAAGTGCCCATTTCATCATCATCTGTTGGTGGCTGTGAGTGACTTAGTGAGTGATTGAGTGAGTGAGTGAAGGTGCTGCTTTGGCTGCTAGAAGTTGTGCCCATTTCATCATCATCTGTTGGTGGCTGTGAGTGAGTGAGTGAGTGAGTGAGTGAGTGAGTGAGTGAAGGTGCTGCTTTGAATGACAGAAGTTGTGCCCAATTCATCATCATCTGTTGGTGGCTGTGAGTGAGTGAGTGAGTGAGTGAGTGAGTGAGTGAGTGAGTGAAGGTGCTGCTTTGGATGATGGAAGTTGTGCCCATTTCATCATCATCTGTTGGTGGCTGTGAGTGACTTGTGAGTGATTGAGTGAGTGATTGAGTGCGTGAAGGTGCTGCTTTGGATGATAGAAGTTGTGCCCACTTCATCATCATCTGTTGGTGGCTGTGAGTGAGTGAGTGAGTGAGTGAAGGTGCTGCTTTGGATGATAGAAGTTGTGCGCATTTCATCATCATCTGTTGGTGGCTCTGAGTGAGTGAGTGAGTTA
>CM050689.1:11831207-11848707 GCA_027574665.1 Rhynochetos jubatus | reverse complement strand
GTGAAGGTGCTGCTTTGGCTGCTAGAAGTTGTGCCCATTTCATCATCATCTGTTGGTGGCTGTGAGTGAGTGAGTGAGTGAGTGAGTGAGTGAGTGAGTGAAGGTGCTGCTTTGAATGATAGAAGTTGTGCCCATTTCATCATCATCTGTTGGTGGCTGTGAGTGAGTGAGGGAGTGAGTGAGGGAGTGAGTGAGTGAAGGTGCTGCTTTGGATGATACAAGCTGTGCCCATTTCATCATCATCTGTTGGTGGCTGTGAGTTGTGAGTGAGTGAGTGAGTGAGTGAGTGAGTGAGTGAGTGAAGGTGCTGCTTTGGATGATAGAAGTGCCCATTACATCATCATCTGTTGGTGGCTGTGAGTGAGTGAGTGAGTGAGTGAGTGAGTGAGTGAGTGAGTGAGTGAAGGTGCTGCTTTGGATGATAGAAGTTGTGCCCATTTCATCATCATCTGTTGGTGGCTGTGAGTGAGTGAGTGAGTGAGTGAGTGAGTGAGTGAGTGAGTGAAGGTGCTGCTTTCCATGATAGAAGTTGTGCCCATTTCATCATCATCTGTTGGTGGCTGTGAGTGAGTGAGTGAGTGAGTGAGTGAAGGTGCTGCTTTGGATGATAGAAGTTGTGCCCATTTCATCATCATCTGTTGGTGGCTGTGAGTTACTTGTGAGTGATTGAGTGAGTGATTGAGTGCGTGAAGGTGCTGCTTTGGATGATGGAAGTTGTGCCCATTTCATCATCATCTGTTGGTGGCTGTGAGTGAGTGAGTGAGTGAGTGAGTGAGTGAGTGAGTGAAGGTGCTGCTTTGGATGATAGAAGTTGTGCCCATTTCATCATCATCTGTTGGTGCCTGTGAGGGAGTGAGTGAGGGAGGGAGTGAGTGAAGGTGCTGCTTTGGATGATAGAAGTTGTGCCCATTTCATCATCATATCTTGGTGGCTGTGAGTGACTTGTGAGTGAGTGAGTGAGTGAGGGTGCTGCTTTGAATGACACAAGTTGTGACCATTTCATCATCATGTGTTGGTGGCTGTCAGTGACTTTTGATTGAGTGAGTGAGTGAGTGAAGGTGCTGCTTTGGATGATAGAAGTTGTGACCATTTTGTCATCATCTGTTGGTGGCTGTGAGTGACTTGTGAGTGAGTGAGTGAGTGAGTGAAGGTACTGCTTTGGATGACAGAAGTTGTGCCCAATTCATCATCATCTGTTGGTGGCTGTGAGTTGTGAGTGAGTGAGTGAGTGAGTGAGTGAGTGAGTGAGTGAAGGTGCTGCTTTGGATGATAGAAGTGCCCATTACATCATCATCTGTTGGTGGCTGTGAGTGAGTGAGTGAGTGAGTGAGTGAGTGAGTGAGTGAGTGAAGGTGCTGCTTTGGATGATAGAAGTTGTGCCCATTTCATCATCATCTGTTGGTGGCTGTGAGTGAGTGAGTGAGTGAGTGAGTGAGTGAGTGAAGGTGCTGCTTTGAATGATAGAAGTTGTGCCCATTTCATCATCATCTGTTGGTGGCTGTGAGTGAGTGAGGGAGTGAGTGAGGGAGTGAGTGAGTGAAGGTGCTGCTTTGGATGATACAAGCTGTGCCCATTTCATCATCATCTGTTGGTGGCTGTGAGTTGTGAGTGAGTGAGTGAGTGAGTGAGTGAGTGAGTGAAGGTGCTGCTTTGGATGATAGAAGTGCCCATTACATCATCATCTGTTGGTGGCTGTGAGTGAGTGAGTGAGTGAGTGAGTGAGTGAGTGAGTGAAGGTGCTGCTTTGGATGATAGAAGTTGTGCCCATTTCATCATCATCTGTTGGTGGCTGTGAGTGAGTGAGTGAGTGAGTGAGTGAGTGAGTGAGTGAGTGAAGGTGCTGCTTTCCATGATAGAAGTTGTGCCCATTTCATCATCATCTGTTGGTGGCTGTGAGTGAGTGAGTGAGTGAGTGAGTGAGTGAGTGAGTGAAGGTGCTGCTTTGGATGATAGAAGTTGTGCCCATTTCATCATCATCTGTTGGTGGCTGTGAGTTACTTGTGAGTGATTGAGTGAGTGATTGAGTGCGTGAAGGTGCTGCTTTGGATGATGGAAGTTGTGCCCATTTCATCATCATCTGTTGGTGGCTGTGAGTGAGTGAGTGAGTGAGTGAGTGAGTGAGTGAGTGAAGGTGCTGCTTTGGATGATAGAAGTTGTGCCCATTTCATCATCATCTGTTGGTGCCTGTGAGGGAGTGAGTGAGGGAGGGAGTGAGTGAAGGTGCTGCTTTGGATGATAGAAGTTGTGCCCATTTCATCATCATATGTTGGTGGCTGTGAGTGACTTGTGAGTGAGTGAGTGAGTGAGGGTGCTGCTTTGAATGACACAAGTTGTGACCATTTCATCATCATGTGTTGGTGGCTGTCAGTGACTTTTGATTGAGTGAGTGAGTGAGTGAAGGTGCTGCTTTGGATGATAGAAGTTGTGACCATTTTGTCATCATCTGTTGGTGGCTGTGAGTGACTTGTGAGTGAGTGAGTGAGTGAGTGAAGGTACTGCTTTGGATGACAGAAGTTGTGCCCAATTCATCATCATCTGTTGGTGGCTGTGAGTGAGTGATTGAGTGAGTGAGTGAGTGAGTGAGTGAGTGAAGGTGCTGCTTTGGATGATAGAAGTTGTGCCCATTTCATCATCATCTGTTGGTGGCTGTGAGTGAGTGAGTGAGTGAGTGAGTGAGTGCGTGAAGGTGCTGCTTTGGATGATGGAAGTTGTGCCCATTTCATCATCATCTGTTGGTGGCTGTGAGTGAGTGAGTGAGTGAGTGAGTGAGTGAGTGAGTGAGTGAAGGTGCTGCTTTGGATGATAGAAGTTGTGCCCATTTCATCATCATCTGTTGGTGGCTGTGAGTGAGTGAGTGAGTGAGTGAGTGAGTGAAGGTGCTGCTTTGGATGATAGAAGTTGTGCCCATTTCATCATCATCTGTTGGTGGCTGTGAGTTGTGAGTGAGTGAGTGAGTGAGTGAGTGAGTGAAGGTGCTGCTTTGGATGATAGAAGTTGTGCCCATTTCATCATCATCTGTTGGTGGCTGTGAGTGAGTGAGTGAGTGAGTGAGTGAGTGAGTGAAGGTGCTGCTTTGGATGATAGAAGTTGTGCCCATTTCATCATCATCTGTTGGTGGCTGTGAGTTGTGAGTGAGTGAGTGAGTGAGTGAGTGAGTGAGTGAAGGTGCTGCTTTGGATGATAGAAGTTGTGCCCATTTCATCATCATCTGTTGGTGGCTGTGAGTGAGTGATTGAGTGAGTGAGTGAGTGAGTGAAGGTGCTGCTTTGGATGATAGAAGTTGTGCCCATTTCATCATCATCTGTTGGTGGCTGTGAGTGACTTGTGAGTGAGTGAGTGAGTGATTGAGTGCGTGAAGGTGCTGCTTTGGATGATGGAAGTTGTGCCCATTTCATCATCATCTGTTGGTGGCTGTGAGTGAGTGAGTGAGTGAGTGAGTGAGTGAAGGTGCTGCTTTGGATGATAGAAGTTGTGCCCATTTCATCATCATCTGTTGGTGCCTGTGAGGGAGTGAGTGAGGGAGTGAGTGAGTGAAGGTGCTGCTTTGGATGATACAAGCTGTGCCCATTTCATCATCATCTGTTGGTGGCTGTGAGTTGTGAGTGAGTGAGTGAGTGAGTGAGTGAGTGAGTGAAGGTGCTGCTTTCGATGACAGAAGTTGTGCCCATTTCATCATCATCTGTTGGTGGCTGTGAGTGAGTGAGTGAGTGAGTGAGTGAGTGAGTGAGTGAGTGAAGGTGCTGCTTTGGATGATAGAAGTTGTGCCCATTTCATCATCATCTGTTGGTGGCTGTGAGTGACTTGTGAGTGAGTGAGTGAGTGAGTGAGTGAGGGTGCTGCTTTGAACGACGCAAGTTGTGACCATTTCATCATCATGTGTTGGTGGCTGTCAGTGCCTTTTGATTGAGTGAGTGAGTGAGTGAAGCTGCTGCTTTGGATGATAGAAGTTGTGCCCATTTCATCATCATCTGTTGGTGCCTGTGAGGGAGTGAGTGAGGGAGTGAGTGAGTGAAGGTGCTGCTTTGGATGATAGAAGTTGTGCCCATTTCATCATCATCTGTTGGTGGCTCTGAGTGACTTGTGAGTGAGTGAGTGAGTGAGGGTGCTGCTTTGAATGACACAAGTTGTGCCCATTTCATCATCATCTGTTGGTGGCTGTCAGTGACTTTTGATTGAGTGAGTGAGTGAGTGAGTGAAGGTGCTGCTTTGGATGATGGAAGTTGTGCCCATTTCATCATCATCTGTTGGTGGCTGTGAGTGAGTGAGTGAGTGAGTGAGTGAGTGAGTGAGTGAGTGAAGGTGCTGCTTTGGATGATAGAAGTTGTGCCCATTTCATCATCATCTGTTGGTGGCTGTGAGTGAGGGAGTGAGTGAGGGAGTGAGTGAGTGAAGGTGCTGCTTTGGATGATACAAGCTGTGCCCATTTCATCATCATCTGTTGGTGGCTGTGAGTTGTGAGTCAGTGAGTGAGTGAGGGAGTGAGTGAGTGAAGGTGCTGCTTTGGATGATAGAAGTGCCCATTTCATCATCATCTGTTGGTGGCTGTGAGTGACGAGTGAGTTAGTGAGTGAGTGAGTGAAGGTGCTGCTTTGGATGATAGAAGTTGTGCCCATTTCATCATCATCTGTTGGTGGCTGTGAGTGACTTGTGAGTGAGTGATTGAGTGAGTGAGTGAAGGTGCTGCTTTGGCTGCTAGAAGTTGTGCCCATTTCATCATCATCTGTTGGTGGCTGTGAGTGACTTGTGAGTGAGTGAGTGAGTGAGGGTGCTGCTTTGAATGACACAAGTTGTGACCATTTCATCATCATCTGTTGGTGGCTGTCAGTGACTTTTGATTGAGTGAGTGAGTGAGTGAGTGAAGGTGCTGCTTTGGATGATACAAGCTGTGCCCATTTCATCATCATCTGTTGGTGGCTGTGAGTTGTGAGTGAGTGAGTGAGTGAGTGAGTGAGTGAGTGAAGGTGGTGCTTTGGATCATAGAAGTTGTGACCATTTCATCATCATCTGTTGGTGGCTGTGAGTGAGTGAGTGAGTGAGTGAGTGAGTGAGTGAGAGAGTGAGTGAGTGAAGGTACTGCTTTGGATGACAGAAGTTGTGCCCATTTCATCATCATCTGTTGGTGGCTGTGAGTGAGGGAGTGAGTGAGTGAGTGAGTGAGTGAGTGAAGTTGCTGCTTTGGATGATGGAAGTTGTGCCCATTTCATCATCATCTGTTGGTGGCTGTCAGTGACTTTTGATTGAGTGAGTGAGTGAGTGAGGGTGCTGCTTTGGATGATGGAAGTTGTGACCATTTCATCATCATCTGTTGGTGGCTGTCAGTGACTTGATTGAGTGAGTGAGTGAGTGAAGGTGCTGCTTTGGATGATAGAAGTTGTGCCCAATTCATCATCATCTGTTGGTGGCTGTGAGTGAGTGAGTGAGGGAGTGAGTGAGTGAAGGTGCTGCTTTGGATGATAGAAGTTGTGCCCATTTCATCATCATCTGTTGGTGGCTGTGAGTGAGTGAGTGAGTGAGTGAGTGAGTGAGTGAAGGTGCTGCTTTGGATGATAGAAGTTGTGCCCATTTCATCATCATCTGTTGGTGCCTGTGAGGGAGTGAGTGAGGGAGTGAGTGAGTGAAGGTGCTGCTTTGGATGATAGAAGTTGTGCCCATTTCATCATCATCTGTTGGTGGCTGTGAGTGACTTGTGAGTGAGTGAGTGAGTGAGGGTGCTGCTTTGAATGACACAAGTTGTGACCATTTCATCATCATCTGTTGGTGGCTGTCAGTGACTTTTGATTGAGTGAGTGAGTGAGTGAGTGAAGGTGCTGCTTTGGATGATAGAAGTTGTGACCATTTCATCATCATCTGTTGGTGGCTGTGAGTGAGTGAGTGAGTGAGTGAGTGAGTGAGTGAGTGAGTGAAGGTGCTGCTTTGGATGACAGAAGTTGTGCCCATTTCATCATCATCTGTTGGTGGCTGTGAGTGAGTGATTGAGTGAGTGAGTGAGTGAGTGAGTGAAGGTGCTGCTTTGGATGATAGAAGTTGTGCCCATTTCATCATCATCTGTTGGTGGCTGTGAGTGACTTGTGAGTGATTGAGTGAGTGATTGAGTGAGTGAAGGTGCTGCTTTGGATGATGGAAGTTGTGCCCACTTCATCATCATCTGTTGGTGGCTGTGAGTGAGTGAGTGAGTGAGTGAGTGAGTGAGTGAGTGAAGGTGCTGCTTTGGATGATAGAAGTTGTGACCATTTCATCATCATCTGTTGGTGGCTGTGAGTGAGTGAGTGAGTGAGTGAGTGAGTGAGTGAAGGTACTGCTTTGGATGACAGAAGTTGTGCCCATTTCATCATCATCTGTTGGTGGCTGTGAGTGAGTGAGTGAGTGAGTGAGTGAGTGAGTGAAGTTGCTGCTTTGGATGATAGAAGTTGTGCCCATTTCATCATCATCTGTTGGTGGCTGTGAGTGAGTGAGTGAGTGAGTGAGTGAGTGAGTGAGTGAGTGAAGGTACTGCTTTGGATGATAGAAGTTGTGCCCATTTCATCATCATCTGTTGGTGGCTGTGACTGACTTGTGAGTGAGTGAGTGAGAGAGGGTGCTGCTTTGGATGATGGAAGTTGTGCCCATTTCATCATCATCTGTTGGTGGCTGTCAGTGACTTTTGATTGAGTGAGTGAGTGAGTGTGGGTGCTGCTTTGGATGATGGAAGTTGTGCCCATTTCATCATCATCTGTTGGTGGCTGTCAGTGACTTTTGATTGAGTGAGTGAGTGAGTGAAGTTGCTGCTTTGGATGATAGAAGTTGTGCCCAATTCATCATCATCTGTTGGTGGCTGTGAGTGAGTGAGTGAGGGAGTGAGTGAGTGAAGGTGCTGCTTTGGATGATAGAAGTTGTGCCCATTTCATCATCATCTGTTGGTGGCTGTGAGTGACTTGTGAGTGATTGAGTGAGTGATTGAGTGCGTGAAGGTGCTGCTTTGGATGATGGAAGTTGTGCCCATTTCATCATCATCTGTTGGTGGCTGTGAGTGAGTGAGTGAGTGAGTGAGTGAGTGAGTGAAGGTGCTGCTTTGGATGATAGAAGTTGTGCCCATTTCATCATCATCTGTTGGTGCCTGTGAGGGAGTGAGTGAGGGAGTGAGTGAAGGTGCTGCTTTGGATGACACAAGTTGTGCCCATTTCATCATCATCTGTTGGTGGCTGTGAGTGACTTGTGAGTGAGTGAGTGAGTGAGTGAGTGAGGGTGCTGCTTTGGATGATAGTTGTGCCCATTTCATCATCATCTGTTGGTGGCTGTGAGTGACTTGTGAGTGAGTGAGTGAGTGAGTGAGGGTGATGCTTTGAATGACACAAGTTGTGCCCAATTCATCATCATCTGTTGGTGGCTGTGAGTGAGTGAGTGAGTGAGTGAGTGAGTGAGTGAGTGAGTGAAGTTGCTGCTTTGGATGATAGAAGTTGTGCCCATTTCATCATCATCTGTTGGTGGCTGTGGTGAGTGGGTGAGTGAGTGAGTGAGTGAGTGAGTGAAGGTGCTGCTTTGGATGAGAGAAGTTGTGCCCATTTCATCATCATCTGTTGGTGGCTGTGAGCGACGAGTGAGTGAGTGAGTGAGTGAGTGAGTGAAGGTACTGCTTTGGATGACAGAAGTTTTGCCCATTTCATCATCATCTGTTGGTGGCTGTGAGTGAGTGAGTGAGTGAGTGAGTGAGTGAGTGAGTGAGTGAAGTTGCTGCTTTGGATGATAGAAGTTGTGCCCATTTCATCATCATCTGTTGGTGGCTGTGAGTGAGTGAGTGAGTGAGTGAGTGAGTGAGTGAGTGAAGGTACTGCTTTGGATGATAGAAGTTGTGCCCATTTCATCATCATCTGTTGGTGGCTGTGACTGACTTGTGAGTGAGTGAGTGAGTGAGGGTGCTGCTTTGGATGATGGAAGTTGTGCCCATTTCATCATCATCTGTTGGTGGCTGTCAGTGACTTTTGATTGAGTGAGTGAGTGAGTGTGGGTGCTGCTTTGGATGATGGAAGTTGTGCCCAATTCATCATCATCTGTTGGTGGCTGTGAGTGAGTGAGTGAGGGAGTGAGTGAGTGAAGGTGCTGCTTTGGATGATAGAAGTTGTGCCCATTTCATCATCATCTGTTGGTGGCTGTGAGTGACTTGTGAGTGATTGAGTGAGTGATTGAGTGCGTGAAGGTGCTGCTTTGGATGATGGAAGTTGTGCCCATTTCATCATCATCTGTTGGTGGCTGTGAGTGAGTGAGTGAGTGAGTGAGTGAGTGAAGGTGCTGCTTTGGATGATAGAAGTTGTGCCCATTTCATCATCATCTGTTGGTGCCTGTGAGGGAGTGAGTGAGTGAGTGAGTGAGTGAAGGTGCTGCTTTGGATGATAGAAGTTGTGCCCATTTCATCATCATCTGTTGGTGGCTGTGAGTGACTTGTGAGTGAGTGATTGAGTGAGTGAGGGTGCTGCTTTGGATGATAGAAGTTGTGCCCATTTCATCATCATCTGTTGGTGGCTGTGAGTGAGTGAGTGAGTGAGTGAGGGTGCTGCTTTGAATGACACAAGTTGTGCCCATTTCATCATCATCTGTTGGTGGCTGTGAGTGACTTGTGAGTGAGTGAGTGAGTGAGTGAGGGTGCTGCTTTGGATGATAGTTGTGCCCATTTCATCATCATCTGTTGGTGGCTGTGAGTGACTTGTGAGTGAGTGAGTGAGTGAGTGAGGGTGATGCTTTGAATGACACAAGTTGTGACCATTTCATCATCATCTGTTGGTGGCTGTCAGTGACTTTTGATTGAGTGAGTGAGTGAGTGAGTGAAGGTGCTGCTTTGGATGATAGAAGTTGTGCCCAATTCATCATCATCTGTTGGTGGCTGTGAGTGAGTGAGTGAGTGAGTGAAGTTGCTGCTTTGGATGACAGAAGTTCTGCCCATTTCATCATCATCTGTTGGTGGCTGTGAGTGACTTGTGAGTGATTGAGTGAGTGATTGAGTGCGTGAAGGTGCTGCTTTGGATGATGGAAGTTGTGCCCATTTCATCATCATCTGTTGGTGCCTGTGAGTGAGTGAGTGAGGGAGTGAGTGAGTGAAGGTGCTGCTTTGGATGATAGAAGTTGTGCCCATTTCATCATCATCTGTTGGTGCCTGTGAGGGAGTGAGTGAGGGAGGGAGTGAGTGAAGGTGCTGCTTTGGATGATACAAGCTGTGCCCATTTCATCATCATCTATTGGTGGCTCTGAGTTGTGAGTGAGTGAGTGAGTGAGTGAGTGAGTGAGTGAGTGAGTGAGTGAAGGTGCTGCTTTGGATGATAGAAGTTGTGCCCATTTCATCATCATCTGTTGGTGGCTGTGGTGAGTGAGTGAGTGAGTGAGTGAGTGAGTGAAGGTGCTGCTTTGGATGATAGAAGTTGTGCCCATTTCATCATCATCTGTTGGTGGCTGTGAGTGACTTGTGAGTGAGTGAGTGAGTGAGTGAGGGTGCTGCTTTGAATGACACAAGTTGTGACCATTTCATCATCATCTGTTGGTGGCTGTGAGTGACTTTTGATTGAGTGAGTGAGTGAGTGAAGGTGCTGCTTTGGATGATAGAAGTTGTGACCATTTCATCATCATCTGTTGGTGGCTGTGAGTGACTTGTGAGTGAGTGAGTGAGTGAGTGAAGGTGCTGCTTTGGATGATAGAAGTTGTGCCCATTTCATCATCATCTGTTGGTGGCTGTGAGTTGTGAGTGAGTGAGTGAAGGTGCTGCTTTGGATGATAGAAGTTGTGCCCATTTCATCATCATATGTTGGTGGCTGTGAGTGACTTGTGAGTGAGTGAGTGAGGGAGGGAGGGAGTGAGTGAAGGTGCTGCTTTGGATGATACAAGCTGTGCCCATTTCATCATCATCTGTTGGTGGCTGTGAGTTGTGAGTGAGTGAGTGAGTGAGTGAGTGAGTGAGTGGGTGAGTGAAGGTGCTGCTTTGGATGATAGAAGTTGTGCCCATTTCATCATCATCTGTTGGTGGCTGTGAGTGAGTGAGTGAGTGAGTGAGTGAGTGAGTGAGTGAGTGAGTGAAGGTGCTGCTTTGGATGATAGAAGTTGTGCCCATTTCATCATCATCTGTTGGTGGCTGTGAGTGAGGGAGTGAGTGAGGGAGTGAGTGAGTGAAGGTGCTGCTTTGGATGATACAAGCTGTGCCCATTTCATCATCATCTGTTGGTGGCTGTGAGTTGTGAGTGAGTGAGTGAGTGAGTGAGTGAGTGAGTGAGTGAAGGTGCTGCTTTGGATGATAGAAGTGCCCATTTCATCATCATCTGTTGGTGGCTGTGGTGAGTGAGTGAGTGAGTGAGTGAGTGAGTGAGTGAAGGTGCTGCTTTGGATGATAGAAGTTGTGCCCATTTCATCATCATCTGTTGGTGGCTGTGAGTGACTTGTGAGTGAGTGATTGAGTGAGTGAGTGAAGGTGCTGCTTTGGCTGCTAGAAGTTGTGCCCATTTCATCATCATCTGTTGGTGGCTGTGAGTGAGTGAGTGAGTGAGTGAGTGAGTGAGTGAGTGAGTGAGTGAAGGTGCTGCTTTGGATGATAGAAGTTGTGCCCATTTCATCATCATCTGTTGGTGGCTGTGAGTGACTTGTGAGTGAGTGAGTGAGTGAGTGAGGGTGCTGCTTTGAATGACACAAGTTGTGACCATTTCATCATCATCTGTTGGTGGCTGTGAGTGACTTGTGAGTGAGTGAGTGAGTGAGTGAAGGTGCTGCTTTGGATGACAGTTGTGCCCAATTCATCATCATCTGTTGGTGGCTGTGAGTGAGTGAGTGAGTGAGTGAGTGAGTGAGTGAGTGAAGGTGCTGCTTTGGATGATAGAAGTTGTGCCCATTTCATCATCATCTGTTGGTGGCTGTGAGTGACTTGTGAGTGATTGAGTGAGTGAGTGAGTGAGTGAAGGTGCTGCTTTGGATGATGGAAGTTGTGCCCATTTCATCATCATCTGTTGGTGGCTGTGAGTGAGTGAGTGAGTGAGTGAGTGAGTGAGTGAAGCTGCTGCTTTGGATGATAGAAGTTGTGCCCATTTCATCATCATCTGTTGGTGCCTGTGAGGGAGTGAGTGAGGGAGTGAGTGACTGAAGGTGCTGCTTTGGATGATAGAAGTTGTGCCCATTTCATCATCATCTGTTGGTGGCTGTGAGTGACTTGTGAGTGAGTGAGTGAGTGAGGGTGCTGCTTTGAATGACACAAGTTGTGACCATTTCATCATCATCTGTTGGTGGCTGTCAGTGACTTTTGATTGATTGAGTGAGTGAGTGAGTGAAGGTGCTGCTTTGGATGATAGAAGTTGTGACCATTTCATCATCATCTGTTGGTGGCTGTGAGTGAGTGAGTGAGTTAGTGAGTGAGTGAGTGAGTGAAGGTACTGCTTTGGATGACAGAAGTTGTGCCCATTTCATCATCATCTGTTGGTGGCTGTGAGTGAGTGATTGAGTGAGTGAGTGAGTGAGTGAGTGAGTGAAGGTGCTGCTTTGGATGATAGAAGTTGTGCCCATTTCATCATCATCTGTTGGTGGCTGTGAGTGACTTGTGAGTGATTGAGTGAGTGATTGAGTGCGTGAAGGTGCTGCTTTGGATGATGGAAGTTGTGCCCATTTCATCATCATCTGTTGGTGGCTGTGAGTAAGTGAGTGAGTGAGTGAGTGAGTGAAGGTACTGCTTTGGATGACAGAAGTTGTGCCCATTTCATCATCATCTGTTGGTGGCTGTGAGTGAGTGATTGAGTGAGTGAGTGAGTGAGTGAAGGTGCTGCTTTGGATGATAGAAGTTGTGCCCATTTCATCATCATCTGTTGGTGGCTGTGAGTGACTTGTGAGTGATTGAGTGAGTGATTGAGTGCGTGAAGGTGCTGCTTTGGATGATGGAAGTTGTGCCCACTTCATCATCATCTGTTGGTGGCTGTGAGTGAGTGAGTGAGTGAGTGAGTGAAGGTGCTGCTTTGGATGATAGAAGTTGTGCGCATTTCATCATCATCTGTTGCTGGCTCTGAGTGAGTGAGTGAGTTAGTGAGTGAAGGTGCTGCTTTGTATGACAGTTGTGCCCATTTCATCATCATCTGTTGGTGGCTGTGAGTGAGTGAGTGAGTGAGTGAGTGAGTGAGTGAGTGAGTGAATTTGCTGCTTTGGATGATAGAAGTTGTGCCCATTTCATCATCATCTGTTGGTGGCTGTGAGTGAGTGAGTGAGTGAGTGAGTGAGTGAGTGAGTGAAGGTACTGCTTTGGATGATAGAAGTTGTGCCCATTTCATCATCATCTGTTGGTGGCTGTGAGTGACTTGTGAGTGAGTGAGTGAGTGAGGGTGCTGTTTTGGATGATGGAAGTTGTGCCCATTTCATCATCATCTGTTGGTGGCTGTCAGTGACTTTTGATTGAGTGAGTGAGTGAGTGAGGGTGCTGCTTTGGATGATGGAAGTTGTGCCCATTTCATCATCATCTGTTGGTGGCTGTCAGTGACTTTTGATTAAGTGAGTGAGTGAGTGAAGGTGCTGCTTTGGATGATAGAAGTTGTGCCCAATTCATCATCATCTGTTGGTGGCTGTGAGTGAGTGAGTGAGTGAGTGAGTGAGTGAAGGTGCTGCTTTGGATGATAGAAGTTGTGCCCATTTCATCATCATCTGTTGGTGGCTGTGAGTGACTTGTGAGTGATTGAGTGAGTGATTGAGGGCGTGAAGGTGCTGCTTTGGATGATGGAAGTTGTGCCCATTTCATCATCATCTGTTGGTGGCTGTGAGTGAGTGAGTGAGTGAGTGAGTGAGTGAGTGAAGGTGCTGCTTTGGATGATAGAAGTTGTGCCCATTTCATCATCATCTGTTGGTGCCTGTGAGGGAGTGAGTGAGGGAGGGAGAGAGTGAAGGTGCTGCTTTGGATGATAGAAGTTGTGCCGATTTCATCATCATCTGTTGGTGGCTGTGAGTGACTTGTGAGTGAGTGAGTGAGTGAGGGTGCTGCTTTGAATGACACAAGTTGTGACCATTTCATCATCATCTGTTGGTGGCTGTCAGTGACTTTTGATTGAGTGAGTGAGTGAGTGAAGGTGCTGCTTTGGATGATAGAAGTTGTGACCATTTCATCATCATCTGTTGGTGGCTGTGAGTGAGTGAGTGAGTGAGTGAGTGAGTGAGTGAAGGTACTGCTTTGGATGACAGAAGTTGTGCCCAATTCATCATCATCTGTTGGTGGCTGTGAGTGAGTGATTGAGTGAGTGAGTGAGTGAGTGAGTGAAGGTGCTGCTTTGGATGATAGAAGTTGTGCCCATTTCATCATCATCTGTTGGTGGCTGTGAGTGAGTGAGTGAGTGAGTGAGTGAGTGAGTGCGTGAAGGTGCTGCTTTGGATGATGGAAGTTGTGCCCATTTCATCATCATCTGTTGGTGGCTGTGAGTGAGTGAGTGAGTGAGTGAGTGAGTGAGTGAGTGAGTGAATTTGCTGCTTTGGATGATAGAAGTTGTGCCCATTTCATCATCATCTGTTGGTGGCTGTGAGTGAGTGAGTGAGTGAGTGAGTGAGTGAGTGAGTGAAGGTACTGCTTTGGATGATAGAAGTTGTGCCCATTTCATCATCATCTGTTGGTGGCTGTGAGTGACTTGTGAGTGAGTGAGTGAGTGAGGGTGCTGCTTTGGATGATGGAAGTTGTGCCCATTTCATCATCATCTGTTGGTGGCTGTGAGTGAGTGAGTGAGTGAGTGAGTGAGTGAAGGTGCTGCTTTGGATGATAGAAGTTGTGCCCATTTCATCATCATCTGTTGGTGGCTGTGAGTGAGTGAGTGAGTGAGTGAGTGAGTGAAGGTGCTGCTTTGGATGATAGAAGTTGTGCCCATTTCATCATCATCTGTTGGTGGCTGTGAGTGAGTGAGTGAGTGAGTGAGTGAGTGAAGGTGCTGCTTTGGATGATAGAAGTTGTGCCCATTTCATCATCATCTGTTGGTGGCTGTGAGTTGTGAGTGAGTGAGTGAGTGAGGGAGTGAGTGAAGGTGCTGCTTTGGATGATAGAAGTTGTGCCCATTTCATCATCATCTGTTGGTGGCTGTGAGCGACGAGTGAGTGAGTGAGTGAGTGAGTGAAGGTGCTGCTTTGGATGATAGAAGTTGTGCCCATTTCATCATCATCTGTTGGTGGCTGTGAGTGACTTGTGAGTGAGTGAGTGAGTGAGTGAGTGAGTGAAGGTGCTGCTTTGGATGATAGAAGTTGTGCCCATTTCATCATCATCTGTTGGTGCCTGTGAGGGAGTGAGTGAGGGAGTGAGTGAGTGAAGGTGCTGCTTTGGATGATACAAGCTGTGCCCATTTCATCATCATCTGTTGGTGGCTGTGAGTTGTGAGTGAGTGAGTGAGTGAGTGAGTGAGTGAGTGAAGGTGCTGCTTTGGATGACAGAAGTTGTGCCCATTTCATCATCATCTGTTGGTGGCTGTGAGTGAGTGAGTGAGTGAGTGAGTGAGTGAGTGAAGGTGCTGCTTTGGATGATAGAAGTGCCCATTTCATCATCATCTGTTGGTGGCTGTGAGTGAGTGAGTGAGTGAGTGAGTGAGTGAGTGAGTGAGTGAAGGTGCTGCTTTGGATGATAGAAGTTGTGCCCATTTCATCATCATCTGTTGGTGGCTGTGAGTGAGTGAGTGAGTGAGTGAGTGAGTGAGTGAGTGAGTGAATTTGCTGCTTTGGATGATAGAAGTTGTGCCCATTTCATCATCATCTGTTGGTGGCTGTGAGTGAGTGAGTGAGTGAGTGAGTGAGTGAGTGAGTGAGTGAAGGTACTGCTTTGGATGATAGAAGTTGTGCCCATTTCATCATCATCTGTTGGTGGCTGTGAGTGACTTGTGAGTGAGTGAGTGAGTGAGGGTGCTGTTTTGGATGATGGAAGTTGTGCCCATTTCATCATCATCTGTTGGTGGCTGTCAGTGACTTTTGATTGAGTGAGTGAGTGAGTGAGGGTGCTGCTTTGGATGATGGAAGTTGTGCCCATTTCATCATCATCTGTTGGTGGCTGTCAGTGACTTTTGATTAAGTGAGTGAGTGAGTGAAGGTGCTGCTTTGGATGATAGAAGTTGTGCCCAATTCATCATCATCTGTTGGTGGCTGTGAGTGAGTGAGTGAGTGAGTGAGTGAGTGAGTGAGTGAGTGAAGGTGCTGCTTTGGATGATAGAAGTTGTGCCCATTTCATCATCATCTGTTGGTGGCTGTGAGTGACTTGTGAGTGATTGAGTGAGTGATTGAGGGCGTGAAGGTGCTGCTTTGGATGATGGAAGTTGTGCCCATTTCATCATCATCTGTTGGTGGCTGTGAGTGAGTGAGTGAGTGAGTGAGTGAGTGAGTGAGTGAGTGAAGGTGCTGCTTTGGATGATAGAAGTTGTGCCCATTTCATCATCATCTGTTGGTGCCTGTGAGGGAGTGAGTGAGGGAGGGAGTGAGTGAAGGTGCTGCTTTGGATGATAGAAGTTGTGCCGATTTCATCATCATCTGTTGGTGGCTGTGAGTGACTTGTGAGTGAGTGAGTGAGTGAGGGTGCTGCTTTGAATGACACAAGTTGTGCCCATTTCATCATCATCTGTTGGTGGCTGTCAGTGACTTTTGATTGAGTGAGTGAGTGAGTGAAGGTGCTGCTTTGGATGATAGAAGTTGTGACCATTTCATCATCATCTGTTGGTGGCTGTGAGTGACTTGTGAGTGAGTGAGTGAGTGAGTGAAGGTACTGCTTTGGATGACAGAAGTTGTGCCCAATTCATCATCATCTGTTGGTGGCTGTGAGTGAGTGATTGAGTGAGTGAGTGAGTGAGTGAGTGAGTGAAGGTGCTGCTTTGGATGATAGAAGTTGTGCCCATTTCATCATCATCTGTTGGTGGCTGTGAGTGAGTGAGTGAGTGAGTGAGTGAGTGAGTGCGTGAAGGTGCTGCTTTGGATGATGGAAGTTGTGCCCATTTCATCATCATCTGTTGGTGGCTGTGAGTGAGTGAGTGAGTGAGTGAGTGAGTGAAGGTGCTGCTTTGGATGATAGAAGTTGTGCCCATTTCATCATCATCTGTTGGTGGCTGTGAGTGAGTGAGTGAGTGAGTGAGTGAGTGAGTGAGTGAAGGTGCTGCTTTGGATGATAGAAGTGCCCATTTCATCATCATCTGTTGGTGGCTGTGAGTGAGTGAGTGAGTGAGTGAGTGAGTGAGTGAGTGAAGGTGCTGCTTTGGATGATAGAAGTTGTGCCCATTTCATCATCATCTGTTGGTGGCTGTGAGTGAGTGAGTGAGTGAGTGAGTGAGTGAGTGAATTTGCTGCTTTGGATGATAGAAGTTGTGCCCATTTCATCATCATCTGTTGGTGGCTGTGAGTGAGTGAGTGAGTGAGTGAGTGAGTGAGTGAGTGAGTGAAGGTGCTGCTTTCCATGATAGAAGTTGTGCCCATTTCATCATCATCTGTTGGTGGCTGTGAGTGACTTGTGAGTGAGTGAGTGAGTGAGGGTGCTGTTTTGGATGATGGAAGTTGTGCCCATTTCATCATCATCTGTTGGTGGCTGTCAGTGACTTTTGATTGAGTGAGTGAGTGAGTGAGGGTGCTGCTTTGGATGATGGAAGTTGTGCCCATTTCATCATCATCTGTTGGTGGCTGTCAGTGACTTTTGATTAAGTGAGTGAGTGAGTGAAGGTGCTGCTTTGGATGATAGAAGTTGTGCCCAATTCATCATCATCTGTTGGTGGCTGTGAGTGAGTGAGTGAGTGAGTGAGTGAGTGAGTGAGTGAGTGAAGGTGCTGCTTTGGATGATAGAAGTTGTGCCCATTTCATCATCATCTGTTGGTGGCTGTGAGTGACTTGTGAGTGATTGAGTGAGTGATTGAGGGCGTGAAGGTGCTGCTTTGGATGATGGAAGTTGTGCCCATTTCATCATCATCTGTTGGTGGCTGTGAGTGAGTGAGTGAGTGAGTGAGTGAGTGAGTGAAGGTGCTGCTTTGGATGATAGAAGTTGTGCCCATTTCATCATCATCTGTTGGTGCCTGTGAGGGAGTGAGTGAGGGAGGGAGTGAGTGAAGGTGCTGCTTTGGATGATAGAAGTTGTGCCGATTTCATCATCATCTGTTGGTGGCTGTGAGTGACTTGTGAGTGAGTGAGTGAGTGAGGGTGCTGCTTTGAATGACACAAGTTGTGACCATTTCATCATCATCTGTTGGTGGCTGTCAGTGACTTTTGATTGAGTGAGTGAGTGAGTGAAGGTGCTGCTTTGGATGATAGAAGTTGTGACCATTTCATCATCATCTGTTGGTGGCTGTGAGTGACTTGTGAGTGAGTGAGTGAGTGAGTGAGTGAGTGCGTGAAGGTGCTGCTTTGGATGATGGAAGTTGTGCCCATTTCATCATCATCTGTTGGTGGCTGTGAGTGAGTGAGTGAGTGAGTGAGTGAGTGAAGGTGCTGCTTTGGATGATAGAAGTTGTGCCCATTTCATCATCATCTGTTGGTGGCTGTGAGTGAGTGAGTGAGTGAGTGAGTGAGTGAGTGAGTGAGTGAGTGAAGGTGCTGCTTTGGA
>CM050689.1:11808707-11828707 GCA_027574665.1 Rhynochetos jubatus | reverse complement strand
TCATCATCTGTTGGTGGCTGTGAGTGACTTGTGAGTGAGTGAGTGAAGGTGCTGCTTTGGATGATAGAAGTTGTGCGCATTTCATCATCATCTGTTGGTGGCTCTGAGTGAGTGAGTGAGTGAGTGAAGGTGCTGCTTTGAATGACACAAGTTGTGACCATTTCATCATCATCTGTTGGTGGCTGTGAGTGAGTGAGTGAGTGAGTGAGTGAAGTTGCTGCTTTGGATGATAGAAGTTGTGCCCATTTCATCATCATCTGTTGGTGGCTGTGACTGACTTGTGAGTGAGTGAGTGAGTGAGTGAGGGTGCTGCTTTGGATGATGGAAGTTGTGCCCATTTCATCATCATCTGTTGGTGGCTGTCAGTGACTTTTGATTGAGTGAGTGAGTGAGTGAGGGTGCTGCTTTGGATGATGGAAGTTGTGCCCATTTCATCATCATCTGTTGGTGGCTGTCAGTGACTTTTGATTGAGTGAGTGAGTGAGTGAAGGTGCTGCTTTGTATGATAGAAGTTGTGCCCAATTCATCATCATCTGTTGGTGGCTGTGAGTGAGTGAGTGAGTGAGTGAGTGAGTGAAGGTGCTGCTTTGGATGATAGAAGTTGTGCCCATTTCATCATCATCTGTTGGTGGCTGTGAGTGACTTGTGAGTGATTGAGTGAGTGATTGAGTGCGTGAAGGTGCTGCTTTGGATGATGGAAGTTGTGCCCATTTCATCATCATCTGTTGGTGCCTGTGAGGGAGTGAGTGAGGGAGTGAGTGAGTGAAGGTGCTGCTTTGGATGATGGAAGTTGTGCCCACTTCATCATCATCTGTTGGTGGCTGTGAGTGAGTGAGTGAGTGAGTGAGTGAGTGAGTGAGTGAGTGAAGGTGCTGCTTTGGATGATAGAAGTTGTGCCCATTTCATCATCATCTGTTGGTGGCTGTGAGTGAGTGAGTGAGTGAGTGAGTGAGTGAGTGAGTGAGTGAAGGTACTGCTTTGGATGATAGAAGTTGTGCCCATTTCATCATCATCTGTTGGTGGCTGTGACTGACTTGTGAGTGAGTGAGTGAGTGAGTGAGGGTGCTGCTTTGAATGACACAAGTTGTGACCATTTCATCATCATCTGTTGGTGGCTGTCAGTGACTTTTGATTGAGTGAGTGAGTGAGTGAAGGTGCTGCTTTGGATGAGAGAAGTTGTGACCATTTCATCATCATCTGTTGGTGGCTGTGAGTGACTTGTGAGTGAGAGAGTGAGTGAGTGAGTGAAGGTACTGCTTTGGATGACAGAAGTTGTGCCCAATTCATCATCATCTGTTGGTGGCTGTGAGTGAGTGATTGAGTGAGTGAGTGAGTGAGTGAGTGAAGGTGCTGCTTTGGATGATAGAAGTTGTGCCCATTTCATCATCATCTGTTGGTGGCTGTGAGTGAGTGAGTGAGTGAGTGAGTGAGTGATTGAGTGCATGAAGGTGCTGCTTTGGATGATGGAAGTTGTGCCCATTTCATCATCATCTGTTGGTGGCTGTGAGTGAGTGAGTGAGTGAGTGAGTGAGTGAGTGAGTGAGTGAGTGAAGGTGCTGCTTTGGATGATAGAAGTTGTGCCCATTTCATCATCATCTGTTGGTGGCTGTGAGTGAGTGAGTGAGTGAGTGAGTGAGTGAGTGAAGGTGCTGCTTTGGATGATAGAAGTTGTGCCCATTTCATCATCATCTGTTGGTGGCTGTGAGTTGTGAGTGAGTGAGTGAGTGAGTGAGTGAAGGTGCTGCTTTGGATGATAGAAGTTGTGCCCATTTCATCATCATCTGTTGGTGGCTGTGAGCGACGAGTGAGTGAGTGAGTGAGTGAGTGAGTGAGTGAAGGTGCTGCTTTGGATGATAGAAGTTGTGCCCATTTCATCATCATCTGTTGGTGGCTGTGAGTGACTTGTGAGTGATTGAGTGAGTGATTGAGTGCGTGAAGGTGCTGCTTTGGATGATGGAAGTTGTGCCCATTTCATCATCATCTGTTGGTGGCTGTGAGTGAGTGAGTGAGTGAGTGAGTGAGTGAAGGTGCTGCTTTGGATGATAGAAGTTGTGCCCATTTCATCATCATCTGTTGGTGCCTGTGAGGGAGTGAGTGAGGGAGTGAGTGAGTGAAGGTGCTGCTTTGGATGATAGAAGTGCCCATTTCATCATCATCTGTTGGTGGCTGTGAGTGAGTGAGTGAGTGAGTGAGTGAAGGTGCTGCTTTGGATGATAGAAGTTGTGCCCATTTCATCATCATCTGTTGGTGGCTGTGAGTGAGTGAGTGAGTGAGTGAGTGAGTGAGTGAGTGAAGGTGCTGCTTTGGAAGACACAAGTTGTGCCCATTTCATCATCATCTGTTGGTGGCTGTGAGTGAGTGAGTGAGTGAGTGAGTGAGTGATTGAGTGCGTGAAGGTGCTGCTTTGGATGATGGAAGTTGTGCCCATTTCATCATCATCTGTTGGTGGCTGTGAGTGAGTGAGTGAGTGAGTGAGTGAGTGAGTGAGTGAAGGTACTGCTTTGGATGACAGAAGTTGTGCCCATTTCATCATCATCTGTTGGTGGCTGTGAGTGAGTGATTGAGTGAGTGAGTGAGTGAGTGAAGGTGCTGCTTTGGATGATAGAAGTTGTGCCCATTTCATCATCATCTGTTGGTGGCTGTGAGTGACTTGTGAGTGATTGAGTGAGTGATTGAGTGCGTGAAGGTGCTGCTTTGGATGATGGAAGTTGTGCCCACTTCATCATCATCTGTTGGTGGCTGTGAGTGAGTGAGTGAGTGAGTGAGTGAGTGAAGGTGCTGCTTTGGATGATAGAAGTTGTGCGCATTTCATCATCATCTGTTGCTGGCTCTGAGTGAGTGAGTGAGTTAGTGAGTGAAGGTGCTGCTTTGTATGACAGTTGTGCCCATTTCATCATCATCTGTTGGTGGCTGTGAGTGAGTGAGTGAGTGAGTGAGTGAGTGAGTGAGTGAGTGAATTTGCTGCTTTGGATGATAGAAGTTGTGCCCATTTCATCATCATCTGTTGGTGGCTGTGAGTGAGTGAGTGAGTGAGTGAGTGAGTGAGTGAAGGTACTGCTTTGGATGATAGAAGTTGTGCCCATTTCATCATCATCTGTTGGTGGCTGTGAGTGACTTGTGAGTGAGTGAGTGAGTGAGGGTGCTGTTTTGGATGATGGAAGTTGTGCCCATTTCATCATCATCTGTTGGTGGCTGTCAGTGACTTTTGATTGAGTGAGTGAGTGAGTGAGGGTGCTGCTTTGGATGATGGAAGTTGTGCCCATTTCATCATCATCTGTTGGTGGCTGTCAGTGACTTTTGATTAAGTGAGTGAGTGAGTGAAGGTGCTGCTTTGGATGATAGAAGTTGTGCCCAATTCATCATCATCTGTTGGTGGCTGTGAGTGAGTGAGTGAGTGAGTGAGTGAAGGTGCTGCTTTGGATGATAGAAGTTGTGCCCATTTCATCATCATCTGTTGGTGGCTGTGAGTGACTTGTGAGTGATTGAGTGAGTGATTGAGGGCGTGAAGGTGCTGCTTTGGATGATGGAAGTTGTGCCCATTTCATCATCATCTGTTGGTGGCTGTGAGTGAGTGAGTGAGTGAGTGAGTGAGTGAGTGAGTGAGTGAAGGTGCTGCTTTGGATGATAGAAGTTGTGCCCATTTCATCATCATCTGTTGGTGCCTGTGAGGGAGTGAGTGAGGGAGGGAGTGAGTGAAGGTGCTGCTTTGGATGATAGAAGTTGTGCCGATTTCATCATCATCTGTTGGTGGCTGTGAGTGACTTGTGAGTGAGTGAGTGAGTGAGGGTGCTGCTTTGAATGACACAAGTTGTGACCATTTCATCATCATCTGTTGGTGGCTGTCAGTGACTTTTGATTGAGTGAGTGAGTGAGTGAAGGTGCTGCTTTGGATGATAGAAGTTGTGACCATTTCATAATCATCTGTTGGTGGCTGTGAGTGACTTGTGAGTGAGTGAGTGAGTGAGTGAAGGTACTGCTTTGGATGACAGAAGTTGTGCCCAATTCATCATCATCTGTTGGTGGCTGTGAGTGAGTGATTGAGTGAGTGAGTGAGTGAGTGAGTGAGTGAGTGAGTGAAGGTGCTGCTTTGGATGATAGAAGTTGTGCCCATTTCATCATCATCTGTTGGTGGCTGTGAGTGAGTGAGTGAGTGAGTGAGTGAGTGAGTGAGTGAGTGCGTGAAGGTGCTGCTTTGGATGATGGAAGTTGTGCCCATTTCATCATCATCTGTTGGTGGCTGTGAGTGAGTGAGTGAGTGAGTGAGTGAGTGAGTGAAGGTGCTGCTTTGGATGATAGAAGTTGTGCCCATTTCATCATCATCTGTTGGTGGCTGTGAGTGAGTGAGTGAGTGAGTGAGTGAGTGAAGGTGCTGCTTTGGATGATAGAAGTTGTGCCCATTTCATCATCATCTGTTGGTGGCTGTGAGTGAGTGAGTGAGTGAGTGAGTGAGTGAGTGAGTGAAGGTGCTGCTTTGGATGATAGAAGTTGTGCCCATTTCATCATCATCTGTTGGTGGCTGTGAGTTGTGAGTGAGTGAGTGAGTGAGTGAGTGAGTGAAGGTGCTGCTTTGGATGATAGAAGTTGTGCCCATTTCATCATCATCTGTTGGTGGCTGTGAGCGACGAGTGAGTGAGTGAGTGAGTGAAGGTGCTGCTTTGGATGATAGAAGTTGTGCCCATTTCATCATCATCTGTTGGTGGCTGTGAGTGACTTGTGAGTGATTGAGTGAGTGAGTGAGTGCGTGAAGGTGCTGCTTTGGATGATAGAAGTTGTGCCCATTTCATCATCATCTGTTGGTGGCTGTGAGTGAGTGAGTGAGTGAGTGAGTGAGTGAGTGAGTGAGAGAGTGAAGGTGCTGCTTTGGATGATAGAAGTTGTGCCCATTTCATCATCATCTGTTGGTGCCTGTGAGGGAGTGAGTGAGGGAGTGAGTGAGTGAAGGTGCTGCTTTGGATGATACAAGCTGTGCCCATTTCATCATCATCTGTTGGTGGCTGTGAGTCGTGAGTGAGTGAGTGAGTGAGTGAGTGAGTGAAGGTGCTGCTTTGGATGACAGAAGTTGTGCCCATTTCATCATCATCTGTTGGTGGCTGTGAGTGAGTGAGTGAGTGAGTGAGTGAGTGAGTGAGTGAGTGAAGGTGCTGCTTTGGATGATAGAAGTTGTGCCCATTTCATCATCATCTGTTGGTGGCTGTGAGTGACTTGTGAGTGAGTGAGTGAGTGAGGGTGCTGCTTTGAATGACACAAGTTGTGACCATTTCATCATCATCTGTTGGTGGCTGTCAGTGACTTTTGATTGAGTGAGTGAGTGAGTGAGTGAAGGTGCTGCTTTGGATGATGGAAGTTGTGCCCATTTCATCATCATCTGTTGGTGGCTGTGAGTGAGTGAGTGAGTGAGTGAGTGAGTGAGTGAGTGAAGGTGCTGCTTTGGATGATAGAAGTTGTGCCCATTTCATCATCATCTGTTGGTGGCTGTGAGTGAGGGAGTGAGTGAGGGAGTGAGTGAGTGAAGGTGCTGCTTTGGATGATAGAAGTTGTGCCCATTTCATCATCATCTGTTGGTGGCTGTGAGTTGTGAGTCAGTGAGTGAGTGAGGGAGTGAGTGAGTGAAGGTGCTGCTTTGGATGATAGAAGTGCCCATTTCATCATCATCTGTTGGTGGCTGTGAGTGAGTGAGTGAGTGAGTGAGTGAGTGAGTGAAGTTGCTGCTTTGGATGATAGAAGTTGTGCCCATTTCATCATCATCTGTTGGTGGCTGTGACTGACTTGTGAGTGAGTGAGTGAGTGAGTGAGGGTGCTGCTTTGGATGATGGAAGTTGTGCCCATTTCATCATCATCTGTTGGTGGCTGTCAGTGACTTTTGATTGAGTGAGTGAGTGAGTGAGGGTGCTGCTTTGGATGATGGAAGTTGTGCCCATTTCATCATCATCTGTTGGTGGCTGTCAGTGACTTTTGATTGAGTGAGTGAGTGAGTGAAGGTGCTGCTTTGGATGACAGAAGTTGTGCCCAATTCATCATCATCTGTTGGTGGCTGTGAGTGAGTGAGTGAGTGAGTGAGTGAGTGAGTGAAGGTGCTGCTTTGGATGATAGAAGTTGTGCCCATTTCATCATCATCTGTTGGTGGCTGTGAGTGACTTGTGAGTGATTGAGTGAGTGATTGAGTGCGTGAAGGTGCTGCTTTGGATGATGGAAGTTGTGCCCATTTCATCATCATCTGTTGGTGGCTGTGAGTGAGTGAGTGAGTGAGTGAGTGAGTGAGTGAGTGAGTGAGTGAAGGTGCTGCTTTGGATGATAGAAGTTGTGCCCATTTCATCATCATCTGTTGGTGCCTGTGAGGGAGTGAGTGAGGGAGTGAGTGAGTGAAGGTGCTGCTTTGGATGATGGAAGTTGTGCCCACTTCATCATCATCTGTTGGTGGCTGTGAGTGAGTGAGTGAGTGAGTGAGTGAGTGAGTGAGTGAGTGAAGGTGCTGCTTTGGATGATAGAAGTTGTGCCCATTTCATCATCATCTGTTGGTGGCTGTGAGTGAGTGAGTGAGTGAGTGAGTGAGTGAGTGAGTGAGTGAAGGTACTGCTTTGGATGATAGAAGTTGTGCCCATTTCATCATCATCTGTTGGTGGCTGTGACTGACTTGTGAGTGAGTGAGTGAGTGAGTGAGTGAGGGTGCTGCTTTGAATGACACAAGTTGTGACCATTTCATCATCATCTGTTGGTGGCTGTCAGTGACTTTTGATTGAGTGAGTGAGTGAGTGAAGGTGCTGCTTTGGATGATAGAAGTTGTGACCATTTCATCATCATCTGTTGGTGGCTGTGAGTGACTTGTGAGTGAGAGAGTGAGTGAGTGAGTGAAGGTACTGCTTTGGATGACAGAAGTTGTGCCCAATTCATCATCATCTCTTGGTGGCTGTGAGTGAGTGATTGAGTGAGTGAGTGAGTGAGTGAGTGAAGGTGCTGCTTTGGATGATAGAAGTTGTGCCCATTTCATCATCATCTGTTGGTGGCTGTGAGTGAGTGAGTGAGTGAGTGAGTGAGTGAGTGATTGAGTGCGTGAAGGTGCTGCTTTGGATGATGGAAGTTGTGCCCATTTCATCATCATCTGTTGGTGGCTGTGAGTGAGTGAGTGAGTGAGTGAGTGAGTGAGTGAAGGTGCTGCTTTGGATGATAGAAGTTGTGCCCATTTCATCATCATCTGTTGGTGGCTGTGAGTGAGTGAGTGAGTGAGTGAGTGAGTGAGTGAAGGTGCTGCTTTGGATGATAGAAGTTGTGCCCATTTCATCATCATCTGTTGGTGGCTGTGAGTTGTGAGTGAGTGAGTGAGTGAGTGAAGGTGCTGCTTTGGATGATAGAAGTTGTGCCCATTTCATCATCATCTGTTGGTGGCTGTGAGCGACGAGTGAGTGAGTGAGTGAGTGAGTGAAGGTGCTGCTTTGGATGATAGAAGTTGTGCCCATTTCATCATCATCTGTTGGTGGCTGCGAGTGACTTGTGAGTGATTGAGTGAGTGATTGAGTGCGTGAAGGTGCTGCTTTGGATGATGGAAGTTGTGCCCATTTCATCATCATCTGTTGGTGGCTGTGAGTGAGTGAGTGAGTGAGTGAGTGAGTGAGTGAGTGAAGGTGCTGCTTTGGATGATAGAAGTTGTGCCCATTTCATCATCATCTGTTGGTGCCTGTGAGGGAGTGAGTGAGGGAGTGAGTGACTGAAGGTGCTGCTTTGGATGATAGAAGTGCCCATTTCATAATCATCTGTTGGTGGCTGTGATTGAGTGAGTGAGTGAGTGAGGGTGCTGCTTTGAATGACACAAGTTGTGACCATTTCATCATCATGTGTTGGTGGCTGTCAGTGCCTTTTGATTGAGTGAGTGAGTGAGTGAAGGTGCTGCTTTGGATGACAGTTGTGCCCAATTCATCATCATCTGTTGGTGGCTGTGAGTGAGTGAGTGAGTGAGTGAGTGAGTGAGTGAAGGTGCTGCTTTGGATGATGGAAGTTGTGCCCATTTCATCATCATCTGTTGGTGGCTGTGAGTGAGTGAGTGAGTGAGTGAGTGAGTGAAGGTGCTGCTTTGGATGATGGAAGTTGTGCCCATTTCATCATCATCTGTTGGTGGCTGTGAGTGACTTGTGAGTGATTGAGTGAGTGATTGAGTGCGTGAAGGTGCTGCTTTGGATGATGGAAGTTGTGCCCATTTCATCATCATCTGTTGGTGGCTGTGAGTGAATGAGTGAGTGAGTGAGTGAGTGAGTGAGTGAGTGAGTGAAGGTGTTGCTTTGGATGATAGAAGTTGTGCCCATTTCATCATCATCTGTTGGTGGCTGGAGTGACTTGTGAGTGAGTGAGTGAGTGAGGGTGCTGCTTTGAATGACACAAGTTGTGACCATTTCATCATCATCTGTTGGTGGCTGTCAGTGACTTTTGATTGAGTGAGTGAGTGAGTGAGTGAAGGTGCTGCTTTGGATGATAGAAGTTGTGCCCATTTCATCATCATCTGTTGGTGGCTGTGAGTGAGTGAGTGAGTGAGTGAGTGAGTGAGTGAGTGAGTGAAGGTGCTGCTTTGGATGATAGAAGTTGTGCCCATTTCATCATCATCTGTTGGTGGCTGTGAGTGAGGGAGTGAGTGAGGGAGTGAGTGAGTGAAGGTGCTGCTTTGGATGATACAAGCTGTGCCCATTTCATCATCATCTGTTGGTGGCTGTGAGTTGTGAGTGAGTGAGTGAGTGAGTGAGTGAGTGAAGGTGCTGCTTTGGATGATAGAAGTTGTGCCCATTTCATCATCATCTGTTGGTGGCTGTGAGTGAGTGAGTGAGTGAGTGAGTGAAGGTGCTGCTTTGGATGATAGAAGTTGTGCCCATTTCATCATCATCTGTTGGTGGCTGTGAGTGACTTGTGAGTGAGTGATTGAGTGAGTGAGTGAAGGTGCTGCTTTGGCTGCTAGAAGTTGTGCCCATTTCATCATCATCTCTTGGTGGCTGTGGTGAGTGAGTGAGTGAGTGAGTGAAGGTGCTGCTTTGGATGATAGAAGTTGTGCCCATTTCATCATCATCTGTTGGTGGCTGTGAGTGACTTGTGAGTGAGTGAGTGAGTGAGGGTGCTGCTTTGAATGACACAAGTTGTGACCATTTCATCATCATCTGTTGGTGCCTGTGAGGGAGTGAGTGAGGGAGTGAGTGAGTGAAGGTGCTGCTTTGGATGATACAAGCTGTGCCCATTTCATCATCATCTGTTGGTGGCTGTGAGTTGTGAGTGAGTGAGTGAGTGAGTGAGTGAGTGAGTGAGTGAGTGAAGGTGCTGCTTTGGATGATAGACGTTGTGCCCATTTCATCATCATCTGTTGGTGGCTGTGAGTGAGTGAGTGAGTGAGTGAGTGAGTGAGTGAGTGAGTGAAGGTGCTGCTTTGGATGATAGAAGTGCCCATTTCATCATCATCTGTTGGTGGCTGTGAGTGAGTGAGTGAGTGAGTGAGTGAGTGAGTGAAGGTGCTGCTTTGGATGATAGAAGTTGTGCCCATTTCATCATCATCTGTTGGTGGCTCTGAGTTGTGAGTGACTTGTGAGTGAGTGAGTGAGTGAGTGAGGGTGCTGCTTTGAATGACACAAGTTGTGACCATTTCATCATCATGTGTTGGTGGCTGTCAGTGCCTTTTGACTGAGTGAGTGAGTGAGTGAAGGTGCTGCTTTGGATGACAGTTGTGCCCAATTCATCATCATCTGTTGGTGGCTGTGAGTGAGTGAGTGAGTGAGTGAGTGAGTGAGTGAAGCTGCTGCTTTGGATGATAGAAGTTGTGCCCATTTCATCATCATCTGTTGGTGCCTGTGAGGGAGTGAGTGAGTGAGTGAGTGAGGGAGTGAGTGAGTGAGTGAGTGAGTGAAGGTGCTGCTTTGGATGATAGAAGTTGTGCCCATTTCATCATCATCTGTTGGTGGCTGTGAGTTGTGAGTGAGTGAGTGAGTGAGTGAGTGAGTGAGTGAAGGTGCTGCTTTGGATGACAGAAGTTGTGCCCATTTCATCATCATCTGTTGGTGGCTGTGAGTGAGTGAGTGAGTGAGTGAGTGAGTGAGTGAGTGAAGGTGCTGCTTTGGATGATAGAAGTTGTGCCCATTTCATCATCATCTGTTGGTGGCTGTGAGTGACTTGTGAGTGAGTGAGTGAGTGAGTGAGGGTGCTGCTTTCAATGACACAAGTTGTGACCATTTCATCATCATGTGTTGGTGGCTGTCAGTGCCTTTTGATTGAGTGAGTGAGTGAGTGAAGGTGCTGCTTTGGATGACAGTTGTGCCCAATTCATCATCATCTGTTGGTGGCTGTGAGTGAGTGAGTGAGTGAGTGAGTGAGTGAGTGAGTGAAGGTGCTGCTTTGGATGATAGAAGTTGTGCCCATTTCATCATCATCTGTTGGTGGCTGTGAGTGACTTGTGAGTGATTGAGTGAGTGATTGAGTGCGTGAAGGTGCTGCTTTGGATGATGGAAGTTGTGCCCATTTCATCATCATCTGTTGGTGGCTGTGAGTGAGTGAGTGAGTGAGTGAGTGAGTGAGTGAAGCTGCTGCTTTGGATGATAGAAGTTGTGCCCATTTCATCATCATCTGTTGGTGCCTGTGAGGGAGTGAGTGAGGGAGTGAGTGAGTGAAGGTGCTGCTTTGGATGATAGAAGTTGTGCCCATTTCATCATCATCTGTTGGTGGCTGTGAGTGACGAGTGAGTGAGTGAGCGAGTGAGGGTGCTGCTTTGAATGACACAAGTTGTGACCATTTCATCATCATCTGTTGGTGGCTGTCAGTGACTTTTGATTGAGTGAGTGAGTGAGTGAGTGAGTGAAGGTGCTGCTTTGGATGATAGAAGTTGTGCCCATTTCATCATCATCTGTTGGTGGCTGTGAGTGAGTGAGTGAGTGAGTGAGTGAAGGTGCTGCTTTCCATGATAGAAGTTGTGCCCATTTCATCATCATCTGTTGGTGGCTGTGAGTGACGAGTGAGTGAGTGAGTGAGTGAGTGAGTGAGTGAGTGAAGGTGCTGCTTTGGCTGCTAGAAGTTGTGCCCATTTCATCATCATCTGTTGGTGGCTGTGAGTGAGTGAGTGAGTGAGTGAGTGAGTGAGTGAGTGAAGGTGCTGCTTTGAATGATAGAAGTTGTGCCCATTTCATCATCATCTGTTGGTGGCTGTGAGTGAGTGAGGGAGTGAGGGAGTGAGTGAGTGAAGGTGCTGCTTTGGCTGCTAGAAGTTGTGCCCATTTCATCATCATCTGTTGGTGGCTGTGAGTTGTGAGTGAGTGAGTGAGTGAGTGAGTGAGTGAGTGAGTGAAGGTGCTGCTTTGGATGATAGAAGTGCCCATTTCATCATCATCTGTTGGTGGCTGTGAGTGAGTGAGTGAGTGAGTGAGTGAGTGAGTGAGTGAGTGAAGGTGCTGCTTTGGATGATAGAAGTTGTGCCCATTTCATCATCATCTGTTGGTGGCTGTGAGTTGTGAGTGAGTGAGTGAGTGAGTGAGTGAGTGAGTGAGTGAAGGTGCTGCTTTGGATGATAGAAGTGCCCATTTCATCATCTGTTGGTGGCTGTGAGTGACTTGTGAGTGAGTGATTGAGTGAGTGAGTGAAGGTGCTGCTTTCCATGATAGAAGTTGTGCCCATTTCATCATCATCTGTTGGTGGCTGTGGTGAGTGAGTGAGTGAGTGAGTGAAGGTGCTGCTTTGGATGATACAAGCTGTGCCCATTTCATCATCATCTGTTGGTGGCTGTGAGTTGTGAGTGAGTGAGTGAGTGAGTGAGTGAAGGTGCTGCTTTGGATGATAGAAGTGCCCATTTCATCATCATCTGTTGGTGGCTGTGAGTGAGTGAGTGAGTGAGTGAGTGAGTGAGTGAGTGAGTGAAGGTGCTGCTTTGGATGATAGAAGTTGTGCCCATTTCATCATCATCTGTTGGTGGCTGTGAGTGAGTGAGTGAGTGAGTGAGTGAGTGAGTGAGTGAAGGTGCTGCTTTGGATGATAGAAGTTGTGCCCATTTCATCATCATCTGTTGGTGGCTGTGGTGAGTGAGTGAGTGAGTGAGTGAAGGTGCTGCTTTGGATGATAGAAGTTGTGCCCATTTCATCATCATCTGTTGGTGGCTGTGAGTGACTTGTGAGTGAGTGAGTGAGTGAGTGAGGGTGCTGCTTTGAATGACACAAGTTGTGACCATTTCATCATCATCTGTTGGTGGCTGTCAGTGACTTTTTATTGAGTGAGTGAGTGAGTGAGTGAAGGTGCTGCTTTGGATGATAGAAGTTGTGCCCATTTCATCATCATCTGTTGGTGGCTGTGAGTGAGTGAGTGAGTGAGTGAGTGAGTGAAGGTGCTGCTTTGGATGATAGAAGTTGTGCCCATTTCATCATCATCTGTTGGTGGCTGTGAGTGACTTGTGAGTGATTGAGTGAGTGATTGAGTGCGTGAAGGTGCTGCTTTGGATGATGGAAGTTGTGCCCATTTCATCATCATCTGTTGGTGGCTGTGAGTAACTTGTGAGTGAGTGAGTGAGTGAGTGAGTGAGTGAAGGTGCTGCTTTGGATGATAGAAGTTGTGCCCATTTCATCATCATCTGTTGGTGGCTGTGAGTGACTTGTGAGTGAGTGAGTGAGTGAGGGTGCTGCTTTGAATGACACAAGTGACCATTTCATCATCATCTGTTGGTGGCTGTCAGTGACTTTTGATTGAGTGAGTGAGTGAGTGAAGGTGCTGCTTTGGATGATAGAAGTTGTGACCATTTCATCATCATCTGTTGGTGGCTGTGAGTGACTTGTGAGTGAGTGAGTGAGTGAGTGAAGGTACTGCTTTGGATGACAGAAGTTGTGCCCAATTCATCATCATCTGTTGGTGGCTGTGAGTGAGTGATTGAGTGAGTGAGTGAGTGAGTGAGTGAAGGTGCTGCTTTGGATGATAGAAGTTGTGCCCATTTCATCATCATCTGTTGGTGGCTGTGAGTGAGTGAGTGAGTCAGTGAGTGAGTGAGTGAGTGAGTGAGTGCGTGAAGGTGCTGCTTTGGATGATAGAAGTTGTGCCCATTTCATCATCATCTGTTGGTGGCTGTGAGTGAGTGAGTGAGTGAGTGAGTGAGTGAGTGAAGGTGCTGCTTTGGATGATAGAAGTTGTGCCCATTTCATCATCATCTGTTGGTGGCTGTGAGTGAGTGAGTGAGTGAGTGAGTGAGTGAGTGAGTGAAGGTGCTGCTTTGGATGATAGAAGTTGTGCCCATTTCATCATCATCTGTTGGTGGCTGTGAGTTCTGAGTGAGTGAGTGAGTGAGTGAGTGAGTGAAGGTGCTGCTTTGGATGATAGAAGTTGTGCCCATTTCATCATCATCTGTTGGTGGCTGTGAGTGAGTGAGTGAGTGAGTGAGTGAGTGAGTGAGTGAGTGAGTGAAGGTGCTTCTTTGGATGATAGAAGTTGTGCCCATTTCATCATCATCTGTTGGTGGCTGTGAGTGACTTGTGAGTGAGTGAGTGAGTGAGGGTGCTGCTTTGAATGACACAAGTTGTGACCATTTCATCATCATCTGTTGGTGGCTGTCAGTGACTTTTGATTCAGTGAGTGAGTGAGTGAAGGTGCTGCTTTGGATGAGAGAAGTTGTGCCCATTTCATCATCATCTGTTGGTGGCTGTGAGTGACTTGTGAGTGAGTGAGTGAGTGAGTGAAGGTACTGCTTTGGATGACAGAAGTTGTGCCCAATTCATCATCATCTGTTGGTGACTGTGAGTGAGTGATTGAGTGAGTGAGTGAGTGAGTGAGTGAGTGAAGGTGCTGCTTTGGATGATAGAAGTTGTGCCCATTTCATCATCATCTGTTGGTGGCTGTGAGTGAGTGAGTGAGTGAGTGAGTGAGTGAGTGCGTGAAGGTGCTGCTTTGGATGATGGAAGTTGTGCCCATTTCATCATCATCTGTTGGTGGCTGTGAGTGAGTGAGTGAGTGAGTGAGTGAGTGAGTGAGTGAAGGTGCTGCTTTGGATGATAGAAGTTGTGCCCATTTCATCATCATCTGTTGGTGGCTGTGAGTGAGTGAGTGAGTGAGTGAGTGAGTGAGTGAAGGTGCTGCTTTGGATGATAGAAGTTGTGCCCATTTCATCATCATCTGTTGGTGGCTGTGAGTGAGTGAGTGAGTGAGTGAGTGAGTGAGTGAGTGAGTGAGTGAAGGTGCTGCTTTGGATGATAGAAGTTGTGCCCATTTCATCATCATCTGTTGGTGGCTGTGGTGAGTGAGTGAGTGAGTGAGTGAAGGTGCTGCTTTGGATGATACAAGCTGTGCCCATTTCATCATCATCTGTTGGTGGCTGTGAGTTGTGAGTGAGTGAGTGAGTGAGTGAGTGAGTAAAGGTGCTGCTTTGAATGATAGAAGTTGTGCCCATTTCATCATCATCTGTTGGTGGCTGTGAGTGAGTGAGTGAGTGAGTGAGGGAGTGAGTGAGTGAAGGTGCTGCTTTGGATGATACAAGCTGTGCCCATTTCATCATCATCTGTTGGTGGCTGCGAGTTGTGAGTGAGTGAGTGAGTGAGTGAGTGAGTGAGTGAGTGAAGGTGCTGCTTTGGATGATAGAAGTGCCCATTTCATCATCATCTGTTGGTGGCTGTGAGTGAGTGAGTGAGTGAGTGAGTGAGTGAGTGAGTGAGTGAGAGAAGGTGCTGCTTTCCATGATAGAAGTTGTGCCCATTTCATCATCATCTGTTGGTGGCTGTGAGTGAGTGAGTGAGTGAGTGAGTGAGTGAGTGAAGGTGCTGCTTTGGATGATAGAAGTTGTGCCCATTTCATCATCATCTGTTGGTGGCTGTGGTGAGTGAGTGAGTGAGTGAGTGAAGGTGCTGCTTTGGATGATAGAAGTTGTGCCCATTTCATCATCATCTGTTGGTGGCTGTGAGTGACTTGTGAGTGAGTGAGTGAGTGAGTGAGTGAGGGTGCTGCTTTGAATGACACAAGTTGTGACCATTTCATCATCATCTGTTGGTGGCTGTCAGTGACTTTTGATTGAGTGAGTGAGTGAGTGAGTGAGTGAAGGTGCTGCTTTCCATGATAGAAGTTGTGCCCATTTCATCATCATCTGTTGGTGGCTGTGAGTGAGTGAGTGAGTGAGTGAAGGTGCTGCTTTGGATGATAGAAGTTGTGCCCATTTCATCATCATCTGTTGGTGGCTGTGAGTGACTTGTGAGTGATTGAGTGAGTGATTGAGTGCGTGAAGGTGCTGCTTTGGATGATGGAAGTTGTGCCCATTTCATCATCATCTGTTGGTGGCTGTGAGTGAGTGAGTGAGTGAGTGAGTGAGTGAGTGAGTGAGTGAAGGTGCTGCTTTGGATGATAGAAGTTGTGCCCATTTCATCATCATCTGTTGGTGGCTGTGAGTGACTTGTGAGTGAGTGAGTGAGTGAGGGTGCTGCTTTGAATGACACAAGTTGTGACCATTTCATCATCATGTGTTGGTGGCTGTCAGTGACTTTTGATTGAGTGAGTGAGTGAGTGAAGGTGCTGCTTTGGATGATAGAAGTTGTGACCATTTCATCATCATCTGTTGGTGGCTGTGAGTGACTTGTGAGTGAGTGAGTGAGTGAGTGAAGGTACTGCTTTGGATGACAGAAGTTGTGCCCAATTCATCATCATCTGTTGGTGGCTGTGAGTGAGTGATTGAGTGAGTGAGTGAGTGAGTGAGTGAGTGAAGGTGCTGCTTTGGATGATAGAAGTTGTGCCCATTTCATCATCATCTGTTGGTGGCTGTGAGTGAGTGAGTGAGTGAGTGAGTGAGTGAGTGAGTGCGTGAAGGTGCTGCTTTGGATGATGGAAGTTGTGCCCATTTCATCATCATCTGTTGGTGGCTGTGAGTGAGTGAGTGAGTGAGTGAGTGAGTGAGTGAGTGAAGGTGCTGCTTTGGATGATAGAAGTTGTGCCCATTTCATCATCATCTGTTGGTGGCTGTGAGTGAGTGAGTGAGTGAGTGAGTGAGTGAGTGAAGGTGCTGCTTTGGATGATAGAAGTTGTGCCCATTTCATCATCATCTGTTGGTGGCTGTGAGTTGTGAGTGAGTGAGTGAGTGAGTGAGTGAGTGAGTGAAGGTGCTGCTTTGGATGATAGAAGTTGTGCCCATTTCATCATCATCTGTTGGTGGCTGTGAGTGAGTGAGTGAGTGAGTGAGTGAGTGAGTGAGTGAAGGTGCTGCTTTGGATGATAGAAGTTGTGCCCATTTCATCATCATCTGTTGGTGGCTGTGAGTGACTTGTGAGTGAGTGAGTGAGTGAGTGAGTGAGTGAAGGTGCTGCTTTGGATGATAGAAGTTGTGCCCATTTCATCATCATCTGTTGGTGGCTGTGAGCGACGAGTGAGTGAGTGAGTGAGTGAGTGAGTGAAGGTGCTGCTTTGGATGATAGAAGTTGTGCCCATTTCATCATCATCTGTTGGTGGCTGTGAGTGACTTGTGAGTGATTGAGTGAGTGATTGAGTGCGTGAAGGTGCTGCTTTGGATGATGGAAGTTGTGCCCATTTCATCATCATCTGTTGGTGGCTGTGAGTGAGTGAGTGAGTGAGTGAGTGAGTGAGTGAAGGTGCTGCTTTGGATGATAGAAGTTGTGCCCATTTCATCATCATCTGTTGGTGGCTGTGAGTGAGTGAGTGAGTGAGTGAGTGAGTGAGTGAGTGAGTGAAGGTGCTGCTTTGGCTGCTAGAAGTTGTGCCCATTTCATCATCATCTGTTGGTGGCTGTGAGTGAGTGAGTGAGTGAGTGAGTGAGTGAAGGTGCTGCTTTGGATGATAGAAGTTGTGCCCATTTCATCATCATCTGTTGGTGACTGTGAGTGACTTGTGAGTGAGTGAGTGAGTGAGTGAGGGTGCTGCTTTGAACGACGCAAGTTGTGACCATTTCATCATCATGTGTTGGTGGCTGTCAGTGCCTTTTGATTGAGTGAGTGAGTGAGTGAAGGTGCTGCTTTGGATGACAGTCGTGCCCATTTCATCATCATCTGTTGGTGGCTGTGAGTGAGTGAGTGAGTGAGTGAGTGAGTGAGTGAGTGAAGGTGCTGCTTTGGATGATAGAAGTTGTGCCCATTTCATCATCATCTGTTGGTGGCTGTGAGTGACTTGTGAGTGAGTGATTGAGTGAGTGAGTGAAGGTGCTGCTTTCCATGATAGAAGTTGTGCCCATTTCATCATCATCTGTTGGTGGCTGTGGTGAGTGAGTGAGTGAGTGAGTGAAGGTGCTGCTTTGGATGATACAAGCTGTGCCCATTTCATCATCATCTGTTGGTGGCTGTGAGTTGTGAGTGAGTGAGTGAGTGAGTGAGTGAGTGAGTGAGTGAAGGTGCTGCTTTGGATGATAGAAGTGCCCATTTCATCATCTGTTGGTGGCTGTGAGTGAGTGAGTGAGTGAGTGAGTGAGTGAGTGAAGGTGCTGCTTTGGATGATAGAAGTTGTGACCATTTCATCATCATCTGTTGGTGGCTGTGAGTGACTTGTGAGTGAGTGATTGAGTGAGTGAGTGAAGGTGCTGCTTTGAATGATAGAAGTTGTGCCCATTTCATCATCATCTGTTGGTGGCTGTGAGTGACTTGTGAGTGAGTGATTGAGTGAGTGAGTGAAGGTGCTGCTTTGGATGATACAAGCTGTGCCCATTTCATCATCATCTGTTGGTGGCTGTGAGTTGTGAGTGAGTGAGTGAGTGAGTGAGTGAGTGAGTGAAGGTGCTGCTTTGGATGATAGAAGTGCCCATTTCATCATCATCTGTTGGTGGCTGTGAGTGAGTGAGTGAGTGAGTGAGTGAGTGAGTGAGTGAGTGAGAGAAGGTGCTGCTTTCCATGATAGAAGTTGTGCCCATTTCATCATCATCTGTTGGTGGCTGTGAGTGAGTGAGTGAGTGAGTGAGTGAGTGAGTGAAGGTGCTGCTTTGGATGATAGAAGTTGTGCCCATTTCATCATCATCTGTTGGTGGCTGTGGTGAGTGAGTGAGTGAGTGAGTGAGTGAGTGAAGGTGCTGCTTTGGATGATAGAAGTTGTGCCCATTTCATCATCATCTGTTGGTGGCTGTGAGTGACTTGTGAGTGAGTGAGTGAGTGAGGGTGCTGCTTTGAATGACACAAGTTGTGACCATTTCATCATCATCTGTTGGTGGCTGTCAGTGACTTTTGATTGAGTGAGTGAGTGAGTGAGTGAGTGAAGGTGCTGCTTTCCATGATAGAAGTTGTGCCCATTTCATCATCATCTGTTGGTGGCTGTGAGTGAGTGAGTGAGTGAGTGAGTGAGTGAGTGAAGGTGCTGCTTTGGATGATAGAAGTTGTGCCCATTTCATCATCATCTGTTGGTGGCTGTGAGTGACTTGTGAGTGATTGAGTGAGTGATTGAGTGCGTGAAGGTGCTGCTTTGGATGATGGAAGTTGTGCCCATTTCATCATCATCTGTTGGTGGCTGTGAGTGACTTGTGAGTGAGTGAGTGAGTGAGTGAGTGAGTGAAGGTGCTGCTTTGGATGATAGAAGTTGTGCCCATTTCATCATCATCTGTTGGTGGCTGTGAGTGACTTGTGAGTGAGTGAGTGAGTGAGGGTGCTGCTTTGAATGACACAAGTTGTGACCATTTCATCATCATCTGTTGGTGGCTGTCAGTGACTTTTGATTGAGTGAGTGAGTGAGTGAAGGTGCTGCTTTGGATGATAGAAGTTGTGACCATTTCATCATCATCTGTTGGTGGCTGTGAGTGACTTGTGAGTGAGTGAGTGAGTGAGTGAAGGTACTGCTTTGGATGACAGAAGTTGTGCCCAATTCATCATCATCTGTTGGTGGCTGTGAGTGAGTGATTGAGTGAGTGAGTGAGTGAGTGAGTGAAGGTGCTGCTTTGGATGATAGAAGTTGTGCCCATTTCATCATCATCTGTTGGTGGCTGTGAGTGAGTGAGTGAGTGAGTGAGTGAGTGAGTGAGTGCGTGAAGGTGCTGCTTTGGATGATGGAAGTTGTGCCCATTTCATCATCATCTGTTGGTGGCTGTGAGTGAGTGAGTGAGTGAGTGAGTGAGTGAAGGTGCTGCTTTGGATGATAGAAGTTGTGCCCATTTCATCATCATCTGTTGGTGGCTGTGAGTGAGTGAGTGAGTGAGTGAGTGAGTGAAGGTGCTGCTTTGGATGATAGAAGTTGTGCCCATTTCATCATCATCTGTTGGTGGCTGTGAGTTGTGAGTGAGTGAGTGAGTGAGTGAGTGAGTGAGTGAGTGAGTGAAGGTGCTGCTTTGGATGATAGAAGTTGTGCCCATTTCATCATCATCTGTTGGTGGCTGTGAGTGAGTGAGTGAGTGAGTGAGTGAGTGAGTGAGTGAGTGAAGGTGCTGCTTTGGATGATAGAAGTTGTGCCCATTTCATCATCATCTGTTGGTGGCTGTGAGTGACTTGTGAGTGAGTGAGTGAGTGAGGGTGCTGCTTTGAATGACACAAGTTGTGACCATTTCATCATCATCTGTTGGTGGCTGTCAGTGACTTTTGATTCAGTGAGTGAGTGAGTGAAGGTGCTGCTTTGGATGATAGAAGTTGTGACCATTTCATCATCATCTGTTGGTGGCTGTGAGTGACTTGTGAGTGAGTGAGTGAGTGAGTGAAGGTACTGCTTTGGATGACAGAAGTTGTGCCCAATTCATCATCATCTGTTGGTGGCTGTGAGTGAGTGATTGAGTGAGTGAGTGAGTGAGTGAGTGAGTGAAGGTGCTGCTTTGGATGATAGAAGTTGTGCCCATTTCATCATCATCTGTTGGTGGCTGTGAGTGAGTGAGTGAGTGAGTGAGTGAGTGAGTGCGTGAAGGTGCTGCTTTGGATGATGGAAGTTGTGCCCATTTCATCATCATCTGTTGGTGGCTGTGAGTGAGTGAGTGAGTGAGTGAGTGAGTGAGTGAGTGAGTGAAGGTGCTGCTTTGGATGATAGAAGTTGTGCCCATTTCATCATCATCTGTTGGTGGCTGTGAGTGAGTGAGTGAGTGAGTGAGTGAGTGAGTGAGTGAAGGTGCTGCTTTGGATGATAGAAGTTGTGCCCATTTCATC
>CM050689.1:11798707-11801207 GCA_027574665.1 Rhynochetos jubatus | reverse complement strand
AGTGAGTGAGTGAGTGAGTGAGTGAGTGAGTGAGTGAAGGTGCTGCTTTGGATGATAGAAGTTGTGCCCATTTCATCATCATCTGTTGGTGGCTGTGAGTTGTGAGTGAGTGAGTGAGTGAGTGAGAGAAGGTGCTGCTTTGGATGATAGAAGTTGTGCCCATTTCATCATCATCTGTTGGTGGCTGTGAGTGAGTGAGTGAGTGAGTGAGTGAAGGTCCTGCTTTGGATGATAGAAGTTGTGCCCATTTCATCATCATCTGTTGGTGGCTGTGAGTGAGTGAGTGAGTGAGTGAGTGAGTGAGTGAGTGAGTGAAGGTGCTGCTTTGGATGAGAGAAGTTGTGCCCATTTCATCATCATCTGTTGGTGGCGGTGAGTGAGTGAGTGAGTGAGTGAAGGTGCTGCTTTGGATGATAGAAGTTGTGCCCATTTCATCATCATCTGTTGGTGGCTGTGAGTGAGTGAGTGAGTGAGTGAGTGAGTGAGTGAGTGAGTGAAGGTGCTGCTTTGGATGAGAGAAGTTGTGCCCATTTCATCATCATCTGTTGGTGGCTGTGAGTGAGTGAGTGAGTGAGTGAGTGAGTGAGTGAAGGTGCTGCTTTGGATGATGGAAGTTGTGCCCATTTCATCATCATCTGTTGGTGGCTGTGAGTGAGTGAGTGAGTGAGTGAGTGAGTGAGTGAGTGAGTGAGTGAAGGTGCTGCTTTGGATGATAGAGGTTGTGCCCATTTCATCATCATCTGTTGGTGGCTGTGAGTTGTGAGTGAGTGAGTGAGTGAGTGACTGAAGGTGCTGCTTTGGATGATAGAAGTTGTGCCCATTTCATCATCATCTCTTGGTGGCTGTGAGTGAGTGAGTGAGTGAGTGAGTGAAGGTGCTGCTTTGGATGATAGAAGTTGTGCCCATTTCATCATCATCTGTTGGTGGCTGTGAGTGACTTGTGAGTGAGTGAGTGAGTGTAGGTGCTGCTTTCCATGACAGAAGTTGTGCCCATTTCATCATCATCTGTTGGTGGCTGTGAGTGACTTGTGAGTGAGTGAGTGAGTGAGTGAGTGAAGGTGCTGCTTTGGATGATAGAAGTTGTGCCCATTTCATCATCATCTGTTGGTGGCTGTGAGTGACTTGTGAGTGAGTGAGTGAGTGTAGGTGCTGCTTTCCATGACAGAAGTTGTGCCCATTTCATCATCATCTGTTGGTGGCTGTGAGTGACTTGTGAGTGAGCGAGTGAGTGAGTGAGTGCGTGAGTGAGTTAGTGAAGGTGCTGCTTTGGATGAGAGAAGTTGTGCCCATTTCATCATCATCTGTTGGTGGCTGTGAGTTGTGAGTGAGTGAGTGAGTGAGTGAGTGAGTGAAGGTGCTGCTTTGGATGACAGAAGTTGTGCCCATTTCATCATCATCTGTTGGTGGCTGTGAGTGAGTGAGTGAGTGAGTGAGTGAGTGAGTGAGTGAAGGTGCTGCTTTCCATGATAGAAGTTGTGCCCATTTCATCATCATCTGTTGGTGGCTGTGAGTGAGTGAGTGAGTGAGTGAGTGAGTGAGTGAAGGTGCTGCTTTGGATGACAGAAGTTGTGCCCATTTCATCATCATCTGTTGGTGGCTGTGAGTGAGTGAGTGAGTGAGTGAGTGAGTGAGTGAGTGAGTGAGTGAAGGTGCTGCTTTGGATGACAGAAGTTGTGCCCATTTCATCATCATCTGTTGGTGGCTGTGAGTGAGTGAGTGAGTGAGTGAGTGAGTGAGTGAAGGTGCTGCTTTGGATGATAGAAGTTGTGCCCATTTCATCATCATCTGTTGGTGGCTGTGAGTGAGTGAGTGAGTGAGTGAGTGAGTGAGTGAGTGAGTGAGTGAAGGTGCTGCTTTGGATGATAGAAGTTGTGCCCATTACATCATCATCTGTTGGTGGCTGTGAGTGACTTGTGAGTGAGCGAGTGAGTGAGTGAGTGCGTGAGTGAGTTAGTGAAGGTGCTGCTTTGGATGATAGTAGTTGTGCCCATTTCATCATCATCTGTTGGTGGCTGTGATTTGTGAGTGAGTGAGTGAGTGAGTGAAGGTGCTGCTTTGGATGATAGAAGTTGTGCCCATTTCATCATCATCTGTTGGTGGCTGTGAGTGACTTGTGAGTGAGTGAGTGAGTGAGTGAAGGTGCTGCTTTGGATGAGAGAAGTTGTGCCCATTTCATCATCATCTGTTGGTGGCTGTGAGTTGTGAGTGAGTGAGTGAGTGAGTGAGTGAGTGAGTGAGTGAAGGTGCTGCTTTGGATGACAGAAGTTGTGCCCATTTCATCATCATCTGTTGGTGGCTGTGAGTGACTTGTGAGTGAGTGAGTGAAGGTGCTGCTTTGGATGAGAGAAGTTGTGCCCATTTCATCATCATCTGTTGGTGGCTGTGAGTGAGTGAGTGAGTGAGTGAGTGAGTGAGTGAGTGAGTGAAGGTGCTGCTTTGGATGATAGAAGTTGTGCCCATTTCATCATCATATCTTGGTGGCTGTGAGTGACTTGTGAGT
>CM050689.1:11781207-11788707 GCA_027574665.1 Rhynochetos jubatus | reverse complement strand
GCTTTGGATGATAGAATTTGTGCCCATTTCATCATCATCTGTTGGTGGCTGTGAGTGAGTGAGTGAGTGAGTGAGTGAGTGAGTGAGTGAAGGTGCTGCTTTGGATGATAGAAGTTGTGCCCATTTCATCATCATCTGTTGGTGGCTGTGAGTGAGTGAGTGAGTGAGTGAGTGAGTGAGTGAAGGTGCTGCTTTGGATGATAGAAGTTGTGCCCATTTCATCATCATCTGTTGGTGGCTGTGAGTGAGTGAGTGAGTGAGTGAGTGAAGGTGCTGCTTTGGATGATAGAATTTGTGCCCATTTCATCATCATCTGTTGGTGGCTGTGAGTGAGTGAGTGAGTGAGTGAGTGAGTGAGTGAGTGAGTGAGTGAAGGTGCTGCTTTGGATGATAGAAGTTGTGCCCATTTTATCACCGTCTGTTGGTGGCTGTGAGTGAGTGAGTGAGTGAGTGAAGGTGCTGCTTTGGATGATAGAAGTTGTGCCCATTTTATCACCGTCTGTTGGTGGCTGTGAGTGTGTGAGTGAGTGAGTGAGTGAGTGAAGGTGCTGCTTTGGATGATAGAAGTTGGGCCCATTTCATCATCATCTGTTGGTGGCTGTGAGTGAGTGAGTGAGTGAGTGAGTGAGTGAGTGAGTGAAGGTGCTGCTGTGGATGATAGAAGTTGGGCCCATTTCATCATCATCTGTTGGTGGCTGTGAGTGACTTGTGAGTGAGTGAGTGAGTGAAGGTGCTGCTTTGGATGATAGAAGTTGTGCCCATTTTATCACCATCTGTTGGTGGCTGTGAGTGAGTGAGTGAGTGAGTGAGTGAGTGAGTGAGTGAAGGTGCTGCTTTGGATGATAGAAGTTGTGCCCATTTTATCACCATCTGTTGGTGGCTGTGAGTGAGTGAGTGAGTGAGTGAGTGAGTGAGTGAGTGAAGGTGCTGCTTTGGATGACAGAACTTGTGCCCATTTCATCATCATCTGTTGGTGGCTGTGAGTGAGTGAGTGAGTGAGTGAGTGAAGGTGCTGCTTTGGATGACAGATGTTGTGCCCATTTCATCATCATCTGTTGGTGGCTGTGAGTGAGTGAGTGAGTGAGTGAGTGAGTGAAGGTGCTGCTTTGGATGACAGAACTTGTGCCCATTTCATCATCATCTGTTGGTGGCTGTGAGTGAGTGAGTGAGTGAGTGAGTGAGTGAGTGAGTGAAGGTGCTGCTTTGGATGACAGAACTTGTGCCCATTTCATCATCATCTGTTGGTGGCTGTGAGTGAGTGAGTTGTGAGTGAGTGAGTGAGTGAGTGAAGGTGCTGCTTTGGATGACAGAACTTGTGCCCATTTCATCATCATCTGTTGGTGGCTGTGAGTGAGTGAGTTGTGAGTGAGTGAGTGAGTGAGTGAAGGTGCTGCTTTGGATGATAGAAGTTGTGCCCATTTCATCATCATATCTTGGTGGCTGTGAGTGACTTGTGAGTGAGTGAGTGAGTGAATGAGTGAGTGAGTGAGTGAGTGAAGGTGCTGCATTGGATGATAGAAGTTGTGCCCATTTCATCATCATCTGTTGGTGGCTGTGAGTGAGTGAGTGAGTGAGTGAGTGAAGGTGCTGCTTTGGATGATAGAAGTTGTGCCCATTTCATCATCATCTGTTGGTGGCTGTGAGTGAGTGAGTGAGTGAGTGAGTGAGTGAGTGAAGGTGCTGCTTTGGATGACAGAACTTCTGCCCATTTCATCATCATCTGTTGGTGGCTGTGAGTGAGTGAGTGAGTGAGTGAAGGTGCTGCTTTGGCTGATGGAAGTTGTGCCCATTTCATCAACATCTGTTGGTGGCTGTGAGTGAGTGAGTGAGTGAGTGAGTGAGTGAAGGTGCTGCTTTGGATGATGGAAGCTGTGCCCATTTCATCATCATCTGTTGGTGGCTGTGAGTGAGTGAGTGAGTGAGTGAGTGAGTGAGTGAGTGAGTGAAGGTGCTGCTTTGGATGACAGAACTTGTGCCCATTTCATCATCATCTGTTGGTGGCTGTGAGTGAGTGAGTGAGTGAGTGAGTGAAGGTGCTGCTTTGGATGACAGAACTTGTGCCCATTTCATCATCATCTGTTGGTGGCTGTGAGTGAGTGAGTGAGTGAGTGAGTGAGTGAGTGAAGGTGCTGCTTTGGATGATAGAAGTTGTGCCCATTTCATCATCATCTGTTGGTGGCTGTGAGTGAGGAGTGAGTGAGTGAGTGAGTGAGTGAGAGAAGGTGCTGCTTTGGATGATAGAAGTTGTGCCCATTTCATCATCTGTTGGTGGCTGTGAATGAGTGAGTGAGTGAGTGAGTGAGTGAAGGTGCTGCTTTGGATGATAGAAGTTGTGCCCATTTCATCATCATCTGTTGGTGGCTGTGAGTGACGAGTGACGAGTGAGTGAGTGACAGAGTGACTGAGTGAAGGTGCTGCTTTGGATGATAGAATTTGTGCCCATTTCATCATCATCTGTTGGTGGCTGTGAGTGAGTGAGTGAGTGAGTGAGTGAGTGAGTGAAGGTGCTGCTTTGGATGATAGAAGTTGTGCCCATTTCATCATCATCTGTTGGTGGCTGTGAGTGAGTGAGTGAGTGAGTGAGTGAGTGAAGGTGCTGCTTTGGATGATAGAATTTGTGCCCATTTCATCATCATCTGTTGGTGGCTGTGAGTGAGTGAGTGAGTGAGTGAGTGAGTGAAGGTGCTGCTTTGGATGATAGAAGTTGTGCCCATTTTATCACCGTCTGTTGGTGGCTGTGAGTGAGTGAGTGAGTGAGTGAGTGAGTGAAGGTGCTGCTTTGGATGATAGAAGTTGTGCCCATTTTATCATCATCTGTTGGTGGCTGTGAGTGTGTGAGTGAGTGAGTGAGTGAGTGAGTGAGTGAGTGAGTGAAGGTGCTGCTTTGGATGATAGAAGTTGGGCCCATTTCATCATCATCTGTTGGTGGCTGTGAGTGAGTGAGTGAGTGAGTGAGTGAGTGAGTGAGTGAGTGAAGGTGCTGCTGTGGATGATAGAAGTTGGGCCCATTTCATCATCATCTGTTGGTGGCTGTGAGTGAGTGAGTTGTGAGTGAGTGAGTGAGTGAGTGAAGGTGCTGCTTTGGATGACAGAACTTGTGCCCATTTCATCATCATCTGTTGGTGGCTGTGAGTGAGTGAGTTGTGAGTGAGTGAGTGAGTGAGTGAAGGTGCTGCTTTGGATGATAGAAGTTGTGCCCATTTCATCATCATATCTTGGTGGCTGTGAGTGACTTGTGAGTGAGTGAGTGAGTGAATGAGTGAGTGAGTGAGTGAGTGAGTGAAGGTGCTGCATTGGATGATAGAAGTTGTGCCCATTTCATCATCATCTGTTGGTGGCTGTGAGTGAGTGAGTGAGTGAGTGAGTGAAGGTGCTGCTTTGGATGATAGAAGTTGTGCCCATTTCATCATCATCTGTTGGTGGCTGTGAGTGAGTGAGTGAGTGAGTGAGTGAGTGAGTGAAGGTGCTGCTTTGGATGACAGAACTTCTGCCCATTTCATCATCATCTGTTGGTGGCTGTGAGTGAGTGAGTGAGTGAGTGAAGGTGCTGCTTTGGCTGATGGAAGTTGTGCCCATTTCATCAACATCTGTTGGTGGCTGTGAGTGAGTGAGTGAGTGAGTGAGTGAGTGAGTGAAGGTGCTGCTTTGGATGATGGAAGCTGTGCCCATTTCATCATCATCTGTTGGTGGCTGTGAGTGAGTGAGTGAGTGAGTGAGTGAGTGAAGGTGCTGCTTTGGATGACAGAACTTGTGCCCATTTCATCATCATCTGTTGGTGGCTGTGAGTGAGTGAGTGAGTGAGTGAGTGAAGGTGCTGCTTTGGATGACAGAACTTGTGCCCATTTCATCATCATCTGTTGGTGGCTGTGAGTGAGTGAGTTGTGAGTGAGTGAGTGAGTGAGTGAAGGTGCTGCTTTGGATGATAGAAGTTGTGCCCATTTCATCATCATCTGTTGGTGGCTGTGAGTGAGGAGTGAGTGAGTGAGTGAGTGAGTGAGAGAAGGTGCTGCTTTGGATGATAGAAGTTGTGCCCATTTCATCATCTGTTGGTGGCTGTGAATGAGTGAGTGAGTGAGTGAGTGAGTGAAGGTGCTGCTTTGGATGATAGAAGTTGTGCCCATTTCATCATCATCTGTTGGTGGCTGTGAGTGACGAGTGACGAGTGAGTGAGTGACAGAGTGACTGAGTGAAGGTGCTGCTTTGGATGATAGAATTTGTGCCCATTTCATCATCATCTGTTGGTGGCTGTGAGTGAGTGAGTGAGTGAGTGAGTGAGTGAGTGAGTGAGTGAAGGTGCTGCTTTGGATGATAGAAGTTGTGCCCATTTCATCATCATCTGTTGGTGGCTGTGAGTGAGTGAGTGAGTGAGTGAGTGAGTGAAGGTGCTGCTTTGGATGATAGAATTTGTGCCCATTTCATCATCATCTGTTGGTGGCTGTGAGTGAGTGAGTGAGTGAGTGAGTGAGTGAAGGTGCTGCTTTGGATGATAGAAGTTGTGCCCATTTTATCACCGTCTGTTGGTGGCTGTGAGTGAGTGAGTGAGTGAGTGAGTGAGTGAAGGTGCTGCTTTGGATGATAGAAGTTGTGCCCATTTTATCATCATCTGTTGGTGGCTGTGAGTGTGTGAGTGAGTGAGTGAGTGAGTGAGTGAGTGAGTGAAGGTGCTGCTTTGGATGATAGAAGTTGGGCCCATTTCATCATCATCTGTTGGTGGCTGTGAGTGAGTGAGTGAGTGAGTGAGTGAGTGAGTGAGTGAAGGTGCTGCTGTGGATGATAGAAGTTGGGCCCATTTCATCATCATCTGTTGGTGGCTGTGAGTGAGTGAGTGAGTGAGTGAGTGAGTGAGTGAGTGAGTGAGTGAAGGTGCTGCTTTGGATGATAGAAGTTGGGCCCATTTCATCATCATCTGTTGGTGGCTGTGAGTGAGTGAGTGAGTGAGTGAGTGAGTGAGTGAAGGTGCTGCTTTGGATGATAGAAGTTGGGCCCATTTCATCATCATCTGTTGGTGGCTGTGAGTGAGTGAGTGAGTGAGTGAGTGAGTGAAGGTGCTGCTTTGGATGATAGAAGTTGTGCCCATTTCATCATCATCTGTTGGTGGCTGTGAGTGAGTGAGTGAGTGAGTGAGTGAAGGTGCTGCTTTGGATGAGAGAAGTTGTGCCCATTTCATCATCATCTGTTGGTGGCTGTGAGTGAGTGAGTGAGTGAAGGTGCTGCTTTGGATGATAGAAGTTGTGCCCATTTCATCATCATCTGTTGGTGGCTGTGAGTGAGTGAGTGAGTGAGTGAGTGAGAGAGTGAGTGAGTGAAGGTGCTGCTTTGGATGATAGAAGTTGTGCCCATTTCATCATCATATCTTGGTGGCTGTGAGTGACTTGTGAGTGAGTGAATGAGTGAGTGAGTGAGTGAGTGAAGGTGCTGCTTTGGATGACAGAAGTTGTGCCCATTTCATCATCATCTCTTGGTGGCTGTGAGTGACTTGTGAGTGAGTGAGTGAGTGAGTGAGTGAATGCATGAGTGAGTGAAGGTGCTGCTTTGGATGACAGAAGTTGTGCCCATTTCATCATCATCTGTTGGTGGCTGTGAGTTGTGAGTGAGTGAGTGAGTGAGTGAAGGTGCTGCTTTGGATGACAGAAGTTGTGCCCATTTCATCATCATCTGTTGGTGGCTGTGAGTGAGTGAGTGAGTGAGTGAAGGTGCTGCTTTGGATGATAGAAGTTGTGCCCATTTCATCATCATCTGTTGGTGGCTGTGAGTGACGAGTGACGAGTGAGTGAGTGAGTGACTGAGTGACTGAGTGAAGGTGCTGCTTTGGATGATAGAATTTGTGCCCATTTCATCATCATCTGTTGGTGGCTGTGAGTGAGTGAGTGAGTGAGTGAGTGAGTGAGTGAGTGAGTGAAGGTGCTGCTTTGGATGATAGAAGTTGTGCCCATTTCATCATCATCTGTTGGTGGCTGTGAGTGAGTGAGTGAGTGAGTGAAGGTGCTGCTTTGGATGATAGAATTTGTGCCCATTTCATCATCATCTGTTGGTGGCTGTGAGTGAGTGAGTGAGTGAGTGAGTGAGTGAGTGAGTGAGTGAAGGTGCTGCTTTGGATGATAGAAGTTGTGCCCATTTTATCACCGTCTGTTGGTGGCTGTGAGTGAGTGAGTGAGTGAGTGAGTGAAGGTGCTGCTTTGGATGATAGAAGTTGTGCCCATTTTATCACCGTCTGTTGGTGGCTGTGAGTGTGTGAGTGAGTGAGTGAGTGAGTGAGTGAGTGAGTGAGTGAAGGTGCTGCTTTGGATGATAGAAGTTGGGCCCATTTCATCATCATCTGTTGGTGGCTGTGAGTGAGTGAGTGAGTGAGTGAGTGAGTGAGTGAAGGTGCTGCTGTGGATGATAGAAGTTGGGCCCATTTCATCATCATCTGTTGGTGGCTGTGAGTGAGTGAGTGAGTGAGTGAGTGAGTGAGTGAGTGAGTGAGTGAAGGTGCTGCTTTGGATGATAGAAGTTGTGCCCATTTTATCACCATCTGTTGGTGGCTGTGAGTGAGTGAGTGAGTGAGTGAGTGAAGGTGCTGCTTTGGATGATAGAAGTTGGGCCCATTTCATCATCATCTGTTGGTGGCTGTGAGTGAGTGAGTGAGTGAGTGAGTGAGTGAAGGTGCTGCTTTTGATGATAGAAGTTGTGCCCATTTCATCATCATCTGTTGGTGGCTGTGAGTGAGTGAGTGAGTGAGTGAGTGAGTGAGTGAAGGTGCTGCTTTGGATGAGAGAAGTTGTGCCCATTTCATCATCATCTGTTGGTGGCTGTGAGTGAGTGAGTGAGTGAGTGAGTGAGTGAAGGTGCTGCTTTGGATGATAGAAGTTGTGCCCATTTCATCATCTTCTGTTGGTGGCTGTGAGTGAGTGAGTGAGTGAGTGAGTGAAGGTGCTGCTTTGGATGAGAGAAGTTGTGCCCATTTCATCATCATCTGTTGGTGGCTGTGAGTGAGTGAGTGAGTGAAGGTGCTGCTTTGGATGATAGAAGTTGTGCCCATTTCATCATCATCTGTTGGTGGCTGTGAGTGAGTGAGTGAGTGAGTGAGTGAGAGAGTGAGTGAGTGAAGGTGCTGCTTTGGATGATAGAAGTTGTGCCCATTTCATCATCATATCTTGGTGGCTGTGAGTGACTTGTGAGTGAGTGAATGAGTGAGTGAGTGAGTGAGTGAAGGTGCTGCTTTGGATGACAGAAGTTGTGCCCATTTCATCATCATCTCTTGGTGGCTGTGAGTGACTTGTGAGTGAGTGAGTGAGTGAGTGAGTGAATGCATGAGTGAGTGAAGGTGCTGCTTTGGATGACAGAAGTTGTGCCCATTTCATCATCATCTGTTGGTGGCTGTGAGTTGTGAGTGAGTGAGTGAGTGAGTGAAGGTGCTGCTTTGGATGACAGAAGTTGTGCCCATTTCATCATCATCTGTTGGTGGCTGTGAGTGAGTGAGTGAGTGAGTGAAGGTGCTGCTTTGGATGATAGAAGTTG
>CM050689.1:11756207-11761207 GCA_027574665.1 Rhynochetos jubatus | reverse complement strand
GAGTGAGTGAGTGAGTGAGTGAGTGAAGGTGCTGCTTTGGATGATAGAAGTTGTGCCCAATTCATCATCATCTGTTGGTGGCTGTGAGTGAGTGAGTGAGTGAAGGTGCTGCTTTGGATGATAGAAGTTGTGCCCATTTCATCATCATCTGTTGGTGGCTGTGAGTGAGTGAGTGAGTGAGTGAAGGTGCTGCTTTGGATGACAGAACTTGTGCCCATTTCATCATCATCTGTTGGTGGCTGTGAGTGAGTGAGTGAGTGAGTGAGTGAGTGAAGGTGCTGCTTTGGCTGATGGAAGTTGTGCCCATTTCATCATCATCTGTTGGTGGCTGTGAGTGAGTGAGTGAGTGAGTGAGTGAGTGAGTGAAGGTGCTGCTTTGATTGACAGAACTTGTGCCCATTTCATCATCTGTTGGTGGCTGTGAGTGAGTGAGTGAGTGAGTGAGTGAGTGAGTGAAGGTGCTGCTTTGGATGACAGAACTTGTGCCCATTTCATCATCATCTGTTGGTGGCTGTGAGTGAGTGAGTTGTGAGTGAGTGAGTGAGTGAGTGAAGGTGCTGCTTTGGATGATAGAAGTTGTGCCCATTTCATCATCATCTGTTGGTGGCTGTGAGTGACGAGTGAGTGAGTGAGTGACTGAGTGAGTGAGTGAAGGTGCTGCTTTGGATGATAGAAGTTGTGCCCATTTCATCATCATCTGTTGGTGGCTGTGAGTGAGTGAGTGAGTGAGTGAGTGAAGGTGCTGCTTTGGATGAGAGAAGTTGTGCCCATTTCATCATCATCTGTTGGTGGCTGTGAGTGAGTGAGTGAGTGAGTGAGTGAGTGAGTGAAGGTGCTGCTTTGGATGAGAGAAGTTGTGCCCATTTCATCATCATCTGTTGGTGGCTGTGAGTGAGTGAGTGAGTGAGTGTGTGAGTGAGTGAGTGAGTGAGTGAAGGTGCTGCTTTGGATGAGAGAAGTTGTGCCCATTTCATCATCATCTGTTGGTGGCTGAGTTGTGAGTGACTGAAGGTGCTGCTTTGGATGATAGAAGTTGTGCCCATTTCATCATCATCTGTTGGTGGCTGTGATTTGTGAGTGAGTGAGTGAGAGAATGAGTGAGTGAGTGAGTGAGTGAGTGAAGGTGCTGCTTTGGATGATAGAAGTTGTGCCCATTTCATCATCATCTGTTGGTGGCTGTGACTTGTGAGTGAGTGAGTGAGTGAGTGTAGGTGCTGATTTCGATGATGGAAGTTGTGCCCATTTCATCATCATCTGTTGGTGGCTGTGAGTGAGTGAGTGAGTGAGTGAGTGAGTGAGTGAGTGAAGGTGCTGCTTTGGATGATAGAAGTTGTGCCCATTTCATCATCATATCTTGGTGGCTGTGAGTGAGTGAGTGAGTGAGTGAGTGAGTGAGTGAAGGTGCTGCTTTGGATGAGAGAAGTTGTGCCCATTTCATCATCATCTGTTGGTGGCTGTGAGTGAGTGAGTGAGTGAGTGAGTGAGTGAGTGAGTGAAGGTGCTGCTTTGGATGAGAGAAGTTGTGCCCATTTCATCATCATCTGTTGGTGGCTGTGAGTGAGTGAGTGAGTGAGTGAGTGAGTGAGTGAGTGAAGGTGCTGCTTTGGATGATAGAAGTTGTGCCCAATTCATCATCATCTGTTGGTGGCTGTGAGTGAGTGAGTGAGTGAAGGTGCTGCTTTGGATGATAGAAGTTGTGCCCATTTCATCATCATCTGTTGGTGGCTGTGAGTGAGTGAGTGAGTGAGTGAAGGTGCTGCTTTGGATGACAGAACTTGTGCCCATTTCATCATCATCTGTTGGTGGCTGTGAGTGAGTGAGTGAGTGAGTGAGTGAGTGAAGGTGCTGCTTTGGATGATGGAAGTTGTGCCCATTTCATCATCATCTGTTGGTGGCTGTGAGTGAGTGAGTGAGTGAGTGAGTGAGTGAGTGAAGGTGCTGCTTTGATTGACAGAACTTGTGCCCATTTCATCATCTGTTGGTGGCTGTGAGTGAGTGAGTGAGTGAGTGAGTGAGTGAGTGAGTGAAGGTGCTGCTTTGGATGACAGAACTTGTGCCCATTTCATCATCATCTGTTGGTGGCTGTGAGTGAGTGAGTTGTGAGTGAGTGAGTGAGTGAGTGAAGGTGCTGCTTTGGATGATAGAAGTTGTGCCCATTTCATCATCATCTGTTGGTGGCTGTGAGTGACGAGTGAGTGAGTGAGTGACTGAGTGAGTGAGTGAAGGTGCTGCTTTGGATGATAGAAGTTGTGCCCATTTCATCATCATCTGTTGGTGGCTGTGAGTGAGTGAGTGAGTGAGTGAGTGAGTGAGTGAGTGAGTGAGTGAAGGTGCTGCTTTGGATGATAGAAGTTGTGCCCATTTTATCACCGTCTGTTGGTGGCTGTGAGTGAGTGAGTGAGTGAGTGAGTGAGTGAAGGTGCTGCTTTGGATGATAGACGTTGGGCCCATTTCATCATCATCTGTTGGTGGCTGTGAGTGACTTCTGAGTGAGTGAGTGAGTGAGTGAGTGAAGGTGCTGCTTTGGATGATAGAAGTTGTGCCCATTTCATCATCTTCTGTTGGTGGCTGTGAGTGAGTGAGTGAGTGAGTGAGTGAGTGAGTGAGTGAGTGAAGGTGCTGTTTTGGATGATAGAAGTTGTGCCCATTTCATCATCATCTGTTGGTGGCTGTGAATGAGTGAGTGAGTGAGTGAGTGAGTGAGTGAGTGAAGGTGCTGCTTTGGATGATAGAAGTCGTGCCCATTTCATCATCATCTGTTGGTGGCTGTGAGTGAGTGGGTGAGTGAGTGAGTGAGTGAGTGAGTGAGTGAAGGTGCTGCTTTGGATGATAGAAGTTGTGCCCATTTCACCATCATCTGTTGGTGGCTGTGAGTGAGTGAGTGAGTGAGTGAGTGAGTGAGTGAGTGAGTGAGTGAAGGTGCTGCTTTGGATGATAGAAGTTGTGCCCATTTCATCATCATCTGTTGGTGGCTGTGAGTTGTGAGTGAGTGAGTGAGTGAGTGAGTGAAGGTGCTGCTTTGGATGATAGAAGTTGTGCCCATTTCATCATCATCTGTTGGTGGCTGTGAGTGACGAGTGAGTGAGTGACTGAGTGAGTGAGTGAGTGAGTGAAGGTGCTGCTTTGGATGATAGAAGTTGTGCCCATTGCATCATCATCTGTTGGTGGCTGTGAGTGAGTGAGTGAGTGAGTGAGTGAGTGAGTGAAGGTGCTGCTTTGGATGATAGAAGTTGTGCCCATTTCATCATCATCTGTTGGTGGCTGTGAGTGACTTGTGAGTGAGTGAGTGAGTGAGTGAGTGAGTGAAGGTGCTGCTTTGGATGATAGAAGTTGGGCCCATTTCATCATCATCTGTTGGTGGCTGTGAGTGAGTGAGTGAGTGAGTGAGTGAGTGAGTGAGTGAAGGTGCTGCTTTGGATGATAGAAGTTGGGCCCATTTCATCATCATCTGTTGGTGGCTGTGAGTGAGTGAGTGAGTGAGTGAGTGAGTGAGTGAGTGAGTGAAGGTGCTGCTTTGGCTGATGGAAGTTGTGCCCATTTCATCATCATCTGTTGGTGTCTGTGAGTGAGTGAGTGAGTGAGTGAGTGAGTGAGTGAGTGAGTGAAGGTGCTGCTTTGGATGATGGAAGTTGTGCCCATTTCATCATCATCTGTTGGTGGCTGATGAGTGAGTGAGTGAGTGAGTGAGTGAAGGTGCTGCTTTGGATGATAGAACTTGTGCCCATTTCATCATCATCTGTTGGTGGCTGTGAGTGAGTGAGTGAGTGAGTGAAGGTGCTGCTTTGGATGACAGAACTTGTGCCCATTTCATCATCATCTGTTGGTGGCTGTGAGTGAGTGAGTGAGTGAGTGAGTGAGTGAGTGAGTGAAGGTGCTGCTTTGGATGAGAGAAGTTGGGCCCATTTCATCATCATCTCTTGGTGGCTGTGAGTGAGTGAGTGAGTGAAGGTGCTGCTTTGGATGAGAGAAGTTGTGCCCATTTCATCATCATCTGTTGGTGGCGGTGAGTTGTGAGTGAGTGAGTGAGTGAGTGAGTGAGTGAGTGAGTGAGTGACTGAAGGTGCTGCTTTGGATGATAGAAGTTGTGCCCATTTCATCATCATCTGTTGGTGGATGTGAGTGACTTGTGAGTGAGTGAGTGAGTGAGTGAGTGAGTGAAGGTGCTGCTTTGGATGATAGAAGTTGTGCCCATTTCATCATCATCTGTTGGTGGCTGTGAGTGAGTGAGTGAGTGAGTGAGTGAGTGAGTGAGTGAGTGAAGGTGCTGCTTTGGATGATAGAAGTTGTGCCCATTTCATCATCATCTGTTGGTGGCTGTGAATGAGTGAGTGAGTGAGTGAGTGAAGGTGCTGCTTTGGATGATAGAAGTTGTGCCCATTTCATCATCATCTGTTGGTGGCTGTGAGTGAGTGAGTGAGTGAGTGAGTGAGTGAGTGAGTGAGTGAAGGTGCTGCTTTGGATGATAGAAGTTGTGCCCATTTCATCATCTTCTGTTGGTGGCTGTGAGTAACGAGTGAGTGAGTGACTGAGTGAGTGACTGAGTGAAGGTGCTGCTTTGGATGATAGAAGTTGTGCCCATTGCATCATCATCTGTTGGTGGCTGTGAGTGAGTGAGTGAGTGAGTGAGTGAGTGAGTGAAGGTGCTGCTTTGGATGATAGAAGTTGTGCCCATTTCATCATCATCTGTTGGTGGCTGTGAGTGACTTGTGAGTGAGTGAGTGAGTGAGTGAGTGAAGGTGCTGCTTTGGATGATAGAAGTTGGGCCCATTTCATCATCATCTGTTGGTGGCTGTGAGTGAGTGAGTGAGTGAGTGAGTGAGTGAGTGAGTGAAGGTGCTGTTTTGGATGATAGAAGTTGTGCCCATTTCATCATCATCTGTTGGTGGCTGTGAATGAGTGAGTGAGTGAGTGAGTGAGTGAGTGAGTGAGTGAAGGTGCTGCTTTGGATGATAGAAGTCGTGCCCATTTCATCATCATCTGTTGGTGGCTGTGAGTGACGA
>CM050689.1:11748707-11753707 GCA_027574665.1 Rhynochetos jubatus | reverse complement strand
TGTTGGTGGCTGTGAGTGAGTGAGTGAGTGAGTGAGTGAGTGAGTGAGTGAGTGAAGGTGCTGCTTTGGATGATAGAAGTTGTGCCCATTTCATCATCATCTGTTGGTGGCTGTGAGTGAGTGAGTGAGTGAGTGAGTGAGTGAGTGAGTGAGTGAAGGTGCTGCTTTGGATGATAGAAGTTGTGCCCATTTCATCATCATCTGTTGGTGGCTGTGAGTGAGTGAGTGAGTGAGTGAGTGAGTGAGTGAGTGAAGGTGCTGCTTTGGATGATAGAAGTTGTGCCCATTTCATCATCTTCTGTTGGTGGCTGTGAGTAACGAGTGAGTGAGTGACTGAGTGAGTGACTGAGTGAAGGTGCTGCTTTGGATGATAGAAGTTGTGCCCATTGCATCATCATCTGTTGGTGGCTGTGAGTGAGTGAGTGAGTGAGTGAGTGAGTGAGTGAGTGAGTGAAGGTGCTGCTTTGGATGATAGAAGTTGTGCCCATTTCATCATCATCTGTTGGTGGCTGTGAGTGACTTGTGAGTGAGTGAGTGAGTGAGTGAGTGAAGGTGCTGCTTTGGATGATAGAAGTTGGGCCCATTTCATCATCATCTGTTGGTGGCTGTGAGTGAGTGAGTGAGTGAGTGAGTGAGTGAGTGAGTGAAGGTGCTGTTTTGGATGATAGAAGTTGTGCCCATTTCATCATCATCTGTTGGTGGCTGTGAATGAGTGAGTGAGTGAGTGAGTGAGTGAGTGAGTGAAGGTGCTGCTTTGGATGATAGAAGTCGTGCCCATTTCATCATCATCTGTTGGTGGCTGTGAGTGACGAGTGACGAGTGAGTGAGTGAGTGAGTGAGTGACTGAGTGAAGGTGCTGCTTTGGATGATAGAATTTGTGCCCATTTCATCATCATCTGTTGGTGGCTGTGAGTTGTGAGTGAGTGAGTGAGTGAGTGAGTGAGTGAGTGAAGTTGCTGCTTTGGATGATAGAAGTTGTGCCCATTTCATCATCATCTGTTGGTGGCTGTGAGTGAGTGAGTGAGTGAGTGAGTGAGTGAGTGAGTGAAGGTGCTGCTTTGGATGATAGACGTTGGGCCCATTTCATCATCATCTGTTGGTGGCTGTGAGTGACTTGTGAGTGAGTGAGTGAGTGAGTGAGTGAGTGAAGGTGCTGCTTTGGATGATAGAAGTTGTGCCCATTTCATCATCTTCTGTTGGTGGCTGTGAGTGAGTGAGTGAGTGAGTGAGTGAGTGAGTGAAGGTGCTGTTTTGGATGATAGAAGTTGTGCCCATTTCATCATCATCTGTTGGTGGCTGTGAATGAGTGAGTGAGTGAGTGAGTGAGTGAGTGAGTGAAGGTGCTGCTTTGGATGATAGAAGTCGTGCCCATTTCATCATCATCTGTTGGTGGCTGTGAGTGACGAGTGAGTGAGTGAGTGAGTGAGTGAGTGAGTGAAGGTGCTGCTTTGGATGATAGAAGTTGTGCCCATTTCACCATCATCTGTTGGTGGCTGTGAGTGAGTGAGTGAGTGAGTGAGTGAGTGAGTGAAGGTGCTGCTTTGGATGATAGAAGTTGTGCCCATTTCATCATCATCTGTTGGTGGCTGTGAGTTGTGAGTGAGTGAGTGAGTGAGTGAGTGAAGGTGCTGCTTTGGATGATAGAAGTTGTGCCCATTTCATCATCATCTCTTGGTGGCTGTGAGTGACGAGTGAGTGAGTGACTGAGTGAGTGAGTGAGTGAGTGAAGGTGCTGCTTTGGATGATAGAAGTTGTGCCCATTGCATCATCATCTGTTGGTGGCTGTGAGTGAGTGAGTGAGTGAGTGAGTGAGTGAGTGAGTGAAGGTGCTGCTTTGGATGATAGAAGTTGTGCCCATTTCATCATCATCTGTTGGTGGCTGTGAGTGACTTGTGAGTGAGTGAGTGAGTGAGTGAGTGAAGGTGCTGCTTTGGATGATAGAAGTTGGGCCCATTTCATCATCATCTGTTGGTGGCTGTGAGTGAGTGAGTGAGTGAGTGAGTGAGTGAGTGAGTGAGTGAAGGTGCTGCTTTGGATGATAGAAGTTGGGCCCATTTCATCATCATCTGTTGGTGGCTGTGAGTGAGTGAGTGAGTGAGTGAGTGAGTGAAGGTGCTGCTTTGGCTGATGGAAGTTGTGCCCATTTCATCATCATCTGTTGGTGTCTGTGAGTGAGTGAGTGAGTGAGTGAGTGAGTGAAGGTGCTGCTTTGGATGATGGAAGTTGTGCCCATTTCATCATCATCTGTTGGTGGCTGATGAGTGAGTGAGTGAGTGAGTGAGTGAAGGTGCTGCTTTGGATGATAGAACTTGTGCCCATTTCATCATCATCTGTTGGTGGCTGTGAGTGAGTGAGTGAGTGAGTGAAGGTGCTGCTTTGGATGACAGAACTTGTGCCCATTTCATCATCATCTGTTGGTGGCTGTGAGTGAGTGAGTGAGTGAGTGAGTGAGTGAGTGAGTGAAGGTGCTGCTTTGGATGAGAGAAGTTGGGCCCATTTCATCATCATCTCTTGGTGGCTGTGAGTGAGTGAGTGAGTGAAGGTGCTGCTTTGGATGAGAGAAGTTGTGCCCATTTCATCATCATCTGTTGGTGGCGGTGAGTTGTGAGTGAGTGAGTGAGTGAGTGAGTGAGTGAGTGAGTGACTGAAGGTGCTGCTTTGGATGATAGAAGTTGTGCCCATTTCATCATCATCTGTTGGTGGATGTGAGTGACTTGTGAGTGAGTGAGTGAGTGAGTGAGTGAAGGTGCTGCTTTGGATGATAGAAGTTGTGCCCATTTCATCATCTTCTGTTGGTGGCTGTGAGTGAGTGAGTGAGTGAGTGAGTGAGTGAGTGAGTGAGTGAAGGTGCTGCTTTGGATGATAGAAGTTGTGCCCATTTCATCATCATCTGTTGGTGGCTGTGAATGAGTGAGTGAGTGAGTGAGTGAAGGTGCTGCTTTGGATGATAGAAGTCGTGCCCATTTCATCATCATCTGTTGGTGGCTGTGAGTGAGTGAGTGAGTGAGTGAGTGAGTGAGTGAGTGAGTGAAGGTGCTGCTTTGGATGATAGAAGTTGTGCCCATTTCATCATCATCTGTTGGTGGCTGTGAGTGAGTGAGTGAGTGAGTGAGTGAGTGAGTGAGTGAGTGAGTGAAGGTGCTGCTTTGGATGATAGAAGTTGTGCCCATTTCATCATCATCTGTTGGTGGCTGTGAGTGAGTGAGTGAGTGAGTGAGTGAGTGAGTGAGTGAAGGTGCTGCTTTGGATGATAGAAGTTGTGCCCATTTCATCATCATCTGTTGGTGGCTGTGAGTTGTGAGTGAGTGAGTGAGTGAAGGTGCTGCTTTGGATGATAGAAGTTGTGCCCATTTCATCATCTTCTGTTGGTGGCTGTGAGTAACGAGTGAGTGAGTGACTGAGTGAGTGACTGAGTGAAGGTGCTGCTTTGGATGATAGAAGTTGTGCCCATTGCATCATCATCTGTTGGTGGCTGTGAGTGAGTGAGTGAGTGAGTGAGTGAGTGAAGGTGCTGCTTTGGATGATAGAAGTTGTGCCCATTTCATCATCATCTGTTGGTGGCTGTGAGTGACTTGTGAGTGAGTGAGTGAGTGAGTGAGTGAAGGTGCTGCTTTGGATGATAGAAGTTGGGCCCATTTCATCATCATCTGTTGGTGGCTGTGAGTGAGTGAGTGAGTGAGTGAGTGAGTGAGTGAGTGAAGGTGCTGTTTTGGATGAGAGAAGTTGTGCCCATTTCATCATCATCTGTTGGTGGCTGTGAATGAGTGAGTGAGTGAGTGAGTGAGTGAGTGAGTGAGTGAGTGAGTGAAGGTGCTGCTTTGGATGATAGAAGTCGTGCCCATTTCATCATCATCTGTTGGTGGCTGTGAGTGACGAGTGACGAGTGAGTGAGTGAGTGAGTGAGTGACTGAGTGAAGGTGCTGCTTTGGATGATAGAATTTGTGCCCATTTCATCATCATCTGTTGGTGGCTGTGAGTTGTGAGTGAGTGAGTGAGTGAGTGAGTGAGTGAGTGAAGTTGCTGCTTTGGATGATAGAAGTTGTGCCCATTTCATCATCATCTGTTGGTGGCTGTGAGTGAGTGAGTGAGTGAGTGAGTGAGTGAGTGAGTGAGTGAAGGTGCTGCTTTGGATGATAGAAGTTGTGCCCATTTCATCATCATCTGTTGGTGGCTGTGAATGAGTGAGTGAGTGAGTGAGTGAGTGAGTGAGTGAAGGTGCTGCTTTGGATGATAGAAGTCGTGCCCATTTCATCATCATCTGTTGGTGGCTGTGAGTGACGAGTGACGAGTGAGTGAGTGAGTGAGTGAGTGAGTGAGTGACTGAGTGAAGGTGCTGCTTTGGATGATAGAATTTGTGCCCATTTCATCATCATCTGTTGGTGACTGTGGGTGAGTGAGTGAGTGAGTGAGTGAGTGAGTTAGTGAGTGAGTGAAGTTGCTGCTTTGGATGATAGAAGTTGTGCCCATTTCATCATCATCTGTTGGTGGCTGTGAGTGAGTGAGTGAGTGAGTGAGTGAGTGAGTGAGTGAGTGAAGGTGCTGCTTTGGATGATAGAAGTTGTGCCCATTTCATCATCATCTGTTGGTGGCTGTGAGTTGTGAGTGAGTGAGTGAGTGAAGGTGCTGCTTTGGATGATAGAAGTTGTGCCCATTTCATCATCTTCTGTTGGTGGCTGTGAGTGACGAGTGAGTGAGTGACTGAGTGAGTGACTGAGTGAAGGTGCTGCTTTGGATGACAGAACTTGTGCCCATTTCATCATCATCTGTTGGTGGCTGTGAGTGAGTGAGTGAGTGAGTGAGTGAGTGAGTGAGTGAGTGACTGAAGGTGCTGCTTTGGATGATAGAAGTTGTGCCCATTTCATCATCATCTGTTGGTGGATGTGAGTGACTTGTGAGTGAGTGAGTGAGTGAGTGAGTGAAGGTGCTGCTTTGGATGATAGAAGTTGTGCCCATTTCATCATCTTCTGTTGGTGGCTGTGAGTGAGTGAGTGAGTGAGTGA
>CM050689.1:11731207-11741207 GCA_027574665.1 Rhynochetos jubatus | reverse complement strand
CATTTCATCATCATCTGTTGGTGGCTGTGAGTGACGAGTGACGAGTGAGTGAGTGAGTGAGTGAGTGAGTGAGTGACTGAGTGAAGGTGCTGCTTTGGATGATAGAAGTCGTGCCCATTTCATCATCATCTGTTGGTGGCTGTGAGTGACGAGTGACGAGTGAGTGAGTGAGTGAGTGAGTGAGTGAGTGACTGAGTGAAGGTGCTGCTTTGGATGATAGAATTTGTGCCCATTTCATCATCATCTGTTGGTGGCTGTGAGTGAGTGAGTGAGTGAGTGAGTGAGGGTGCTGCTTTGGATGATAGAAGTTGTGCCCATTTCATCATCATCTGTTGGTGGCTGTGAGTGAGTGAGTGATTGAGTGAGTGAGTGAGTGAGTGAGTGAAGGTGCTGCTTTGGATGATAGAAGTTGTGCCCATTTCATCATCATCTGTTGGTGGCTGTGAGTTGTGAGTGAGTGAGTGAGTGAGTGAGTGAGTGAAGGTGCTGCTTTGGATGATAGAAGTTGTGCCCATTTCATCATCTTCTGTTGGTGGCTGTGAGTGAGTGAGTGAGTGAGTGAGTGAGTGAGTGAGTGAAGGTACTGCTTTGGATGATAGAAGTTGTGCCCATTGCATCATCATCTGTTGGTGGCTGTGAGTGAGTGAGTGAGTGAGTGAGTGAGTGAGTGAAGGTGCTGCTTTGGATGATAGAAGTTGTGCCCATTTCATCATCATCTGTTGGTGGCTGTGAGTGACTTGTGAGTGAGTGAGTGAGTGAGTGAAGGTGCTGCTTTGGATGATAGAAGTTGGGCCCATTTCATCATCATCTGTTGGTGGCTGTGAGTGAGTGAGTGAGTGAGTGAGTGAGTGAAGGTGCTGCTTTGGATGATAGAAGTTGTGCCCATTTCATCATCATCTGTTGGTGGCTGTGAGTGAGTGAGTGAGTGAGTGAGTGAGTGAAGGTGCTGCTTTGGGTGATGGAAGTTGTGCCCATTTCATCATCATCTGTTGGTGGCTGTGAGTGAGTGAGTGAGTGAGTGAGTGAGTGAGTGAGTGAGTGAAGGTGCTGCTTTGGATGATGGAAGTTGTGCCCATTTCATCATCATCTGTTGGTGGCTGATGAGTGAGTGAGTGAGTGAGTGAGTGAAGGTGCTGCTTTGGATGACAGAACTTGTGCCCATTTCATCATCATCTGTTGGTGGCTGTGAGTGAGTGAGTGAGTGAGTGAAGGTGCTGCTTTGGATGACAGAACTTGTGCCCATTTCATCATCATCTGTTGGTGGCTGTGAGTGAGTGAGTGAGTGAGTGAGTGAGTGAGTGAAGGTGCTGCTTTGGATGAGAGAAGTTGTGCCCATTTCATCATCATCTGTTGGTGGCGGTGAGTTGTGAGTGAGTGAGTGAGTGAGTGACTGAAGGTGCTGCTTTGGATGATAGAAGTTGTGCCCATTTCATCATCATCTGTTGGTGGCTGTGAGTGACTTGTGAGTGAGTGAGTGAGTGAGTGAGTGAGTGAGTGAAGGTGCTGCTTTGGATGATAGAAGTTGTGCCCATTTCATCATCATCTGTTGGTGGCTGTGAGTGAGTGAGTGAGTGAGTGAGTGAGTGAGTGAGTGAGTGAGTGAAGGTGCTGCTTTGGATGATAGAAGTTGTGCCCATTTCATCATCATCTGTTGGTGGCTGTGAGTTGTGAGTGAGTGAGTGAGTGAGTGAAGGTGCTGCTTTGGATGATAGAAGTTGTGCCCATTGCATCATCATCTGTTGGTGGCTGTGAGTGAGTGAGTGAGTGAGTGAGTGAGTGAGTGAGTGAGTGAAGGTGCTGCTTTGGATGATAGAAGTTGTGCCCATTTCATCATCATCTGTTGGTGGCTGTGAGTGACTTGTGAGTGAGTGAGTGAGTGAGTGAAGGTGCTGCTTTGGATGATAGAAGTTGGGCCCATTTCATCATCATCTGTTGGTGGCTGTGAGTGAGTGAGTGAGTGAGTGAGTGAGTGAGTGAGTGAAGGTGCTGCTTTGGATGATAGAAGTTGTGCCCATTTCATCATCATCTGTTGGTGGCTGTGAGTGAGTGAGTGAGTGAGTGAGTGAGTGAAGGTGCTGCTTTGGCTGATGGAAGTTGTGCCCATTTCATCATCATCTGTTGGTGGCTGTGAGTGAGTGAGTGAGTGAGTGAGTGAGTGAGTGAGTGAAGGTGCTGCTTTGGATGATGGAAGTTGTGCCCATTTCATCATCATCTGTTGGTGGCTGATGAGTGAGTGAGTGAGTGAGTGAGTGAAGGTGCTGCTTTGGATGACAGAACTTGTGCCCATTTCATCATCATCTGTTGGTGGCTGTGAGTGAGTGAGTGAGTGAGTGAAGGTGCTGCTTTGGATGACAGAACTTGTGCCCATTTCATCATCATCTGTTGGTGGCTGTGAGTGAGTGAGTGAGTGAGTGAGTGAGTGAAGGTGCTGCTTTGGATGAGAGAAGTTGTGCCCATTTCATCATCATCTGTTGGTGGCGGTGAGTTGTGAGTGAGTGAGTGAGTGAGTGAGTGAGTGACTGAAGGTGCTGCTTTGGATGATAGAAGTTGTGCCCATTTCATCATCATCTGTTGGTGGCTGTGAGTGACTTGTGAGTGAGTGAGTGAGTGAGTGAGTGAAGGTGCTGCTTTGGATGATAGAAGTTGTGCCCATTTCATCATCTTCTGTTGGTGGCTGTGAGTGAGTGAGTGAGTGAGTGAGTGAGTGAGTGAGTGAGTGAGTGAAGGTGCTGCTTTCGATGATAGAAGTTGGGCCCATTTCATCATCATCTGTTGGTGGCTGTGAGTGAGTGAGTGAGTGAGTGAGTGAGTGAGTGAGTGAGAGAAGGTGCTGCTTTGGATGATAGAAGTTGTGCCCATTTCATCATCATCTGTTGGTGGCTGTGAGTGAGTGAGTGAGTGAGTGAGTGAGTGAGTGAAGGTGCTGCTTTGGCTGATGGAAGTTGTGCCCATTTCATCACCATCTGTTGGTGGCTGATGAGTGAGTGAATGAGTGAGTGAGTGAAGGTGCTGCTTTGGATGACAGATCTTGTGCCCATTTCATCATCATCTGTTGGTGGCTGTGAGTGAGTGAGTGAGTGAGTGAGTGAGTGAGTGAAGGTGCTGCTTTGGATGATAGAAGTTGGGCCCATTTCATCATCATCTCTTGGTGGCTGTGAGTGAGTGAGTGAAGGTGCTGCTTTGGGTGAGAGAAGTTGTGCCCATTTCATCATCATCTGTTGGTGGCGGTGAGTTGTGAGTGAGTGAGTGAGTGAGTGAGTGAGTGAGTGAGTGAGTGACTGAAGGTGCTGCTTTGGATGATAGAAGTTGTGCCCATTTCATCATCATCTGTTGGTGGCTGTGAGTGACTTGTGAGTGAGTGAGTGAGTGAGTGAGTGAGTGAAGGTGCTGCTTTGGATGATAGAAGTTGCGCCCATTTCATCATCATCTGTTGGTGGCTGTGAGTGACTTGTGAGTGAGTGAGTGAGTGAGTGAAGGTGCTGTTTTGGATGATAGAAGTTGTGCCCATTTCATCATCATCTGTTGGTGGCTGTGAATGAGTGAGTGAGTGAGTGAGTGAGTGAAGGTGCTGCTTTGGATGATAGAAGTCGTGCCCATTTCATCATCATCTGTTGGTGGCTGTGAGTGACGAGTGACGAGTGAGTGAGTGAGTGAGTGAGTGAGTGAGTGAGTGAGTGAAGGTGCTGCTTTGGATGATAGAAGTTGTGCCCATTTCATCATCATCTGTTGGTGGCTGTGAGTGAGTGAGTGAGTGAAGGTGCTGCTTTGGATGATAGAAGTTGTGCCCATTTCATCATCATCTGTTGGTGGCTGTGAGTGACTTGTGAGTGAGTGAGTGAGTGAGTGAGTGAAGGTGCTGCTTTGGATGATAGAAGTTGTGCCCATTTCATCATCATCTGTTGGTGGCTGAGTTGTGAGTGAGTGAGTGAGTGAGTGAGTGAGTGAAGGTGCTGCTTTGGATGATAGAAGTTGTGCCCATTTCATCATCATCTGTTGGTGGCTGTGAGTGACTTGTGAGTGAGTGAGTGAGTGAGTGAAGGTGCTGCTTTGGATGATAGAAGTTGGGCCCATTTCATCATCATCTGTTGGTGGCTGTGAGTGAGTGAGTGAGTGAGTGAGTGAGTGAAGGTGCTGCTTTGGATGATAGAAGTTGTGCCCATTTCATCATCATCTGTTGGTGGCTGTGAGTGAGTGAGTGAGTGAGTGAGTGAGTGAGTGAGTGAGTGAAGGTGCTGCTTTGGCTGATGGAAGTTGTGCCCATTTCATCATCATCTGTTGGTGGCTGTGAGTGAGTGAGTGAGTGAGTGAGTGAGTGAGTGAGTGAAGGTGCTGCTTTGGATGATGGAAGTTGTGCCCATTTCATCATCATCTGTTGGTGGCTGATGAGTGAGTGAGTGAGTGAGTGAGTGGCTGAAGGTGCTGCTTTGGATGACAGAACTTGTGCCCATTTCATCATCATCTGTTGGTGGCTGTGAGTGAGTGAGTGAGTGAGTGAAGGTGCTGCTTTGGATGACAGAACTTGTGCCCATTTCATCATCATCTGTTGGTGGCTGTGAGTGAGTGAGTGAGTGAGTGAGTGAGTGAAGGTGCTGCTTTGGATGAGAGAAGTTGTGCCCATTTCATCATCATCTGTTGGTGGCGGTGAGTTGTGAGTGAGTGAGTGAGTGAGTGAGTGACTGAAGGTGCTGCTTTGGATGATAGAAGTTGTGCCCATTTCATCATCATCTGTTGGTGGCTGTGAGTGACTTGTGAGTGAGTGAGTGAGTGAGTGAGTGAGTGAAGGTGCTGCTTTGGATGATAGAAGTTGTGCCCATTTCATCATCTTCTGTTGGTGGCTGTGAGTGAGTGAGTGAGTGAGTGAGTGAGTGAGTGAGTGAGTGAAGGTGCTGCTTTGGATGATAGAAGTTGGGCCCATTTCATCATCATCTGTTGGTGGCTGTGAGTGAGTGAGTGAGTGAGTGAGTGAGTGAAGGTGCTGCTTTGGATGATAGAAGTTGGGCCCATTTCATCATCATCTCTTGGTGGCTGTGAGTGAGTGAGTGAAGGTGCTGCTTTGGATGAGAGAAGTTGTGCCCATTTCATCATCATCTGTTGGTGGCGGTGAGTTGTGAGTGAGTGAGTGAGTGAGTGAGTGAGTGAGTGACTGAAGGTGCTGCTTTGGATGATAGAAGTTGTGCCCATTTCATCATCATCTGTTGGTGGCTGTGAGTGACTTGTGAGTGAGTGAGTGAGTGAGTGAGTGAGTGAGTGAAGGTGCTGCTTTGGATGATAGAAGTTGCGCCCATTTCATCATCATCTGTTGGTGGCTGTGAGTGACTTGTGAGTGAGTGAGTGAGTGAGTGAAGGTGCTGTTTTGGATGATAGAAGTTGTGCCCATTTCATCATCATCTGTTGGTGGCTGTGAATGAGTGAGTGAGTGAGTGAGTGAGTGAAGGTGCTGCTTTGGATGATAGAAGTCGTGCCCATTTCATCATCATCTGTTGGTGGCTGTGAGTGACGAGTGACGAGTGAGTGAGTGAGTGAGTGAGTGAGTGAGTGAAGGTGCTGCTTTGGATGATAGAAGTTGTGCCCATTTCATCATCATCTGTTGGTGGCTGTGAGTGAGTGAGTGAGTGAAGGTGCTGCTTTGGATGATAGAAGTTGTGCCCATTTCATCATCATCTGTTGGTGGCTGTGAGTGACTTGTGAGTGAGTGAGTGAGTGAGTGAGTGAAGGTGCTGCTTTGGATGATAGAAGTTGTGCCCATTTCATCATCATCTGTTGGTGGCTGTGAGTTGTGAGTGAGTGAGTGAGTGAGTGAGTGAGTGAGTGAAGGTGCTGCTTTGGATGATAGAAGTTGTGCCCATTTCATCATCATCTGTTGGTGGCTGTGAGTGACTTGTGAGTGAGTGAGTGAGTGAGTGAAGGTGCTGCTTTGGATGATAGAAGTTGGGCCCATTTCATCATCATCTGTTGGTGGCTGTGAGTGAGTGAGTGAGTGAGTGAGTGAGTGAGTGAAGGTGCTGCTTTGGATGATAGAAGTTGTGCCCATTTCATCATCATCTGTTGGTGGCTGTGAGTGAGTGAGTGAGTGAGTGAGTGAGTGAGTGAAGGTGCTGCTTTGGCTGATGGAAGTTGTGCCCATTTCATCATCATCTGTTGGTGGCTGTGAGTGAGTGAGTGAGTGAGTGAGTGAGTGAGTGAGTGAGTGAAGGTGCTGCTTTGGATGATGGAAGTTGTGCCCATTTCATCATCATCTGTTGGTGGCTGATGAGTGAGTGAGTGAGTGAGTGAGTGAAGGTGCTGCTTTGGATGACAGAACTTGTGCCCATTTCATCATCATCTGTTGGTGGCTGTGAGTGAGTGAGTGAGTGAGTGAGTGAAGGTGCTGCTTTGGATGACAGAACTTGTGCCCATTTCATCATCATCTGTTGGTGGCTGTGAGTGAGTGAGTGAGTGAGTGAGTGAGTGAGTGAGTGAAGGTGCTGCTTTGGATGAGAGAAGTTGTGCCCATTTCATCATCATCTGTTGGTGGCGGTGAGTTGTGAGTGAGTGAGTGAGTGAGTGAGTGACTGAAGGTGCTGCTTTGGATGATAGAAGTTGTGCCCATTTCATCATCATCTGTTGGTGGCTGTGAGTGACTTGTGAGTGAGTGAGTGAGTGAGTGAGTGAGTGAAGGTGCTGCTTTGGATGATAGAAGTTGTGCCCATTTCATCATCTTCTGTTGGTGGCTGTGAGTGAGTGAGTGAGTGAGTGAGTGAGTGAGTGAAGGTGCTGCTTTGGATGATAGAAGTTGGGCCCATTTCATCATCATCTGTTGGTGGCTGTGAGTGAGTGAGTGAGTGAGTGAGTGAGTGAGTGAGTGAGTGAGTGAAGGTGCTGCTTTGGATGATAGAAGTTGTGCCCATTTCATCATCATCTGTTGGTGGCTGTGAGAGAGTGAGTGAGTGAGTGAGTGAGTGAGTGAGTGAGTGAAGGTGCTGCTTTGGCTGATGGAAGTTGTGCCCATTTCATCACCATCTGTTGGTGGCTGATGAGTGAGTGAATGAGTGAGTGAGTGAAGGTGCTGCTTTGGATGACAGATCTTGTGCCCATTTCATCATCATCTGTTGGTGGCTGTGATTTGTGAGTGAGTGAGTGAGTGAGTGAGTGAGTGAAGGTGCTGCTTTGGATGATAGAAGTTGGGCCCATTTCATCATCATCTGTTGGTGGCTGTGAGTGACTTGTGAGTGAGTGAGTGAGTGAGTGAGTGAAGGTGCTGCTTTGGATGATAGAAGTTGTGCCCATTTCATCATCATCTGTTGGTGGCTGTGAGTGACTTGTGAGTGAGTGAGTGAGTGAGTGAGTGAAGGTGCTGCTTTGGATGATAGAAGTTGGGCCCATTTCATCATCATCTGTTGGTGGCTGTGAGTGAGTGAGTGAGTGAGTGAGTGAGTGAGTGAGTGAGTGAGTGAGTGAAGGTGCTGCTTTGGATGATAGAAGTTGGGCCCATTTCATCATCATCTGTTGGTGGCTGTGAGTGAGTGAGTGAGTGAGTGAGTGAGTGAGTGAAGGTGCTGCTTTGGCTGATGGAAGTTGTGCCCATTTCATCATCATCTGTTGGTGGCTGTGAGTGAGTGAGTGAGTGAGTGAGTGAGTGAGTGAAGGTGCTGCTTTGGCTGATGGAAGTTGTGCCCATTTCATCATCATCTGTTGGTGGCTGTGAGTGAGTGAGTGAGTGAGTGAGTGAGTGAGTGAGTGAAGGTGCTGCTTTGGATGACAGAACTTGTGCCCATTTCATCATCATCTGTTGGTGGCTGTGAGTGAGTGAGTTGTGAGTGAGTGAGTGAGTGAGTGAAGGTGCTGCTTTGGATGATAGAAGTTGTGCCTATTTCATCATCATCTGTTGGTGGCTGTGAGTGACGAGTGAGTGAGTGAGTGAGTGAGTGAGTGAGTGACTGAGAGAAGGTGCTGCTTTGGATGATAGAAGTTGTGCCCATTTCATCATCATCTGTTGGTGGCTGTGAGTGAGTGAGTGAGTGAGTGAGTGAGTGAGTGAGTGAGTGAAGGTGCTGCTTTGGATGACAGAAGTTGTGCCCATTTCATCATCATCTGTTGGTGGCTGTGAGTGCCGAGTGACGAGTGAGTGAGTGAGTGAGTGACTGAGTGAAGGTGCTGCTTTGGATGATAGAATTTGTGCCCATTTCATCATCATCTGTTGGTGGCTGTGAGTTGTGAGTGAGTGAGTGAGTGAGTGAGTGACTGAGTGAGTGAAGGTGCTGCTTTGGATGATAGAATTTGTGCCCATTTCATCATCATCTGTTGGTGGCTGTGAGTGAGTGAGTGAGTGAGTGAGTGAGTGAGTGAGTGAGTGAGTGAAGGTGCTGCTTTGGATGATAGAAGTTGTGCCCATTTCATAATCATCTGTTGGTGGCTGTGAGTGAGTGAGTGAGTGAGTGAGTGAGTGAGTGAGTGAAGGTGCTGCTTTGGATGATAGAAGTTGTGCCCATTTCATCATCATCTCTTGGTGGCTGTGAGTGAGTGAGTGAGTGAGTGAGTGAGTGAGTGAGTGAGTGAGTGAGTGAAGGTGCTGCTTTGGATGATAGAAGTTGTGCCCATTTCATCATCATCTCTTGGTGGCTGTGAGTGACCAGTGAGTGAGTGAGTGAGTGAGTGAGTGAAGGTGCTGCTTTGGATGATAGAAGTTGGGCCCATTTCATCATCTGTTGGTGGCTGTGAGTGAGTGAGTGAGTGAGTGAGTGAAGGTGCTGCTTTGGATGATAGAAGTTGTGCCCATTTCATCATCTTCTGTTGGTGGCTGTGAGTGAGTGAGTGAGTGAGTGAGTGAGTGAAGGTGCTGTTTTGGATGATAGAAGTTGTGCCCATTTCATCATCATCTGTTGGTGGCTGTGAGTGAGTGAGTGAGTGAGTGACTGAGTGAGTGAGTGAGTGAAGGTGCTGCTTTGGATGATAGAAGTCGTGCCCATTTCATCATCATCTGTTGGTGGCTGTGAGTGACGAGTGAGTGAGTGACTGAGTGAGTGACTGAGTGAAGGTGCTGCTTTGGATGATAGAAGTTGTGCCCTTTTCATCATCATCTGTTGGTGGCTGTGAGTGAGTGAGTGAGTGAGTGAGTGAGTGAGTGAAGGTGCTGCTTTGGATGATAGAAGTTGTGCCCATTTCATCATCATCTGTTGGTGGCTGTGAGTGAGTGAGTGACTGAGTGAGTGAGTGAAGGTGCTGCTTTGGATGATAGAAGTTGTGCCCATTGCATCATCATCTGTTGGTGGCTGTGAGTGAGTGAGTGAGTGAGTGAGTGAGTGAGTGAGTGAAGGTGCTGCTTTGGATGATAGAAGTTGTGCCCATTTCATCATCATCTGTTGGTGGCTGTGAGTGACTTGTGAGTGAGTGAGTGAGTGAGTGAGTGAGTGAGTGAGTGAAGGTGCTGCTTTGGATGATAGAAGTTGTGCCCATTTCATCATCATCTGTTGGTGGCTGTGAGTGAGTGAGTGAGTGAGTGAGTGAGTGAGTGAGTGAGTGAAGGTGCTGCTTTGGCTGATGGAAGTTGTGCCCATTTCATCATCATCTGTTGGTGGCTGTGAGTGAGTGAGTGAGTGAGTGAGTGAGTGAGTGAAGGTGCTGCTTTGGATGATAGAAGTTGTGCCCATTTCATCATCATCTGTTGGTGGCTGATGAGTGAGTGAGTGAGTGAGTGAAGGTGCTGCTTTGGATGATAGAACTTGTGCCCATTTCATCATCATCTGTTGGTGGCTGAGTGAGTGAGTGAGTGAGTGAAGGTGCTGCTTTGGATGACAGAACTTGTGCCCATTTCATCAGCATCTGTTGGTGGCTGTGAGTGAGTGAGTGAGTGAGTGAGTGAGTGAGTGAGTGAGTGAGTCTAGGTGCTGCTTTGGATGACAGAACTTGTGCCCATTTCATCATCATCTGTTGGTGGCTGTGAGTGAGTGAGTTGTGAGTGAGTGAGTGAGTGAGTGAGTGAAGGTGCTGCTTTGGATGATAGAAGTTGTGCCCATTTCATCAT
>CM050689.1:11723707-11726207 GCA_027574665.1 Rhynochetos jubatus | reverse complement strand
GTGAGTGAGTGAGTGAGTGAGTGAAGGTGCTGCTTTGGATGACAGAAGTTGTGCCCATTTCATCATCATCTGTTGGTGGCTGTGATTGAGTGAGTGAGTGAGTGAGTGAGTGAGTGAGTGAGTGAAGGTGCTGCTTTGGATGATAGAAGTTGGGCCCATTTCATCATCATCTGTTGGTGGCTGTGAGTGAGTGAGTGAGTGAGTGAGTGAGTGAGTGAAGGTGCTGCTGTGGATGATAGAAGTTGGGCCCATTTCATCATCATCTGTTGGTGGCTGTGAGTGAGTGAGTGAGTGAGTGAGTGAGTGAGTGAAGGTGCTGCTTTGGATGATAGAAGTTGTGCCCATTTTATCACCATCTGTTGGTGGCTGTGAGTGAGTGAGTGAGTGAGAGAGTGAGTGAGTGAGTGAGTGAGTGAAGGTGCTGCTTTGGATGATAGAAGTTGTGCCCATTGCATCATCATCTGTTGGTGGCTGTGAGTGAGTGGGTGAGTGAGTGAGTGAGTGAGTGAGTGAGTGAGTGAGTGAGTGAAGGTGCTGCTTTGGATGATAGAAGTTGTGCCCATTTCATCATCATCTGTTGGTGGCTGTGAGTGAGTGAGTGAGTGAGTGAGTGAGTGAGTGAGTGAGTGAAGGTGCTGCTTTGGATGACAGAAGTTGTGCCCATTTCATCATCATCTGTTGGTGGCTGTGAGTGAGTGAGTGAGTGAGTGAGTGAGTGAGTGAAGGTGCTGCTTTGGATGAGAGAAGTTGTGCCCATTTCATCATCATCTGTTGGTGGCTGTGAGTGACTTGTGAGTGAGTGAGTGAGTGAGTGAGTGAGTGAAGGTGCTGCTTTGGATGATAGAGGTTGTGCCCATTTCATCATCATCTGTTGGTGGCTGTGAGTGACTTGTGAGTGAGTGAGTGAGTGAGTGAGTGAAGGTGCTGCTTTGGATGATAGAAGTTGTGCCCATTTCATCATCATCTGTTGGTGGCTGTGAGTTAGTGAGTGAGCGAAGGTGCTGCTTTGGATGAGAGAAGTTGTGCCCATTTCATCATCATCTGTTGGTGGCTGTGAGTGACTTGTGAGTGAGTGAGTGAGTGTAGGTGCTGCTTTCGATGATAGAAATTGTGCCTATTTCATCATCATCTGTTGGTGGCTGTGAGTGACGAGTGAGTGAGTGAGTGAGTGAGTGAGTGAAGGTGCTGCTTTCCATGATAGAAGTTGTGCCCATTTCATCATCATCTGTTGGTGGCTGTGAGTGAGTGAGTGAGTGAGTGAGTGAGTGAGTGAGTGAGTGAAGGTGCTGCTTTGGATGATAGAAGTTGTGCCCATTTCATCATCATCTGTTGGTGGCTGTGAGTGAGTGAGTGAGTGAGTGAGTGAGTGAGTGAGTGAAGGTGCTGCTTTGGATGATAGAAGTTGTGCCCATTTCATCATCATCTGTTGGTGGCTGCGAGAGAGTGAGTGAGTGAGTGAGTGAGTGAGTGAGTGAGTGAAGGTGCTGCTTTGGATGAGAGAAGTTGTGCCCATTTCATCATCATCTGTTGGTGGCTGAGTTGTGAGTGAGTGAAGGTGCTGCTTTGGATGAGAGAAGTTGTGCCCATTTCATCATCATCTGTTGGTGGCTGTGAGTGAGTGAGTGAGTGAGTGAGTGAGTGAGTGAGTGAGTGAGTGAAGGTGCTGCTTTGGATGATAGAAGTTGTGCCCATTTCATCATCATCTGTTGGTGGCTGTGAGTGACTTGTGAGTGAGTGAGTGAGTGAGTGAGTGAAGGTGCTGCTATGGATGATAGTAGTTGTGCCCATTTCATCATCATCTGTTGGTGGCTGTGATTTGTGAGTGAGTGAGTGAGTGAGTGAGTGAGTGAGTGAGTGAGTGAGTGAAGGTGCTGCTTTGGATGATAGAAGTTGTGCCCATTTCATCATCATCTGTTGGTGGCTGTGAGTGACTTGTGAGTGAGTGAGTGAGTGAGTGTAGGTGCTGCTTTCGATGATGGAAGTTGTGCCCATTTCATCATCATCTGTTGGTGGCTGTGAGTGAGTGAGTGAGTGAGTGAGTGAAGGTGCTGCTTTGGATGATAGAACTTGTGCCCATTTCATCATCATCTGTTGGTGGCTGTGAGTGAGTGAGTGAGTGAGTGAGTGAGTGAGTGAAGGTGCTGCTTTGGCTGATGGAAGTTGTGCCCATTTCATCATCATCTGTTGGTGGCTGTGAGTGAGTGAGTGAGTGAGTGAGTGAGTGAAGGTGCTGCTTTGATTGACAGAACTTGTGCCCATTTCATCATCATCTGTTGGTGGCTGTGAGTGAGTGAGTTGTGAGTGAGTGAGTGAGTGAGTGAGTGAAGGTGCTGCTTTGGATGACAGAACTTGTGCCCATTTCATCATCATCTGTTGGTGGCTGTGAGTGAGTGAGTTGTGAGTGAGTGAGTGAGTGAGTGAAGGTGCTGCTTTGGATGATAGAAGTTGTGCCCATTTCATCATCATCTGTTGGTGGCTGTGATTTGTGAGTGAGTGAGTG
>CM050689.1:11711207-11713707 GCA_027574665.1 Rhynochetos jubatus | reverse complement strand
ATTGACAGAACTTGTGCCCATTTCATCATCATCTGTTGGTGGCTGTGAGTGAGTGAGTTGTGAGTGAGTGAGTGAGTGAGTGAGTGAAGGTGCTGCTTTGGATGACAGAACTTGTGCCCATTTCATCATCATCTGTTGGTGGCTGTGATTTGTGAGTGAGTGAGAGAATGAGTGAGTGAGTGAGTGAGTGAGTGAAGGTGCTGCTTTGGATGATAGAAGTTGTGCCCATTTCATCATCATCTGTTGGTGGCTGTGAGTGACTTGTGAGTGAGTGAGTGAGTGAGTGTAGGTGCTGATTTCGATGATGGAAGTTGTGCCCATTTCATCATCATCTGTTGGTGGCTGTGAGTGAGTGAGTGAGTGAGTGAGTGAGTGAGTGAGTGAGTGAAGGTGCTGCTTTGGATGATAGAAGTTGTGCCCATTTCATCATCATATCTTGGTGGCTGTGAGTGAGTGAGAGAGTGAGTGAGTGAGTGAGTGAGTGAAGGTGCTGCTTTGGATGAGAGAAGTTGTGCCCATTTCATCATCATCTGTTGGTGGCTGTGAGTGAGTGAGTGAGTGAGTGAGTGAGTGAAGGTGCTGCTTTGGATGAGAGAAGTTGTGCCCATTTCATCATCATCTGTTGGTGGCTGTGAGTGAGTGAGTGAGTGAGTGAGTGAGTGAGTGAGTGAGTGAAGGTGCTGCTTTGGATGATAGAAGTTGTGCCCAATTCATCATCATCTGTTGGTGGCTGTGAGTGAGTGAGTGAGTGAAGGTGCTGCTTTGGATGATAGAAGTTGTGCCCATTTCATCATCATCTGTTGGTGGCTGTGAGTGAGTGAGTGAGTGAGTGAGTGAGTGAGTGAGTGAGTGAAGGTGCTGCTTTGGCTGATGGAAGTTGTGCCCATTTCATCATCATCTGTTGGTGGCTGTGAGTGAGTGAGTGAGTGAGTGAGTGAGTGAGTGAAGGTGCTGCTTTGATTGACAGAACTTGTGCCCATTTCATCATCATCTGTTGGTGGCTGTGAGTGAGTGAGTTGTGAGTGAGTGAGTGAGTGAGTGAGTGAAGGTGCTGCTTTGGATGACAGAACTTGTGCCCATTTCATCATCATCTGTTGGTGGCTGTGAGTGAGTTGTGAGTGAGTGAGTGAGTGAGTGAAGGTGCTGCTTTGGATGATAGAAGTTGTGCCCATTTCATCATCATCTGTTGGTGGCTGTGAGTGACGAGTGAGTGAGTGAGTGACTGAGTGAGTGAGTGAAGGTGCTGCTTTGGATGATAGAAGTTGTGCCCATTTCATCATCATCTGTTGGTGGCTGTGAGTGAGTGAGTGAGTGAGTGAGTGAGTGAGTGAGTGAAGGTGCTGCTTTGGATGATAGAAGTTGTGCCCATTTTATCACCGTCTGTTGGTGGCTGTGAGTGAGTGAGTGAGTGAGTGAGTGAGTGAAGGTGCTGCTTTGGATGATAGACGTTGGGCCCATTTCATCATCATCTGTTGGTGGCTGTGAGTGAGTGAGTGAGTGAGTGAGTGAGTGAAGGTGCTGCTTTGGATGATAGAAGTTGGGCCCATTTCATCATCATCTCTTGGTGGCTGTGAGTGAGTGAGTGAGTGAAGGTGCTGCTTTGGATGAGAGAAGTAGTGCCCATTTCATCATCATCTGTTGGTGGCTGTGAGTTGTGAGTGAGTGAGTGAGTGAGTGAGTGAGTGACTGAAGGTGCTGCTTTGGATGATAGAAGTTGTGCCCATTTCATCATCATCTGTTGGTGGCTGTGAGTGACTTGTGAGTGAGTGAGTGAGTGAGTGAGTGAAGGTGCTGCTTTGGATGATAGAAGTTGTGCCCATTTCATCATCTTCTGTTGGTGGCTGTGAGTGAGTGAGTGAGTGAGTGAGTGAGTGAGTGAGTGAAGGTGCTGCTTTGGATGATAGAAGTCGTGCCCATTTCATCATCATCTGTTGGTGGCTGTGAGTGACGAGTGAGTGAGTGAGTGAGTGAGTGAGTGAGTGAGTGAAGGTGCTGCTTTGGATGATAGAAGTTGTGCCCATTTCACCATCATCTGTTGGTGGCTGTGAGTGAGTGAGTGAGTGAGTGAGTGAGTGAAGGTGCTGCTTTGGATGATAGAAGTTGTGCCCATTTCATCATCATCTGTTGGTGGCTGTGAGTTGTGAGTGAGTGAGTGAGTGAGTGAGTGAGTGAAGGTGCTGTTTTGGATGATAGAAGTTGTGCCCATTTCATCATCATCTCTTGGTGGCTGTGAGTGACGAGTGAGTGAGTGACTGAGTGAGTGAGTGAGTGAGTGAAGGTGCTGCTTTGGATGATAGAAGTTGTGCCCATTGCATCATCATCTGTTGGTGGCTGTGAGTGAGTGAGTGAGTGAGTGAGTGAAGGTGCTGCTTTGGATGATAGAAGTTGTGCCCATTTCATCATCATCTGTTGGTGGCTGTGAGTGACTTGTGAGTGAGTGAGTGAGTGAGTGAGTGAGTGAGTGAAGGTGCTGCTTTGGATGATAGAAGTTGGGCCCATT
>CM050689.1:11696207-11706207 GCA_027574665.1 Rhynochetos jubatus | reverse complement strand
CTTTGGATGATAGAATTTGTGCCCATTTCATCATCATCTGTTGGTGGCTGTGAGTTGTGAGTGAGTGAGTGAGTGAGTGAGTGAAGGTGCTGCTTTGGATGATAGAAGTTGTGCCCATTTCATCATCATCTGTTGGTGGCTGTGAGTGAGTGAGTGAGTGAGTGAGTGAGTGAGTGAGTGAAGGTGCTGCTTTGGATGATAGAAGTTGTGCCCATTTCATCATCATCTGTTGGTGGCTGTGAGTTGTGAGTGAGTGAGTGAGTGAGTGAGTGAGTGAAGGTGCTGCTTTGGATGATAGAAGTTGTGCCCATTTCATCATCTTCTGTTGGTGGCTGTGAGTGAGTGAGTGAGTGAGTGAGTGAGTGAAGGTACTGCTTTGGATGATAGAAGTTGTGCCCATTGCATCATCATCTGTTGGTGGCTGTGAGTGAGTGAGTGAGTGAGTGAGTGAGTGAGTGAGTGAGTGAAGGTGCTGCTTTGGATGATAGAAGTTGTGCCCATTTCATCATCATCTGTTGGTGGCTGTGAGTGACTTGTGAGTGAGTGAGTGAGTGAGTGAAGGTGCTGCTTTGGATGATAGAAGTTGGGCCCATTTCATCATCATCTGTTGGTGGCTGTGAGTGAGTGAGTGAGTGAGTGAGTGAAGGTGCTGCTTTGGATGATAGAAGTTGTGCCCATTTCATCATCATCTGTTGGTGGCTGTGAGTGAGTGAGTGAGTGAGTGAGTGAGTGAGTGAAGGTGCTGCTTTGGGTGATGGAAGTTGTGCCCATTTCATCATCATCTGTTGGTGGCTGTGAGTGAGTGAGTGAGTGAGTGAGTGAGTGAGTGAGTGAGTGAAGGTGCTGCTTTGGATGATGGAAGTTGTGCCCATTTCATCATCATCTGTTGGTTGCTGATGAGTGAGTGAGTGAGTGAGTGAGTGAAGGTGCTGCTTTGGATGACAGAACTTGTGCCCATTTCATCATCATCTGTTGGTGGCTGTGAGTGAGTGAGTGAGTGAGTGAAGGTGCTGCTTTGGATGACAGAACTTGTGCCCATTTCATCATCATCTGTTGGTGGCTGTGAGTGAGTGAGTGAGTGAGTGAGTGAGTGAGTGAGTGAGTGAAGGTGCTGCTTTGGATGAGAGAAGTTGTGCCCATTTCATCATCATCTGTTGGTGGCGGTGAGTTGTGAGTGAGTGAGTGAGTGAGTGAGTGACTGAAGGTGCTGCTTTGGATGATAGAAGTTGTGCCCATTTCATCATCATCTGTTGGTGGCTGTGAGTGACTTGTGAGTGAGTGAGTGAGTGAGTGAGTGAGTGAGTGAAGGTGCTGCTTTGGATGATAGAAGTTGTGCCCATTTCATCATCATCTGTTGGTGGCTGTGAGTGAGTGAGTGAGTGAGTGAGTGAGTGAGTGAAGGTGCTGCTTTGGATGATAGAAGTTGTGCCCATTTCATCATCATCTGTTGGTGGCTGTGAGTTGTGAGTGAGTGAGTGAGTGAGTGAGTGAGTGAAGGTGCTGCTTTGGATGATAGAAGTTGTGCCCATTGCATCATCATCTGTTGGTGGCTGTGAGTGAGTGAGTGAGTGAGTGAGTGAGTGAGTGAGTGAAGGTGCTGCTTTGGATGATAGAAGTTGTGCCCATTTCATCATCATCTGTTGGTGGCTGTGAGTGACTTGTGAGTGAGTGAGTGAGTGAGTGAGTGAGTGAAGGTGCTGCTTTGGATGATAGAAGTTGGGCCCATTTCATCATCATCTGTTGGTGGCTGTGAGTGAGTGAGTGAGTGAGTGAGTGAGTGAGTGAGTGAGTGAAGGTGCTGCTTTGGATGATAGAAGTTGTGCCCATTTCATCATCATCTGTTGGTGGCTGTGAGTGAGTGAGTGAGTGAGTGAGTGAGTGAGTGAGTGAAGGTGCTGCTTTGGCTGATGGAAGTTGTGCCCATTTCATCATCATCTGTTGGTGGCTGTGAGTGAGTGAGTGAGTGAGTGAGTGAGTGAGTGAGTGAAGGTGCTGCTTTGGATGATGGAAGTTGTGCCCATTACATCATCATCTGTTGGTGGCTGATGAGTGAGTGAGTGAGTGAGTGAAGGTGCTGCTTTGGATGACAGAACTTGTGCCCATTTCATCATCATCTGTTGGTGGCTGTGAGTGAGTGAGTGAGTGAGTGAAGGTGCTGCTTTGGATGAGAGAAGTTGTGCCCATTTCATCATCATCTGTTGGTGGCGGTGAGTTGTGAGTGAGTGAGTGAGTGAGTGAGTGACTGAAGGTGCTGCTTTGGATGATAGAAGTTGTGCCCATTTCATCATCATCTGTTGGTGGCTGTGAGTGACTTGTGAGTGAGTGAGTGAGTGAGTGAGTGAAGGTGCTGCTTTGGATGATAGAAGTTGTGCCCATTTCATCATCTTCTGTTGGTGGCTGTGAGTGAGTGAGTGAGTGAGTGAGTGAGTGAGTGAGTGAGTGAAGGTGCTGCTTTGGATGATAGAAGTTGTGCCCATTTCATCATCATCTGTTGGTGGCTGTGAGTGAGTGAGTGAGTGAGTGAGTGAGTGAGTGAGTGAAGGTGCTGCTTTGGCTGATGGAAGTTGTGCCCATTTCATCACCATCTGTTGGTGGCTGATGAGTGAGTGAATGAGTGAGTGAGTGAAGGTGCTGCTTTGGATGACAGATCTTGTGCCCATTTCATCATCATCTGTTGGTGGCTGTGAGTGAGTGAGTGAGTGAGTGAGTGAGTGAGTGAAGGTGCTGCTTTGGATGATAGAAGTTGGGCCCATTTCATCATCATCTCTTGGTGGCTGTGAGTGAGTGAGTGAGTGAGTGAGTGAGTGAGTGAGTGAGTGACTGAAGGTGCTGCTTTGGATGATAGAAGTTGTGCCCATTTCATCATCATCTGTTGGTGGCTGTGAGTGACTTGTGAGTGAGTGAGTGAGTGAGTGAGTGAAGGTGCTGCTTTGGATGATAGAAGTTGTGCCCATTTCATCATCTTCTGTTGGTGGCTGTGAGTGAGTGAGTGAGTGAGTGAGTGAGTGAGTGAGTGAGTGAAGGTGCTGTTTTGGATGATAGAAGTTGTGCCCATTTCATCATCATCTGTTGGTGGCTGTGAATGAGTGAGTGAGTGAGTGAGTGAGTGAAGGTGCTGCTTTGGATGATAGAAGTCGTGCCCATTTCATCATCATCTGTTGGTGGCTGTGAGTGACGAGTGACGAGTGAGTGAGTGAGTGAGTGAGTGAGTGAGTGAAGGTGCTGCTTTGGATGATAGAAGTTGTGCCCATTTCATCATCATCTGTTGGTGGCTGTGAGTGAGTGAGTGAGTGAGTGAGTGAAGGTGCTGCTTTGGATGATAGAAGTTGTGCCCATTTCATCATCATCTGTTGGTGGCTGTGAGTGACTTGTGAGTGAGTGAGTGAGTGAGTGAGTGAAGGTGCTGCTTTGGATGATAGAAGTTGTGCCCATTTCATCATCATCTGTTGGTGGCTGTGAGTTGTGAGTGAGTGAGTGAGTGAGTGAGTGAGTGAAGGTGCTGCTTTGGATGATAGAAGTTGTGCCCATTTCATCATCTTCTGTTGGTGGCTGTGAGTTGTGAGTGAGTGAGTGACTGAGTGACTGAGTGAAGGTGCTGCTTTGGATGATAGAAGTTGTGCCCATTGCATCATCATCTGTTGGTGGCTGTGAGTGAGTGAGTGAGTGAGTGAGTGAGTGAGTGAGTGAGTGAAGGTGCTGCTTTGGATGATAGAAGTTGTGCCCATTTCATCATCATCTGTTGGTGGCTGTGAGTGACTTGTGAGTGAGTGAGTGAGTGAGTGAGTGAAGGTGCTGCTTTGGATGATAGAAGTTGGGCCCATTTCATCATCATCTGTTGGTGGCTGTGAGTGAGTGAGTGAGTGAGTGAGTGAGTGAGTGAAGGTGCTGCTTTGGATGATAGAAGTTGTGCCCATTTCATCATCATCTGTTGGTGGCTGTGAGTGAGTGAGTGAGTGAGTGAGTGAAGGTGCTGCTTTGGCTGATGGAAGTTGTGCCCATTTCATCATCATCTGTTGGTGGCTGTGAGTGAGTGAGTGAGTGAGTGAGTGAGTGAGTGAGTGAAGGTGCTGCTTTGGATGATGGAAGTTGTGCCCATTTCATCATCATCTGTTGGTGGCTGGTGAGTGAGTGAGTGAGTGAGTGAGTGAAGGTGCTGCTTTGGATGATGGAAGTTGTGCCCATTTCATCATCATCTGTTGGTGGCTGGTGAGTGAGTGAGTGAGTGAGTGAGTGAAGGTGCTGCTTTGGATGACAGAACTTGTGCCCATTTCATCATCATCTGTTGGTGGCTGTGAGTGAGTGAGTGAGTGAGTGAGTGAGTGAGTGAAGGTGCTGCTTTGGATGACAGAACTTGTGCCCATTTCATCATCATCTGTTGGTGGCTGTGAGTGAGTGAGTGAGTGAGTGAGTGAAGGTGCTGCTTTGGATGACAGAACTTGTGCCCATTTCATCATCATCTGTTGGTGGCTGTGAGTGAGTGAGTTGTGAGTGAGTGAGTGAGTGAGTGAGTGAAGGTGCTGCTTTGGATGATAGAAGTTGTGCCTATTTCATCATCATCTGTTGGTGGCTGTGAGTGACGAGTGAGTGAGTGAGTGAGTGAGTGAGTGAGTGACTGAGAGAAGGTGCTGCTTTGGATGATAGAAGTTGTGCCCATTTCATCATCATCTGTTGGTGGCTGTGAGTGAGTGAGTGAGTGAGTGAGTGAGTGAGTGAAGGTGCTGCTTTGGATGATAGAAGTTGTGCCCATTTCATCATCATCTGTTGGTGGCTGTGAGTGCCGAGTGACGAGTGAGTGAGTGAGTGAGTGACTGAGTGAAGGTGCTGCTTTGGATGATAGAAGTTGTGCCCATTTCATCATCATCTGTTGGTGGCTGTGAGTTGTGAGTGAGTGAGTGAGTGAGTGAGTGAGTGAGTGAGTGAAGGTGCTGCTTTGGATGATAGAATTTGTGCCCATTTCATCATCATCTGTTGGTGGCTGTGAGTGAGTGAGTGAGTGAGTGAGTGAGTGAGTGAGTGAGTGAAGGTGCTGCTTTGGATGATAGAAGTTGTGCCCATTTCATCATCATCTGTTGGTGGCTGTGAGTGAGCGAGTGAGTGAGTGAGTGAGTGAGTGAGTGAAGGTGCTGCTTTGGATGATAGAAGTTGTGCCCATTTCATCATCATCTCTTGGTGGCTGTGAGTGAGTGAGTGAGTGAGTGAGTGAGTGAAGGTGCTGCTTTGGATGATAGAAGTTGTGCCCATTTCATCATCATCTCTTGGTGGCTGTGAGTGACCAGTGAGTGAGTGAGTGAGTGAGTGAGTGAAGGTGCTGCTTTGGATGATAGAAGTTGGGCCCATTTCATCATCTGTTGGTGGCTGTGAGTGAGTGAGTGAGTGAGTGAGTGAGTGAAGGTGCTGCTTTGGATGATAGAAGTTGTGCCCATTTCATCATCTTCTGTTGGTGGCTGTGAGTGAGTGAGTGAGTGAGTGAGTGAGTGAGTGAAGGTGCTGTTTTGGATGATAGAAGTTGTGCCCATTTCATCATCATCTGTTGGTGGCTGTGAATGAGTGAGTGAGTGAGTGACTGAGTGAGTGAGTGAGTGAAGGTGCTGCTTTGGATGATAGAAGTCGTGCCCATTTCATCATCATCTGTCGGTGGCTGTGAGTGACGAGTGGGTGAGTGACTGAGTGAGTGACTGAGTGAAGGTGCTGCTTTGGATGATAGAAGTTGTGCCCTTTTCATCATCATCTGTTGGTGGCTGTGAGTGAGTGAGTGAGTGAGTGAGTGAGTGAGTGAGTGAGTGAGTGAAGGTGCTGCTTTGGATGATAGAAGTTGTGCCCATTTCATCATCATCTGTTGGTGGCTGTGAGTGAGTGAGTGACTGAGTGAGTGAGTGAAGGTGCTGCTTTGGATGATAGAAGTTGTGCCCATTGCATCATCATCTGTTGGTGGCTGTGAGTGAGTGAGTGAGTGAGTGAGTGAGTGAAGGTGCTGCTTTGGATGATAGAAGTTGTGCCCATTTCATCATCATCTGTTGGTGGCTGTGAGTGACTGGTGAGTGAGTGAGTGAGTGAGTGAGTGAGTGAAGGTGCTGCTTTGGATGATAGAAGTTGTGCCCATTTCATCATCATCTGTTGGTGGCTGTGAGTGAGTGAGTGAGTGAGTGAGTGAGTGAAGGTGCTGCTTTGGCTGATGGAAGTTGTGCCCATTTCATCATCATCTGTTGGTGGCTGTGAGTGAGTGAGTGAGTGAGTGAGTGAGTGAGTGAGTGAGTGAGTGAAGGTGCTGCTTTGGATGACGGAAGTTGTGCCCATTTCATCATCATCTGTTGGTGGCTGATGAGTGAGTGAGTGAGTGAGTGAAGGTGCTGCTTTGGATGATAGAACTTGTGCCCATTTCATCATCATCTGTTGCTGGCTGTGAGTGAGTGAGTGAGTGAGTGAGTGAAGGTGCTGCTTTGGATGACAGAACTTGTGCCCATTTCATCAGCATCTGTTGGTGGCTGTGAGTGAGTGAGTGAGTGAGTGAGTGAGTGAGTCTAGGTGCTGCTTTGGATGACAGAACTTGTGCCCATTTCATCATCATCTGTTGGTGGCTGTGAGTGAGTGAGTTGTGAGTGACTGAGTGAGTGACTGAGAGAAGGTGCTGCTTTGGATGATGGAAGTTGTGCCCATTTCATCATCATCTGTTGGTGGCTGTGAGTGACTTGTGAGTGAGTGAGTGAGTGAGTGAGTGAGTGAAGGTGCTGCTTTGGATGACAGAACTTGTGCCCATTTCATCATCATCTGTTGGTGGCTGTGAGTGAGTGAGTGAGTGAGTGAGTGAAGGTGCTGCTTTGGATGACAGAACTTGTGCCCATTTCATCATCATCTGTTGGTGGCTGTGAGTGAGTGAGTGAGTGAGTGAGTGAGTGAAGGTGCTGCTTTGGATGATAGAAGTTGGGCCCATTTCATCATCATCTCTTGGTGGCTGTGAGTGAGTGAGTGAGTGAAGGTGCTGCTTTGGATGAGAGAAGTTGTGCCCATTTCATCATCATCTGTTGGTGGCGGTGAGTTGTGAGTGAGTGAGTGAGTGAGTGAGTGAGTGAGTGACTGAAGGTGCTGCTTTGGATGATAGAAGTTGTGCCCATTTCATCATCATCTGTTGGTGGCTGTGAGTGACTTGTGAGTGAGTGAGTGAGTGAGTGAAGGTGCTGCTTTGGATGATAGAAGTTGTGCCCATTTCATCATCTTCTGTTGGTGGCTGTGAGTGAGTGAGTGAGTGAGTGAGTGAGTGAGTGAGTGAGTGAAGGTGCTGTTTTGGATGATAGAAGTTGTGCCCATTTCATCATCATCTGTTGGTGGCTGTGAGTGAGTGAGTGAGTGAGTGAGTGAGTGAGTGAGTGAAGGTGCTGCTTTGGATGATAGAAGTCGTGCCCATTTCATCATCATCTGTTGGTGGCTGTGAGTGACGAGTGACGAGTGAGTGAGTGAGTGAGTGAGTGAGTGAGTGAGTGAGTGACTGAGTGAAGGTGCTGCTTTGGATGATAGAATTTGTGCCCATTTCATCATCATCTGTTGGTGGCTGTGAGTGAGTGAGTGAGTGAGTGAGTGAGTGAGTGAGTGAGTGAAGGTGCTGCTTTGGATGATAGAAGTTGTGCCCATTTCATCATCATCTGTTGGTGGCTGTGAGTGAGTGAGTGAGTGAGTGAGTGAGTGAAGGTGCTGCTTTGGATGATAGAAGTTGTGCCCATTTCATCATCATCTGTTGGTGGCTGTGAGTTGTGAGTGAGTGAGTGAGTGAGTGAGTGAGTGAGTGAGTGAAGGTGCTGCTTTGGATGATAGAAGTTGTGCCCATTTCATCATCTTCTGTTGGTGGCTGTGAGTGAGTGAGTGAGTGAGTGAGTGAGTGAGTGAAGGTACTGCTTTGGATGATAGAAGTTGTGCCCATTGCATCATAATCTGTTGGTGGCTGTGAGTGAGTGAGTGAGTGAGTGAGTGAGTGAGTGAGTGAGTGAAGGTGCTGCTTTGGATGATAGAAGTTGTGCCCATTTCATCATCATCTGTTGGTGGCTGTGAGTGACTTGTGAGTGAGTGAGTGAGTGAGTGAAGATGCTGCTTTGGATGATAGAAGTTGGGCCCATTTCATCATCATCTGTTGGTGGCTGTGAGTGAGTGAGTGAGTGAGTGAGTGAGTGAGTGAGTGAAGGTGCTGCTTTGGATGATAGAAGTTGTGCCCATTTCATCATCATCTGTTGGTGGCTGTGAGTGACTTGTGAGTGAGTGAGTGAGTGAGTGAGTGAGTGAAGGTGCTGCTTTGGGTGATGGAAGTTGTGCCCATTTCATCATCATCTGTTGGTGGCTGTGAGTGAGTGAGTGAGTGAGTGAGTGAGTGAGTGAGTGAAGGTGCTGCTTTGGATGATGGAAGTTGTGCCCATTTCATCATCATCTGTTGGTGGCTGATGAGTGAGTGAGTGAGTGAGTGAGTGAAGGTGCTGCTTTGGATGACAGAACTTGTGCCCATTTCATCATCATCTGTTGGTGGCTGTGAGTGAGTGAGTGAGTGAGTGAGTGAAGGTGCTGCTTTGGATGACAGAACTTGTGCCCATTTCATCATCATCTGTTGGTGGCTGTGAGTGAGTGAGTGAGTGAGTGAGTGAGTGAGTGAGTGAAGGTGCTGCTTTGGATGAGAGAAGTTGTGCCCATTTCATCATCATCTGTTGGTGGCGGTGAGTTGTGAGTGAGTGAGTGAGTGAGTGAGTGACTGAAGGTGCTGCTTTGGATGATAGAAGTTGTGCCCATTTCATCATCATCTGTTGGTGGCTGTGAGTGACTTGTGAGTGAGTGAGTGAGTGAGTGAGTGAGTGAGTGAAGGTGCTGCTTTGGATGATAGAAGTTGTGCCCATTTCATCATCATCTGTTGGTGGCTGTGAGTGAGTGAGTGAGTGAGTGAGTGAGTGAGTGAAGGTGCTGCTTTGGATGATAGAAGTTGTGCCCATTTCATCATCATCTGTTGGTGGCTGTGAGTTGTGAGTGAGTGAGTGAGTGAGTGAGTGAGTGAAGGTGCTGCTTTGGATGATAGAAGTTGTGCCCATTGCATCATCATCTGTTGGTGGCTGTGAGTGAGTGAGTGAGTGAGTGAGTGAGTGAGTGAAGGTGCTGCTTTGGCTGATGGAAGTTGTGCCCATTTCATCATCATCTGTTGGTGGCTGTGAGTGACTTGTGAGTGAGTGAGTGAGTGAGTGAAGGTGCTGCTTTGGATGATAGAAGTTGGGCCCATTTCATCATCATCTGTTGGTGGCTGTGAGTGAGTGAGTGAGTGAGTGAGTGAGTGAGTGAAGGTGCTGCTTTGGATGATAGAAGTTGTGCCCATTTCATCATCATCTGTTGGTGGCTGTGAGTGAGTGAGTGAGTGAGTGAGTGAGTGAGTGAGTGAAGGTGCTGCTTTGGCTGATGGAAGTTGTGCCCATTTCATCATCATCTGTTGGTGGCAGTGAGTGAGTGAGTGAGTGAGTGAGTGAGTGAAGGTGCTGCTTTGGATGATGGAAGTTGTGCCCATTTCATCATCATCTGTTGGTGGCTGATGAGTGAGTGAGTGAGTGAAGGTGCTGCTTTGGATGACAGAACTTGTGCCCATTTCATCATCATCTGTTGGTGGCTGTGAGTGAGTGAGTGAGTGAGTGAAGGTGCTGCTTTGGATGACAGAACTTGTGCCCATTTCATCATCATCTGTTGGTGGCTGTGAGTGAGTGACTGAGTGAGTGAGTGAGTGAGTGAAGGTGCTGCTTTGGATGACACAAGTTGTGCCCATTTCATCATCATCTGTTGGTGGCGGTGAGTTGTGAGTGAGTGAGTGAGTGAGTGAGTGAGTGAGTGACTGAAGGTGCTGCTTTGGATGATAGAAGTTGTGCCCATTTCATCATCATCTGTTGGTGGCTGTGAGTGACTTGTGAGTGAGTGAGTGAGTGAGTGAGTGAAGGTGCTGCTTTGGATGATAGAAGTTGTGCCCATTTCATCATCTTCTGTTGGTGGCTGTGAGTGA
>CM050689.1:11676207-11686207 GCA_027574665.1 Rhynochetos jubatus | reverse complement strand
CATCATCATATGTTGGTGGCTGTGAGTGACTTGTGAGTGAGTGAGTGAGTGAGTGAGTGTAGGTGCTGCTTTCGATGATAGAAATTGTGCCTATTTCATCATCATCTGTTGGTGGCTGTGAGTGACTTGTGAGTGAGTGAGTGAGTGAGTGAAGGTGCTGCTTTGGATGATAGAAGTTGTGCCCATTTCATCATCATCTGTTGGTGGCTGTGAGTGAGTGAGTGAGTGAGTGAGTGAAGGTGCTGCTTTGGATGATAGAAGTTGTGCCCATTTCATCATCATATCTTGGTGGCTGTGAGTGACTTGTGAGTGAGGCAATGAGTGAGTGAGTGAGTGAGTGAAGGTGCTACTTTGGATGACACAAGTTGTGCCCATTTCATCATCATCTGTTGGTGGCTGTGAGTGACTTGTGAGTGAGTGAGTGAGTGAGTGAGTGAGTGAAGGTGCTGCTTTGGATGATAGAAGTTGTGCCCATTTCATCATCATCTGTTGGTGGCTGTGAGTGAGTGAGTGAGTGAGTGAGTGAGTGAGTGAGTGAGTGAAGGTGCTGCTTTGGATGATAGAACTTGTGCCCATTTCATCATCATCTGTTGGTGGCTGTGAGTGAGTGAGTGAGTGAGTGAGTGAGTGAAGGTGCTGCTTTGGATGATAGAAGTTGTGCCCATTTCATCATCTTCTGTTGGTGGCTGTGAGTGAGTGAGTGAGTGTGTGAGTGAGTGAAGGTGCAGCTTTGGATGATGGAAGTTGTGCCCATTTCATCATCATCTGTTGGTGGCTGTGAGTGAGTGAGTGAGTGAGTGAGTGAGTGAGTGAGTGAAGGTGCTGCTTTGGATGATAGAAGTTGTGCCCATTTAATAATCATCTGTGGTGGCTGTGAGTGAGTGAGTGAGTGAGTGAGTGAGTGAGTGAGTGAAGGTGCTGCTTTGGATGATAGAAGTTGTGCCCATTTCATCATCATCTGTTGGTGGCTATGACTTGTGAGTGAGTGAGTGAGTGAGTGAGTGAAGGTGCTGCTTTGGATGATAGAAGTTGTGCCCATTTAATAATCATCTGTGGTGGCTGTGAGTGAGTGAGTGAGTGAGTGAGTGAAGGTGCTGCTTTGGATGATAGAAGTTGTGCCCATTTCATCATCATCTGTTGGTGGCTATGACTTGTGAGTGAGTGAATGAGTGAGTGAGTGAGTGAAGGTGCTGCTTTGGATGATAGAAGTTGTGCCCATTTCATCATCTTCTGTAGGTGGCTGTGAGTGAGTGAGTGTGTGTGTGAGTGAGTGAAGGTGCAGCTTTGGATGATGGAAGTTGTGCCCATTTCATCATCATCTGTTGGTGGCTGTGAGTGAGTGAGTGAGTGAGTGAGTGAGTGAGTGAAGGTGCTGCTTTGGATGATAGAAGTTGTGCCCATTTCATCATCATCTGTTGGTGGCTGTGAGTGAGTGAGTGAGTGAGTGAGTGAGTGAGTGAGTGAAGGTGCTGCTTTGGATGATAGAAGTTGTGCCCATTTAATAATCATCTGTGGTGGCTGTGAGTGAGTGAGTGAGTGAATGAGTGAGTGAGTGAAGGTGCTGCTTTGGATGATAGAAGTTGTGCCCATTTCATCATCATCTGTTGGTGGCTATGACTTGTGAGTGAGTGAATGAGTGAGTGAGTGAAGGTGCTGCTTTGGATGATAGAAGTTGTGCCCATTTCATCATCATCTGTTGGTGGCTGTGAGTGAGTGAGTGAGTGAGTGAGTGAGTGAGTGAGTGAGTGAAGGTGCTGCTTTGGATGACAGTGGTTGTGGCCATTTCATCATCATCTGTTGGTGGCTGTGAGTGAGTGAGTGAGTGAGTGAGTGAGTGACTGAGTGAAGGTACTGCTTTGGATGATAGAAGTTGTGCCCATTTCATCATCTTCTGTTGGTGGCTGTGAGTGAGTGAGTGAGTGTGTGAGTGAGTGAAGGTGCAGCTTTGGATGATGGAAGTTGTGCCCATTTCATCATCATCTGTTGGTGGCTGTGAGTGAGTGAGTGAGTGAGTGAGTGAGTGAAGGTGCTGCTTTGGATGATAGAAGTTGTGTCCATTTCATCATCATCTGTTGGTGGCTGTGAGTGAGTGAGTGAGTGAGTGAGTGAGTGAGTGAGTGAGTGAAGGTGCTGCTTTGGATGATAGAAGTTGTGCCCATTTAATAATCATCTGTGGTGGCTGTGAGTGAGTGAGTGAGTGAGTGAGTGAGTGAGTGAAGGTGCTGCTTTGGATGATAGAAGTTGTGCCCATTTCATCATCATCTGTTGGTGGCTATGACTTGTGAGTGAGTGAATGAGTGAGTGAGTGAGTGAGTGAAGGTGCTGCTTTGAATGATGGAAGTTGTGCCCATTTCATCATCATCTGTTGGTGGCTGTGAGTGACTTGTGAGTGAGTGAATGAGTGAGTGTAGGTGCTGCTTTCGATGATAGAAATTGTGCCTATTTCATCATCTGTTGGTGGCTGTGAGTGACTTGTGAGTGAGTGAGTGAGTGAGTGAGTGAAGGTGCTGCTTTCCATGATAGAAGTTGTGCCCATTTCATCATCATCTGTTGGTGGCTGTGAGTGACTTGTGAGTGAGTGAGTGAGTGAGTGAGTGAAGGTGCTGCTTTCCATGATAGAAGTTGTGCCCATTTCATCATCATATGTTGGTGGCTGTGAGTGACTTGTGAGTGAGTGAGTGAGTGAGTGAGTGTAGGTGCTGCTTTCGATGATAGAAATTGTGCCTATTTCATCATCATCTGTTGGTGGCTGTGAGTGACTTGTGAGTGAGTGAGTGAGTGAGTGAGTGAGTGAAGGTGCTGCTTTGGATGATAGAAGTTGTGCCCATTTCATCATCATCTGTTGGTGGCTGTGAGTGAGTGAGTGAGTGAGTGAGTGAGTGAGTGAGTGAAGGTGCTGCTTTGGATGATAGAACTTGTGCCCATTTCATCATCATCTGTTGGTGGCTGTGAGTGAGTGAGTGAGTGAGTGAGTGAAGGTGCTGCTTTGGATGATAGAAGTTGTGCCCATTTCATCATCTTCTGTTGGTGGCTGTGAGTGAGTGAGTGAGTGTGTGAGTGAGTGAAGGTGCAGCTTTGGATGATGGAAGTTGTGCCCATTTCATCATCATCTGTTGGTGGCTGTGAGTGAGTGAGTGAGTGAGTGAGTGAGTGAGTGAAGGTGCTGCTTTGGATGATAGAAGTTGTGCCCATTTCATCATCATCTGTTGGTGGCTATGACTTGTGAGTGAGTGAGTGAGTGAGTGAGTGAAGGTGCTGCTTTGGATGATAGAAGTTGTGCCCATTTAATAATCATCTGTGGTGGCTGTGAGTGAGTGAGTGAGTGAGTGAGTGAGTGAAGGTGCTGCTTTGGATGATAGAAGTTGTGCCCATTTCATCATCATCTGTTGGTGGCTATGACTTGTGAGTGAGTGAATGAGTGAGTGAGTGAGTGAGTGAGTGAAGGTGCTGCTTTGGATGATAGAAGTTGTGCCCATTTCATCATCATCTGTTGGTGGCTGTGAGTGAGTGAGTGAGTGAGTGAGTGAGTGAGTGAGTGAAGGTGCTGCTTTGGATGACAGTGGTTGTGGCCATTTCATCATCATCTGTTGGTGGCTGTGAGTGAGTGAGTGAGTGAGTGAGTGAGTGAGTGAGTGACTGAGTGAAGGTACTGCTTTGGATGATAGAAGTTGTGCCCATTTCATCATCTTCTGTTGGTGGCTGTGAGTGAGTGAGTGAGTGTGTGAGTGAGTGAAGGTGCAGCTTTGGATGATGGAAGTTGTGCCCATTTCATCATCATCTGTTGGTGGCTGTGAGTGAGTGAGTGAGTGAGTGAGTGAGTGAGTGAGTGAAGGTGCTGCTTTGGATGATAGAAGTTGTGCCCATTTCATCATCATCTGTTGGTGGCTGTGAGTGAGTGAGTGAGTGAGTGAGTGAGTGAGTGAGTGAAGGTGCTGCTTTGGATGATAGAAGTTGTGCCCATTTAATAATCATCTGTGGTGGCTGTGAGTGAGTGAGTGAGTGAGTGAGTGAGTGAGTGAGTGAAGGTGCTGCTTTGGATGATAGAAGTTGTGCCCATTTCATCATCATCTGTTGGTGGCTATGACTTGTGAGTGAGTGAATGAGTGAGTGAGTGAGTGAGTGAAGGTGCTGCTTTGAATGATGGAAGTTGTGCCCATTTCATCATCATCTGTTGGTGGCTGTGAGTGACTTGTGAGTGAGTGAATGAGTGAGTGTAGGTGCTGCTTTCGATGATAGAAATTGTGCCTATTTCATCATCTGTTGGTGGCTGTGAGTGACTTGTGAGTGAGTGAGTGAGTGAGTGAGTGAAGGTGCTGCTTTCCATGATAGAAGTTGTGCCCATTTCATCATCATATGTTGGTGGCTGTGAGTGACTTGTGAGTGAGTGAGTGAGTGAGTGAGTGAGTGTAGGTGCTGCTTTCGATGATAGAAATTGTGCCTATTTCATCATCATCTGTTGGTGGCTGTGAGTGACTTGTGAGTGAGTGAGTGAGTGAGTGAAGGTGCTGCTTTGGATGATAGAAGTTGTGCCCATTTCATCATCATCTGTTGGTGGCTGTGAGTGAGTGAGTGAGTGAGTGAGTGAGTGAGTGAAAGTGCTGCTTTGGATGATAGAAGTTGTGCCCATTTCATCATCATATCTTGGTGGCTGTGAGTGACTTGTGAGTGAGGCAATGAGTGAGTGAGTGAGTGAGTGAAGTTGCTACTTTGGATGACACAAGTTGTGCCCATTTCATCATCATCTGTTGTTGGCTGTGAGTGACTTGTGAGTGAGTGAGTGAGCGAGTGAGTGAAGGTGCTGCTTTGGATGATAGAAGTTGTGCCCATTTCATCATCATCTGTTGGTGGCTGTGAGTGACTTGTGAGTGAGTGAGTGAGTGAGTGAGTGAAGGTGCTGCTTTGGATGATAGAAGTTGTGCCCATTTCATCATCATCTGTTGGTGGCTGTGAGTGAGTGAGTGAGTGAGTGAGTGAGTGAGTGAGTGAAGGTGCTGCTTTGGATGATAGAAGTTGTACCTATTTCATCATCATCTGTTGGTGGCTGTGAGTGAGTGAGTGAGTGAGTGAGTGAGTGAGTGAAGGTGCTGCTTTGGATGATAGAAGTTGTGCCCATTTCATCATCTTCTGTTGGTGGCTGTGAATGAGTGAGTGAGTGAATGAGTGAGTGAGTGAGTGAGTGAAGGTGCTGCTTTGGATGATAGAAGTTGTGCCCATTTCATCATCATCTGTTGGTGGCTGTGAGTTGTGAGTGAGTGAGTGAGTGAGTGAGTGAGTGAGTGAGTGACTGAAGGTGCTGCTTTGGATGATAGAAGTTGTGCCCATTTCATCATAATCTGTTGGTGGCTGTGAGTGAGTGAGTGAGTGAGTGAGTGAGTGACTGAAGGTGCTGCTTTGGATGATAGAAGTTGTGCCCATTTCATCATCATCTGTTGGTGGCTATGACTTGTGAGTGAGTGAATGAGTGAGTGAGTGAGTGAGTGAAGGTGCTGCTTTGGATGATAGAAGTTGTGCCCATTTCATCATCTTCTGTTGGTGGCTGTGAGTGAGTGAGTGAGTGAGTGAGTGAGTGAGTGAGTGAGTGAGTGAGTGAAGGTGCTGCTTTGGATGATAGAAGTTGTGCCCATTTCATCATCTTCTGTTGGTGGCTGTGAGTGAGTGAGTGAGTGAGTGAGTGAGTGAGTGAAGGTGCTGCTTTGGATGATAGAAGTTGTGCCCATTTAATAATCATCTGTGGTGGCTGTGAGTGAGTGAGTGAGTGAGTGAGTGAGTGAGTGAGTGAGTGAAGGTGCTGCTTTGGATGATAGAAGTTGTGCCCATTTCATCATCATCTGTTGGTGGCTATGACTTGTGAGTGAGTGAATGAGTGAGTGAGTGAGTGAGTGAAGGTGCTGCTTTGGATGATAGAAGTTGTGCCCATTTCATCATCTTCTGTAGGTGGCTGTGAGTGAGTGAGTGAGTGAGTGAGTGAGTGAAGGTGCTGCTTTGGATGATAGAAGTTGTGCCCATTTCATCATCTTCTGTAGGTGGCTGTGAGTGAGTGAGTGTGTGTGTGAGTGAGTGAAGGTGCAGCTTTGGATGATGGAAGTTGTGCCCATTTCATCATCTTCTGTAGGTGGCTGTGAGTGAGTGAGTGAGTGAGTGAGTGAGTGAGTGAAGGTGCTGCTTTGGATGATAGAAGTTGTGCCCATTTCATCATCATCTGTTGGTGGCTGTGAGTGAGTGAGTGAGTGAGTGAGTGAGTGAAGGTGCTGCTTTGGATGATAGAAGTTGTGCCCATTTAATAATCATCTGTGGTGGCTGTGAGTGAGTGAGTGAGTGAGTGAGTGAAGGTGCTGCTTTGGATGATAGAAGTTGTGCCCATTTCATCATCATCTGTTGGTGGCTATGACTTGTGAGTGAGTGAATGAGTGAGTGAGTGAGTGAAGGTGCTGCTTTGGATGATAGAAGTTGTGCCCATTTCATCATCATCTGTTGGTGGCTGTGAGTGAGTGAGTGAGTGAGTGAGTGAGTGAGTGAGTGAGTGAGTGAAGGTGCTGCTTTGGATGACAGTGGTTGTGGCCATTTCATCATCATCTGTTGGTGGCTGTGAGTGAGTGAATGAGTGAGTGAGTGAGTGAGTGAGTGACTGAGTGAAGGTGCTGCTTTGGATGATAGAAGTTGTGCCCATTTCATCATCTTCTGTTGGTGGCTGTGAGTGAGTGAGTGAGTGTGTGAGTGAGTGAAGGTGCAGCTTTGGATGATGGAAGTTGTGCCCATTTCATCATCATCTGTTGGTGGCTGTGAGTGAGTGAGTGAGTGAGTGAGTGAGTGAGTGAAGGTGCTGCTTTGGATGATAGAAGTTGTGTCCATTTCATCATCATCTGTTGGTGGCTGTGAGTGAGTGAGTGAGTGAGTGAGTGAGTGAGTGAAGGTGCTGCTTTGGATGATAGAAGTTGTGCCCATTTAATAATCATCTGTGGTGGCTGTGAGTGAGTGAGTGAGTGAGTGAGTGAGTGAGTGAGTGAGTGAGTAAGTGAAGGTGCTGCTTTGGATGATAGAAGTTGTGCCCATTTCATCATCATCTGTTGGTGGCTATGACTTGTGAGTGAGTGAATGAGTGAGTGAGTGAGTGAGTGAAGGTGCTGCTTTGAATGATGGATGTTGTGCCCATTTCATCATCATCTGTTGGTGGCTGTGAGTGACTTGTGAGTGAGTGAATGAGTGAGTGTAGGTGCTGCTTTCGATGATAGAAATTGTGCCTATTTCATCATCTGTTGGTGGCTGTGAGTGACTTGTGAGTGAGTGAGTGAGTGAGTGAGTGAGTGAGTGAGTGAAGGTGCTGCTTTCCATGATAGAAGTTGTGCCAATTTCATCATCATATGTTGGTGGCTGTGAGTGACTTGTGAGTGAGTGAGTGAGTGAGTGAGTGTAGGTGCTGCTTTCGATGATAGAAATTGTGCCTATTTCATCATCATATGTTGGTGGCTGTGAGTGACTTGTGAGTGAGTGAGTGAGTGAGTGAGTGAGTGAAGGTGCTGCTTTGGATGATAGAAGTTGTGCCCATTTCATCATCATCTGTTGGTGGCTGTGAGTGAGTGAGTGAGTGAGTGAGTGAAGGTGCTGCTTTGGATGATAGAAGTTGTGCCCATTTCATCATCATATCTTGGTGGCTGTGAGTGACTTGTGAGTGAGGCAATGAGTGAGTGAGTGAGTGAGTGAAGGTGCTACTTTGGATGACACAAGTTGTGCCCATTTCATCATCATCTGTTGGTGGCTGTGAGTGACTTGTGAGTGAGTGAGTGAGTGAGTGAGTGAAGGTGCTGCTTTGGATGATAGAAGTTGTGCCCATTTCATCATCATCTGTTGGTGGCTGTGAGTGAGTGAGTGAGTGAGTGAGTGAGTGAGTGAAGGTGCTGCTTTGGATGATAGAACTTGTGCCCATTTCATCATCATCTGTTGGTGGCTGTGAGTGAGTGAGTGAGTGAGTGAGTGAAGGTGCTGCTTTGGATGATAGAAGTTGTGCCCATTTCATCATCTTCTGTTGGTGGCTGTGAGTGAGTGAGTGAGTGTGTGAGTGAGTGAAGGTGCAGCTTTGGATGATGGAAGTTGTGCCCATTTCATCATCATCTGTTGGTGGCTGTGAGTGAGTGAGTGAGTGAGTGAGTGAAGGTGCTGCTTTGGATGATAGAAGTTGTGCCCATTTAATAATCATCTGTGGTGGCTGTGAGTGAGTGAGTGAGTGAGTGAGTGAGTGAGTGAAGGTGCTGCTTTGGATGATAGAAGTTGTGCCCATTTCATCATCATCTGTTGGTGGCTATGACTTGTGAGTGAGTGAGTGAGTGAGTGAGTGAAGGTGCTGCTTTGGATGATAGAAGTTGTGCCCATTTAATAATCATCTGTGGTGGCTGTGAGTGAGTGAGTGAGTGAGTGAGTGAAGGTGCTGCTTTGGATGATAGAAGTTGTGCCCATTTCATCATCATCTGTTGGTGGCTATGACTTGTGAGTGAGTCAATGAGTGAGTGAGTGAGTGAAGGTGCTGCTTTGGATGATAGAAGTTGTGCCCATTTCATCATCTTCTGTAGGTGGCTGTGAGTGAGTGAGTGTGTGTGTGAGTGAGTGAAGGTGCAGCTTTGGATGATGGAAGTTGTGCCCATTTCATCATCATCTGTTGGTGGCTGTGAGTGAGTGAGTGAGTGAGTGAGTGAGTGAAGGTGCTGCTTTGGATGATAGAAGTTGTGCCCATTTCATCATCATCTGTTGGTGGCTGTGAGTGAGTGAGTGAGTGAGTGAGTGAGTGAGTGAGTGAAGGTGCTGCTTTGGATGATAGAAGTTGTGCCCATTTAATAATCATCTGTTGGTGGCTGTGAGTGAGTGAGTGAGTGAGTGAGTGAGTGAGTGAGTGAGTGAAGGTGCTGCTTTGGATGATAGAAGTTGTGCCCATTTCATCATCATCTGTTGGTGGCTATGACTTGTGAGTGAGTGAATGAGTGAGTGAGTGAGTGAGTGAAGGTGCTGCTTTGGATGATAGAAGTTGTGCCCATTTCATCATCATCTGTTGGTGGCTGTGAGTGAGTGAGTGAGTGAGTGAGTGAGTGAAGGTGCTGCTTTGGATGACAGTGGTTGTGGCCATTTCATCATCATCTGTTGGTGGCTGTGAGTGAGTGAGTGAGTGAGTGAGTGACTGAGTGAAGGTACTGCTTTGGATGATAGAAGTTGTGCCCATTTCATCATCTTCTGTTGGTGGCTGTGAGTGAGTGAGTGAGTGTGTGAGTGAGTGAAGGTGCAGCTTTGGATGATGGAAGTTGTGCCCATTTCATCATCATCTGTTGGTGGCTGTGAGTGAGTGAGTGAGTGAGTGAGTGAGTGAAGGTGCTGCTTTGGATGATAGAAGTTGTGTCCATTTCATCATCATCTGTTGGTGGCTGTGAGTGAGTGAGTGAGTGAGTGAGTGAGTGAGTGAGTGAGTGAGTGAGTGAAGGTGCTGCTTTGGATGATAGAAGTTGTGCCCATTTAATAATCATCTGTGGTGGCTGTGAGTGAGTGAGTGAGTGAGTGAGTGAGTGAGTGAAGGTGCTGCTTTGGATGATAGAAGTTGTGCCCATTTCATCATCATCTGTTGGTGGCTATGACTTGTGAGTGAGTGAATGAGTGAGTGAGTGAGTGAGTGAAGGTGCTGCTTTGAATGATGGAAGTTGTGCCCATTTCATCATCATCTGTTGGTGGCTGTGAGTGACTTGTGAGTGAGTGAATGAGTGAGTGTAGGTGCTGCTTTCGATGATAGAAATTGTGCCTATTTCATCATCTGTTGGTGGCTGTGAGTGACTTGTGAGTGAGTGAGTGAGTGAGTGAGTGAGTGAGTGAAGGTGCTGCTTTCCATGATAGAAGTTGTGCCCATTTCATCATCATATGTTGGTGGCTGTGAGTGACTTGTGAGTGAGTGAGTGAGTGAGTGAGTGTAGGTGCTGCTTTCGATGATAGAAATTGTGCCTATTTCATCATCATCTGTTGGTGGCTGTGAGTG
>CM050689.1:11648707-11668707 GCA_027574665.1 Rhynochetos jubatus | reverse complement strand
TGAGTGAAGGTGCTGCTTTGGATGATGGAAGTTGTGCCCATTTCATCATCATCTGTTGGTGGCTGTGAGTGAGTGAGTGAGTGAGTGAGTGAGTGAAGGTGCTGCTTTGGATGATAGAAGTTGTGCCTATTTCATCATCATCTGTTGGTGGCTGTGAGTGAGTTGTGAGTGAGTGAATGAGTGAGTGAAGGTGCTGCTTTGGATGACACAAGATGTGCCCATTTCATCATCATCTGTTGGTGGCTGTGAGTTGTGAGTGAGTGAGTGAATGAGTGAGTGAGTGAGTGAAGGTGCTGCTTTGGATGATGGAAGTTGTGCCCATTTCATCATCATCTGTTGGTGGCTGTGAGTGCGTGAGTGAGTGAGTGAGTGAGTGAGTGAAGGTGCTGCTTTGGATGATAGAAGTTGTGCCTATTTCATCATCATCTGTTGGTGGCTGTGAGTGAGTTGTGAGTGAGTGAATGAGTGAGTGAAGGTGCTGCTTTGGATGACACAAGATGTGCCCATTTCATCATCATCTGTTGGTGGCTGTGAGTTGTGAGTGAGTGAGTGAGTGAGTGAGTGAAGGTGCTGCTTTGGATGACAGAACTTGTGCCCATTTCATCATCATCTGTTGGTGGCTGTGAGTGAGTGAGTGAGTGAGTGAGTGAGTGAGTGAGTGAAGGTGCTGCTTTGGATGATAGAACTTGTGCCCATTTCATCATCATCTGTTGGTGGCTGTGAGTGAGTGAGTGAGTGAGTGAGTGAGTGAGTGAGTGTAGGTGCTGCTTTGGATGATAGAACTTGTGCCCATTTCATCATCATCTGTTGGTGGCTGTGAGTGACTTGTGAGTGAGTGAGTGAGTGAGTGTAGGTGCTGCTTTCTATGATAGCAATTGTGCCTATTTCATCATCATCTGATGGTGGCTGTGAGTGAGTGAGTGAGTGAGTGAGTGAGTGACTGAAGGTGCTGCTTTGGATGATAGAAGTTGTGCCCATTTCATCATCATCTGTTGGTGGCTGTGAGTGAGTGAGTGAGTGAGTGAGTGAGTGAGTGAGTGAGTGAAGGTGCTGCTTTGGATGATAGAAGTTGTGCCCATTTCATCATCATATGTTGGTGGCTGTGAGTGAGTGAGTGAGTGAGTGAGTGAGTGAAGGTACTGCTTTGGATGACAGAAGTTGTGCCCATTTCATCAACATCTGTTGGTGGCTGTGAGTGAGTGAGTGAGTGAGTGAGTGAGTGAAGGTTCTGCTTTGGATGATAGAAGTTGTGCACAGTTCATCATCATCTGTTGGTGGCTGTGAGTGACGAGTGAGTGAGTGAGTGAGTGAGTGAATGTAGGTGCTGCTTTCGATGATAGAAATTCTGCCTATTTCATCATCATCTGTTGGTGGCTGTGAGTGACTTGTGAGTGAGTGAGTGAGTGAGTGAGTGAGTGAGTGAAGGTGCTGCTTTCGATGATAGAAATTGTGCCTATTTCATCATCATCTGTTGGTGGCTGAGTGACTTGTGAGTGAGTGAGTGAGTGAGTGAGTGAGTGAAGGTGCTGCTTTGGATGATAGAAGTTGTGCCCATTTCATCACCATCTGTTGGTGGCTGTGAGTGAGTGAGTGAGTGAGTGAGTGAGTGAGTGAGTAAGTGAGTGAAGGTGCTGCTTTGGATGATGGAAGTTGTGCCCATTTCATCATCATCTGTTGGTGGCTGTGAGTGAGTGAGTGAGTGAGTGAGTGAGTGAGTGAGTGAGTGAAGGTGCTGCTTTGGATGATAGAAGTTGTGCCTATTTCATCATCTGTTGGTGGCTGTGAGTGAGTTGTGAGTGAGTGAGTGAGTGAGTGAAGGTGCTGCTTTGGATGACAGTGGTTGTGGCCATTTCATCATCATCTGTTGGTGGCTGTGAGTTGTGAGTGAGTGAGTGAGTGAATGAGTGAGTGAGTGAGTGAAGGTGCTGCTTTGGATGATGGAAGTTGTGCCCATTTCATCATCATCTGTTGGTGGCTGTGAGTGCGTGAGTGAGTGAGTGAGTGAGTGAGTGAAGGTGCTGCTTTGGATGATAGAAGTTGTGCCTATTTCATCATCATCTGTTGGTGGCTGTGAGTGAGTTGTGAGTGAGTGAATGAGTGAGTGAAGGTGCTGCTTTGGATGACACAAGATGTGCCCATTTCATCATCATCTGTTGGTGGCTGTGAGTTGTGAGTGAGTGAGTGAGTGAGTGAGTGAGTGAAGGTGCTGCTTTGGATGACAGAACTTGTGCCCATTTCATCATCATCTGTTGGTGGCTGTGAGTGAGTGAGTGAGTGAGTGAGTGAGTGAGTGAGTGAAGGTGCTGCTTTGGATGATAGAACTTGTGCCCATTTCATCATCATCTGTTGGTGGCTGTGAGTGAGTGAGTGAGTGAGTGAGTGAGTGAGTGTAGGTGCTGCTTTGGATGATAGAACTTGTGCCCATTTCATCATCATCTGTTGGTGGCTGTGAGTGAGTGAGTGAGTGAGTGAGTGAGTGTAGGTGCTGCTTTCTATGATAGCAATTGTGCCTATTTCATCATCATCTGTTGGTGGCTGTGAGTGAGTGAGTGAGTTAGTGAGTGAGTGAAGGTGCTGCTTTGGATGATAGAAGTTGTGCCCATTTCATCATCATATCTTGGTGGCTGTGAGTGACTTGTGAGTGAGTGATTGAGTGAGTGAACATGCTGCTTTGCATGATGGAAGATGTGCCCATGTCATCATCATCTGTTGGTGGCTGTGAGTCTGTGACTGAGTGAGTGAGTGAAGGTGCTGCTTTGGATGATAGAACTTGTGCCCATTTCATCATCATATGTTGGTGGCTGTGAGTGAGTGAGTGAAAGTGCTGCTTTGGATGATAGAAGTTGTGCCCATTTCATCATCATCTCTTGGTGGCTGTGAGTGACTTGTGAGTGAGGCAATGAGTGAGTGAAGGTGCTGCTTTGGATGACACAAGATGTGCCCATTTCATCATCATCTGTTGGTGGCTGTGAGTTGTGAGTGAGTGAGTGAATGAGTGAGTGAGTGAGTGAAGGTGCTGCTTTGGATGATGGAAGTTGTGCCCATTTCATCATCATCTGTTGGTGGCTGTGAGTGCGTGAGTGAGTGAGTGAGTGAGTGAGTGAAGGTGCTGCTTTGGATGATAGAAGTTGTGCCTATTTCATCATCATCTGTTGGTGGCTGTGAGTGAGTTGTGAGTGAGTGAGTGAGTGAGTGAAGGTGCTGCTTTGGATGACACAAGATGTGCCCATTTCATCATCATCTGTTGGTGGCTGTGAGTTGTGAGTGAGTGAGTGAGTGAGTGAGTGAGTGAGTGAAGGTGCTGCTTTGGATGACAGAACTTGTGCCCATTTCATCATCATCTGTTGGTGGCTGTGAGTGAGTGAGTGAGTGAGTGAGTGAGTGAGTGAGTGAGTGAAGGTGCTGCTTTGGATGATAGAACTTGTGCCCATTTCATCATCATCTGTTGGTGGCTGTGAGTGAGTGAGTGAGTGAGTGAGTGAGTGAGTGAAGGTGCTGCTTTGGATGATAGAACTTGTGCCCATTTCATCATCATCTGTTGGTGGCTGTGAGTGACTTGTGAGTGAGTGAGTGAGTGAGTGAGTGAGTGAAGGTGCTGCTTTGGATGATAGAACTTGTGCCCATTTCATCATCATCTGTTGGTGGCTGTGAGTGACTTGTGAGTGAGTGAGTGAGTGAGTGTAGGTGCTGCTTTCGATGATAGAAATTGTGCCTATTTCATCATCATCTGTTGGTGGCTGTGAGTGAGTGAGTGAGTTAGTGAGTGAGTGAAGGTGCTGCTTTGGATGATAGAAGTTGTGCCCATTTCATCATCATATCTTGGTGGCTGTGAGTGACTTGTGAGTGAGTGAGTGAGTGAGTGAACATGCTGCTTTGCATGATGGAAGATGTGCCCATGTCATCATCATCTGTTGGTGGCTGTGAGTCTGTGACTGAGTGAGTGAGTGAAGGTGCTGCTTTGGATGATAGAACCTGTGCCCATTTCATCATCATATGTTGGTGGCTGTGAGTGAGTGAGTGAAAGTGCTGCTTTGGATGATAGAAGTTGTGCCCATTTCATCATCATCTCTTGGTGGCTGTGAGTGACTTGTGAGTGAGGCAATGAGTGAGTGAGTGAGTGAGTGAGTGAAGTTGCTACTTTGGATGACACAAGTTGTGCCCATTTCATCATCATCTGTTGCTGGCTGAGTGACTTGTGAGTGAGTGAGTGAGTGAGTGAGTGAAGTTGCTACTTTGGATGACACAAGTTGTGCCCATTTCATCATCATCTGTTGGTGGCTGAGTGACTTGTGAGTGAGTGAGTGAGTGAGTGAGTGAGTGAGTGAGTGAAGGTGCTGCTTTGGATGATAGAAGTTGTGCCCATTTCATCATCATCTGTTGGTGGCTGTGAGTGAGTGAGTGAGTGAGTGAGTGAGTGAGTGAGTGAGTGAAGGTGCTGCTTTGGATGATAGAAGTTGTGCCCATTTCATCATCATCTGTTGGTGGCTGTGAGTGAGTGAGTGAGTGAGTGAGTGAAGGTGCTGCTTTGGATGATAGAAGTTGTACCTATTTCATCATCATCTGTTGGTGGCTGTGAGTGAGTGAGTGAGTGAGTGAGTGAGTGAGTGAGTGAAGGTGCTGCTTTGGATGATAGAAGTTGTGCCCATTTCATCATCATCTGTTGGTGGCTGTGAGTGAGTGAGTGAGTGAGTGAGTGAGTGAGTGAGTGAGTGAAAGTGCTGCTTTGGATGATAGAAGTTGTGCCCATTTCATCATCATATCTTGGTGGCTGTGAGTGACTTGTGAGTGAGGCAATGAGTGAGTGAGTGAGTGAGTGAAGTTGCTACTTTGGATGACACAAGTTGTGCCCATTTCATCATCATCTGTTGGTGGCTGTGAGTGACTTGTGAGTGAGTGAGTGAGTGAGTGAGTGAAGGTGCTGCTTTGGATGATAGAAGTTGTGCCCATTTCATCATCATCTGTTGGTGGCTGTGAGTGAGTGAGTGAGTGAGTGAGTGAGTGAGTGAGTGAAGGTGCTGCTTTGGATGATAGAACTTGTGCCCATTTCATCATCATCTGTTGGTGGCTGTGAGTGAGTGAGTGAGTGAGTGAGTGAGTGAAGGTGCTGCTTTGGATGATAGAAGTTGTACCTATTTCATCATCATCTGTTGGTGGCTGTGAGTGAGTGAGTGAGTGAGTGAGTGAGTGAGTGAAGGTGCTGCTTTGGATGATAGAAGTTGTGCCCATTTCATCATCTTCTGTTGGTGGCTGTGAATGAGTGAGTGAGTGAGTGAGTGAGTGAAGGTGCTGCTTTGGATGAGAGAAGTTGTGCCCATTTCATCATCATCTGTTGGTGGCTGTGAGTGAGTGAGTGAGTGAGTGAGTGAGTGAAGGTGCTGCTTTGGATGAGAGAAGTTGTGCCCATTTCATCATCATCTGTTGGTGGCTGAGTTGTGAGTGAGTGAGTGAGTGAGTGAGTGACTGAAGGTGCTGCGTTGGATGATAGAAATTGTGCCCATTTCATCATCATCTGTTGGTGGCTGTGAGTGAGTGAGTGAGTGAGTGAGTGAGTGACTGAAGGTGCTGCTTTGGATGATAGAAGTTGTGCTCATTTCATCATCATATGTTGGTGGCTGTGAGTGAGTGAGTGAGTGAGTGAGTGAGTGAGTGAGTGAAGGTACTGCTTTGGATGACAGAAGTTGTGCCCATTTCATCAACATCTGTTGGTGGCTGTGAGTGAGTGAGTGAGTGAGTGAGTGAGTGAGTGAAGGTGCTGCTTTGGATGATAGAAGTTGTGCACAGTTCATCATCATCTGTTGGTGGCTGTGAGTGACGAGTGAGTGAGTGAGTGAGTGAGTGTAGGTGCTGCTTTCGATGATAGAAATTCTGCCTATTTCATCATCATCTGTTGGTGGCTGTGAGTGACTTGTGAGTGAGTGAGTGAGTGAGTGAGTGAAGGTGCTGCTTTCGATGATAGAAATTGTGCCTATTTCATCATCATCTGTTGGTGGCTGAGTGACTTGTGAGTGAGTGAGTGAGTGAGTGAGTGAGTGAGTGAGTGAGTGAGTGAAGGTGCTGCTTTGGATGATAGAAGTTGTGCCCATTTCATCATCATCTGTTGGTGGCTGTGAGTGAGTGAGTGAGTGAGTGAGTGAGTGAGTGAGTGAAGGTGCTGCTTTGGATGATGGAAGTTGTGCCCATTTCATCATCATCTGTTGGTGGCTGTGAGTGAGTGAGTGAGTGAGTGAGTGAGTGAGTGAAGGTGCTGCTTTGGATGATAGAAGTTGTGCCTATTTCATCATCATCTGTTGGTGGCTGTGAGTGAGTTGTGAGTGAGTGAATGAGTGAGTGAAGGTGCTGCTTTGGATGACACAAGATGTGCCCATTTCATCATCATCTGTTGGTGGCTGTGAGTTGTGAGTGAGTGAGTGAATGAGTGAGTGAGTGAGTGAAGGTGCTGCTTTGGATGATGGAAGTTGTGCCCATTTCATCATCATCTGTTGGTGGCTGTGAGTGCGTGAGTGAGTGAGTGAGTGAGTGAGTGAAGGTGCTGCTTTGGATGATAGAAGTTGTGCCTATTTCATCATCATCTGTTGGTGGCTGTGAGTGAGTTGTGAGTGAGTGAATGAGTGAGTGAAGGTGCTGCTTTGGATGACACAAGATGTGCCCATTTCATCATCATCTGTTGGTGGCTGTGAGTTGTGAGTGAGTGAGTGAGTGAAGGTGCTGCTTTGGATGACAGAACTTGTGCCCATTTCATCATCATCTGTTGGTGGCTGCGAGTGAGTGAGTGAGTGAGTGAGTGAGTGAGTGAAGGTGCTGCTTTGGATGATAGAACTTGTGCCCATTTCATCATCATCTGTTGGTGGCTGTGAGTGAGTGAGTGAGTGAGTGAGTGAGTGAGTGAGTGAGTGAGTGTAGGTGCTGCTTTGGATGATAGAACTTGTGCCCATTTCATCATCATCTGTTGGTGGCTGTGAGTGACTTGTGAGTGAGTGAGTGAGTGAGTGTAGGTGCTGCTTTCTATGATAGCAATTGTGCCTATTTCATCATCATCTGTTGGTGGCTGTGAGTGAGTGAGTGAGTTAGTGAGTGAGTGAAGGTGCTGCTTTGGATGATAGAAGTTGTGCCCATTTCATCATCATATCTTGGTGGCTGTGAGTGACTTGTGAGTGAGTGATTGAGTGAGTGAACATGCTGCTTTGCATGATGGAAGATGTGCCCATGTCATCATCATCTGTTGGTGGCTGTGAGTGCGTGAGTGAGTGAGTGAGTGAGTGAAGGTGCTGCTTTGGATGATAGAAGTTGTGCCTATTTCATCATCATCTGTTGGTGGCTGTGAGTGAGTTGTGAGTGAGTGAGTGAGTGAGTGAAGGTGCTGCTTTGGATGACACAAGATGTGCCCATTTCATCATCATCTGTTGGTGGCTGTGAGTTGTGAGTGAGTGAGTGAGTGAGTGAGTGAGTGAGTGAAGGTGCTGCTTTGGATGACAGAACTTGTGCCCATTTCATCATCATCTGTTGGTGGCTGTGAGTGAGTGAGTGAGTGAGTGAGTGAGTGAGTGAGTGAGTGAAGGTGCTGCTTTGGATGATAGAACTTGTGCCCATTTCATCATCATCTGTTGGTGGCTGTGAGTGACTTGTGAGTGAGTGAGTGAGTGAGTGTAGGTGCTGCTTTCTATGATAGCAATTGTGCCTATTTCATCATCATCTGTTGGTGGCTGTGAGTGAGTGAGTGAGTTAGTGAGTGAGTGAAGGTGCTGCTTTGGATGATAGAAGTTGTGCCCATTTCATCATCATATCTTGGTGGCTGTGAGTGACTTGTGAGTGAGTGATTGAGTGAGTGAACATGCTGCTTTGCATGATGGAAGATGTGCCCATGTCATCATCATCTGTTGGTGGCTGTGAGTCTGTGACTGAGTGAGTGAGTGAAGGTGCTGCTTTGGATGATAGAACTTGTGCCCATTTCATCATCATATGTTGGTGGCTGTGAGTGAGTGAAAGTGCTGCTTTGGATGATAGAAGTTGTGCCCATTTCATCATCATCTCTTGGTGGCTGTGAGTGACTTGTGAGTGAGGCAATGAGTGAGTGAGTGAGTGAGTGAGTGAGTGAAGTTGCTACTTTGGATGACACAAGTTGTGCCCATTTCATCATCATCTGTTGGTGGCTGAGTGACTTGTGAGTGAGTGAGTGAGTGAGTGAGTGAAGTTGCTACTTTGGATGACACAAGTTGTGCCCATTTCATCATCATCTGTTGGTGGCTGAGTGACTTGTGAGTGAGTGAGTGAGTGAGTGAGTGAGTGAAGGTGCTGCTTTGGATGATAGAAGTTGTGCCCATTTCATCATCATCTGTTGGTGGCTGTGAGTGAGTGAGTGAGTGAGTGAGTGAGTGAGTGAAGGTGCTGCTTTGGATGATAGAAGTTGTGCCCATTTCATCATCATCTGTTGGTGGCTGTGAGTGAGTGAGTGAGTGAGTGAGTGAAGGTGCTGCTTTGGATGATAGAAGTTGTACCTATTTCATCATCATCTGTTGGTGGCTGTGAGTGAGTGAGTGAGTGAGTGAGTGAGTGAGTGAGTGAGTGAAGGTGCTGCTTTGGATGATAGAAGTTGTGCCCATTTCATCATCTTCTGTTGGTGGCTGTGAATGAGTGAGTGAGTGAGTGAGTGAGCGAGTGAGTGAGTGAGTGAAGGTGCTGCTTTGGATGATAGAAGTTGTGCCCATTTCATCATCATCTGTTGGTGGCTGTGAGTGAGTGAGTGAGTGAGTGAGTGAAGGTGCTGCTTTGGATGATAGAACTTGTGCCCATTTCATCATCATATGTTGGTGGCTGTGAGTGACTTGTGAGTGAGTGAGTGAGTGAGTGAGTGTAGGTGCTGCTTTCGATGATAGAAATTGTGCCTATTTCATCATCATCTGTTGGTGGCTGAGTGACTTGTGAGTGAGTGAGTGAGTGAGTGAGTGAGTGAGTGAGTGAGTGAAGGTGCTGCTTTGGATGATAGAAGTTGTGCCCATTTCATCACCATCTGTTGGTGGCTGTGAGTGAGTGAGTGAGTGAGTGAGTGAGTGAGTGAGTGAAGGTGCTGCTTTGGATGATGGATGTTGTGCCCATTTCATCATCATCTGTTGGTGGCTGTGAGTGAGTGAGTGAGTGAGTGAGTGAGTGAGTGAAGGTGCTGCTTTGGATGATAGAAGTTGTGCCTATTTCATCATCATCTGTTGGTGGCTGTGAGTGAGTTGTGAGTGAATGAGTGAGTGAAGGTGCTGCTTTGGATGACACAAGATGTGCCCATTTCATCATCATCTGTTGGTGGCTGTGAGTTGTGAGTGAGTGAGTGAGTGAGTGAGTGAAGGTGCTGCTTTGGATGATGGAAGTTGTGCCCATTTCATCATCATCTGTTGGTGGCTGTGAGCGCGTGAGTGAGTGAGTGAGTGAGTGAGAGAGTGAAGGTGCTGCTTTGGATGATAGAAGTTGTGCCTATATCATCATCATCTGTTGGTGGCTGTGAGTGAGTTGTGAGTGAGTGAATGAGTGAGTGAAGGTGCTGCTTTGGATGACACAAGATGTGCCCATTTCATCATCATCTGTTGGTGGCTGTGAGTTGTGAGTGAGTGAGTGAGTGAGTGAGTGAGTGAGTGAAGGTGCTGCTTTGGATGACAGAACTTGTGCCCATTTCATCATCATCTGTTGGTGGCTGTGAGTGAGTGAGTGAGTGAGTGAGTGAGTGAGTGAGTGAAGGTGCTGCTTTGGATGATAGAACTTGTGCCCATTTCATCATCATCTGTTGGTGGCTGTGAGTGAGTGAGTGAGTGAGTGAGTGAGTGAGTGAGTGAAGGTGCTGCTTTGGATGATAGAACTTGTGCCCATTTCATCATCATCTGTTGGTGGCTGTGAGTGACTTGTGAGTGAGTGAGTGAGTGAGTGTAGGTGCTGCTTTCTATGATAGCAATTGTGCCTATTTCATCATCATCTGTTGGTGGCTGTGAGTCTGTGACTGAGTGAGTGAGTGAAGGTGCTGCTTTGGATGATAGAACTTGTGCCCATTTCATCATCATATGTTGGTGGCTGTGAGTGAGTGAGTGAAAGTGCTGCTTTGGATGATAGAAGTTGTGCCCATTTCATCATCATCTCTTGGTGGCTGTGAGTGACTTCTGAGTGAGGCAATGAGTGAGTGAGTGAGTGAGTGAGTGAGTGAAGTTGCTACTTTGGATGACAGAAGTTGTGCCCATTTCATCATCATCTGTTGGTGGCTGTGAGTGACTTGTGAGTGAGTGAGTGAGTGAGTGAGTGAGTGAAGGTGCTGCTTTGGATGATAGAAGTTGTGCCCATTTCATCATCATCTGTTGGTGGCTGTGAGTGAGTGAGTGAGTGAGTGAGTGAGTGAGTGAAGGTGCTGCTTTGGATGATAGAAGTTGTGCCCATTTCATCATCATCTGTTGGTGGCTGTGAGTGAGTGAGTGAGTGAGTGAGTGAGTGAGTGAGTGAAGGTGCATCTTTGAATGATAGAAGTTGTGCCCATTTCATCATCATCTGTTGGTGGCTGTAACTTGTGAGTGAGTGACTGAGTGAGTGAGTGAGTGAGTGAAGGTGCTGCTTAGGATGATAGAAGTTGTGCCCATTTCATCATCATCTGTTGGTGGCTGTGAGTGAGTTGTGAGTGATTGAGTGAGTGAGTGAGTGAGTGAAGGTGCTGCTTTGGATGATGGAAGTTGTGCCCATTTCATCATCATCTGTTGGTGGCTGTGAGTGAGTGAGTGAGTGAGTGAGTGAGTGAGTGAGTGAAGGTGCTTCTTTGGATGATAGTTGTGCCCATTTCATCATCATCTGTTGGTGGCTGTGAGTGAGTGAGTGAGTGAAAGCACTGCTTTGGATGATAGAAGTTGTGCCCATTTCATCATCATCTGTTGGTGGCTGTGAGTGAGTGAGTGAAAGTACTGCTTTGGATGATAGAACTTGTGCCCATTTCATCATCATCTGTTGGTGGCTGTGAGTGACTTGTGAGTGAGTGAATGAGTGAGTGAGTGAGTGAGTGAGTGAGTGAAAGTACTGCTTTGGATGATAGAACTTGTGCCCATTTCATCATCATGTGTTGGTGGCTGTGAGTGACTTGTGAGTGAGTGAAATAGTGAGTGAGTGAGTGAGTGAGTGAGTGACTGAGTGAAGGTGCTGCTTTGGATGCTACAAGTTGTGCCCATTTCATCATCATGTGTTGGTGGCTGTGAGTGAGTGAGTGAGTGAGTGAGTGAGTGAGTAAGTGAGTGAAGGTGCTGCTTTGGATGACAGAAGTTGTGCCCATTTCATCATCATCTGTTGGTGGCTGTGAGTGAGTGAGTGAAGGTGCTGCTTTGGATGATAGAAGTTGTGCCCATTTCATCATCATATGTTGGTGGCTGTGAGTGACTTGTGAGTGAGTGAGTGAGTGAGTGAATGTAGGTGCTGCTTTCGATGATAGAAATTGTGCCTATTTCATCATCATCTGTTGGTGGCTGAGTGATTTGTGAGCGAGTGAGTGAGTGAGTGAGTGAGTGAGTGAGTGAAGGTGCTGCTTTCCATGATAGAAGTTGTGCCCATTTCATCACCATCTGTTGGTGGCTGTGAGTGAGTGAGTGAGTGAGTGAGTGAGTGAGTGAGTGAGTGACTGAAGGTGCTGCTTTGGATGATGGAAGTTGTGCCCATTTCATCATCATCTGTTGGTGGCTGTGAGTGAGTTGTGAGTGAGTGAATGAGTGAGTGAAGGTGCTGCTTTGGATGACACAAGATGTGCCCATTTCATCATCATCTGTTGGTGGCTGTGAGTGAGTGAGTGAGTGAGTGAGTGAGTGAGTGAGTGAGTGAAGGTGCTGCTTTGGATGATAGAAGTTGTGCCCATTTCATCATCATCTGTTGGTGGCTGTGAGTGACTTGTGAGTGAGTGAATGAGTGAGTGAGTGAGTGAGTGAGTGAAGGTGCAGCTTTGAATGACACAAGTTGTGCCCATTTCATCATCATCTGTTGGTGGCTGTGACTTGTGAGTGAGTGAATGAGTGAGTGAGTGAGTGAAGGTGCTGCTTTGGATGATAGAAGTTGTGCCCATTTCATCATCATCTGTTGGTGGCTGTGAGTGACTTGTGAGTGACGAGTGAGTGAGTGAGTGAGTGAGTGAAGGTGCTGCTTTGGATGATAGAAGTTGTGCCCATTTCATCATCATCTGTTGGTGGCTGTGAGTGACGAGTGAGTGAGTGAGTGAAGGTGCTGCTTTGGATGATGGAAGTTGGGCCCATTTCATCATCATCTGTTGGTGGCTGTGAGTGAGTGAGTGAGTGAGCGTGTGAGTGAGTGAAAGTGCTGCTTTGGATGACAGAATTTGTGCCCATTTCATCATCATCTGTTGGTGGCTGTGAGTGAGTGAGTGAGTGAGTGAGTGAGTGAGTGAGTGAGTGAAGGTGCTGCTTTGGATGATAGAAGTTCTGCCCATTTCATCATCATCTGTTGGTGGCTGTGAGTGACTTGTGAGTGAGTGAGTGAGTGAGTGAGTGAGAGAGTGAAGGTGCTGCTTTGGATGACAGAAGCTGTGCCAATTTCATCATCATCTGTTGGTGGCTGTGAGTGACTTGTGAGTGAGTGAGTGAAGGTGCTGCTTTGGATGATGGAAGTTGTGCCCATTTCATCATCATCTGTTGGTGGCTGTGAGTGAGTGAGTGAGTGAGTGAGTGAGTGAGTGAAGGTGCTGCTTTGGATGATGGAAGTTGTGCCCATTTCATCATCATCTGTTGGTGGCTGTGAGTGAGTGAGTGAGTGAGTGAGTGAGTGAGTGAAGGTGCTGCTTTGGATGATGGAAGTTGTGCCCATTTCATCATCATCTGTTGGTGGCTGTGAGTGAGTGAGTGAGTGAGTGAGTGAGTGAGTGAGTGAAGGTGCTGCTTTGGATGAGAGAAGTTGTGCCCATTTCATCATCATCTGTTGGTGGCTGTGAGTGAGTGAGTGAAAGAGCTGCTTTGGATGATATAAGTTGTGCCCATTTCATCATCATGTGTTGGTGGCTGTGAGTGACTTGTGAGTGAGTGAAATAGTGAGTGAGTGAGTGAGTGAGTGAAGGTGCTGCTTTGGATGCTACAAGTTGTGCCCATTTCATCATCATCTGTTGGTGGCTGTGAGTGAGTGAGTGAGTGAGTGAGTGAGTGAGTAAGTGAGTGAAGGTGCTGCTTTGGATGACAGAAGTTGTGCCCAATTCATCATCATCTGTTGGTGGCTGTGAGTGAGTGAGTGAGTGAGTGAGTGAGTGAGTGAGTGAAGGTGCTGCTTTGGATGATAGAACTTGTGCCCATTTCATCATCATATGTTGGTGGCTGTGAGTGACTTGTGAGTGAGTGAGTGAAGGTGCTGCTTTGGATGATAGAAGTTGTGCCCATTTCATCATCATCTGTTGGTGGCTGTGAGTGAGTGAGTGAGTGAGTGAGTGAGTGAGTGAGTGAGTGAGTGAAGGTGCTGCTTTGGATGATGGAAGTTGTGCCCATTTCATCATCATCTGTTGGTGGCTGTGAGTGAGTGAGTGAGTGAGTGAGTGAGTGAGTGAAGGTGCTGCTTTGGATGACTGTGGTTGTGGCCATTTCATCATCTGTTGTTGACTGTGAGTGAGTGAGTGAGTGAGTGAGTGAGTGAAGGTGCTGCTTTGGATGATAGAAGTTGTGCCCATTTCATCATCATCTGTTGGTGGCTGTGAGTGAGTGAGTGAGTGAGAGAGTGAGTGAAGGTGCTGCTTTGGATGATAGAAGTCGTGCCCATTTCATCATCTTCTGTTGGTGGCTGTGAGTGAGTGAGTGAGTGAGTGAGTGAGTGAAGTTGCTGCTTTGGATGACAGAAGCTGTGCCAATTTCATCATCATCTGTTGGTGGCTGTGAGTGACTTGTGAGTGAGTGAGTGAGTGAGTGAGTGAGAGAGTGAAGGTGCTGCTTTGGATGACAGAAGCTGTGCCAATTTCATCATCATCTGTTGGTGGCTGTGAGTGACTTGTGAGTGAGTGAGTGAAGGTGCTGCTTTGGATGATGGAAGTTGTGCCCATTTCATCATCATCTGTTGGTGGCTGTGAGTGAGTGAGTGAGTGAGTGAGTGAGTGAAGGTGCTGCTTTGGATGATGGAAGTTGTGCCCATTTCATCATCATCTGTTGGTGGCTGTGAGTGAGTGAGTGAGTGAGTGAGTGAGTGAAGGTGCTGCTTTGGATGATGGAAGTTGTGCCCATTTCATCATCATCTGTTGGTGGCTGTGAGTGAGTGAGTGAGTGAGTGAGTGAGTGAGTGAGTGAAGGTGCTGCTTTGGATGAGAGAAGTTGTGCCCATTTCATCATCATCTGTTGGTGGCTGTGAGTGAGTGAGTGAAAGAGCTGCTTTGGATGATATAAGTTGTGCCCATTTCATCATCATGTGTTGGTGGCTGTGAGTGACTTGTGAGTGAGTGAAATAGTGAGTGAGTGAGTGAGTGAGTGAAGGTGCTGCTTTGGATGCTACAAGTTGTGCCCATTTCATCATCATCTGTTGGTGGCTGTGAGTGAGTGAGTGAGTGAGTGAGTGAGTAAGTGAGTGAAGGTGCTGCTTTGGATGACAGAAGTTGTGCCCAATTCATCATCATCTGTTGGTGGCTGTGAGTGAGTGAGTGAGTGAGTGAGTGAGTGAGTGAGTGAGTGAAGGTGCTGCTTTGGATGATAGAACTTGTGCCCATTTCATCATCATATGTTGGTGGCTGTGAGTGACTTGTGAGTGAGTGAGTGAAGGTGCTGCTTTGGATGATAGAAGTTGTGCCCATTTCATCATCATCTGTTGGTGGCTGTGAGTGAGTGAGTGAGTGAGTGAGTGAGTGAGTGAGTGAGTGAAGGTGCTGCTTTGGATGATGGAAGTTGTGCCCATTTCATCATCATCTGTTGGTGGCTGTGAGTGAGTGAGTGAGTGAGTGAGTGAGTGAGTGAAGGTGCTGCTTTGGATGACTGTGGTTGTGGCCATTTCATCATCTGTTGTTGACTGTGAGTGAGTGAGTGAGTGAGTGAGTGAGTGAAGGTGCTGCTTTGGATGATAGAAGTTGTGCCCATTTCATCATCATCTGTTGGTGGCTGTGAGTGAGTGAGTGAGTGAGAGAGTGAGTGAAGGTGCTGCTTTGGATGATAGAAGTCGTGCCCATTTCATCATCTTCTGTTGGTGGCTGTGAGTGAGTGAGTGAGTGAGTGAGTGAGTGAAGTTGCTGCTTTGGATGACAGAAGCTGTGCCAATTTCATCATCATCTGTTGGTGGCTGTGAGTGACTTGTGAGTGAGTGAGTGAGTGAAGGTGCTGCTTTGGATGATGGAAGTTGTGCCCATTTCATCATCATCTGTTGGTGGCTGTGAGTGAGTGAGTGAGTGAGTGAGTGAGTGAGTGAGTGAGTGAAGGTGCTGCTTTGGATGATAGAAGTTGTGCACATTTCATCATCATCTGTTGGTGGCTGTGAGTGAGTGAGTGAGTGAGTGAGTGAGTGAAGGTGCTGCTTTGGATGATAGGAGTTGTGCCCATTTCATCATCATCTGTTGGTGGCTGTGAGTGAGTGAGTGAAAGTGCTGCTTTGGATGATATAAGTTGTGCCCATTTCATCATCATGTGTTGGTGGCTGTGAGTGACTTGTGAGTGAGTGAAATAGTGAGTGAGTGAGTGAGTGAGTGAGTGAAGGTGCTGCTTTGGATGCTACAGGTTGTGCCCATTTCATCATCATGTGTTGGTGGCTGTGAGTGAGTGAGTGAGTGAGTGAGTGAGTGAGTGAAGGTGCTGCTTTGGATGCTACAAGTTGTGCCCATTTCATCATCATCTGTTGGTGGCTGTGAGTGAGTGAGTGAGTGAGTGAGTGAGTGAGTGAGTGAGTGAGTGAAGGTGCTGCTTTGGATGATAGAACTTGTGCCCATTTCATCATCATATGTTGGTGGCTGTGAGTGACTTGTGAGTGAGTGAGTGAAGGTGCTGCTTTGGATGATAGAAGTTTTGCCCTTTTCATCATCATCTGTTGGTGGCTGTGAGTGAGTGAGTGAGTGAGTGAGTGAGTGAGTGAGTGAGTGAAGGTGCTGCTTTGGATGATGGAAGTTGTGCCCATTTCATCATCATCTGTTGGTGGCTGTGAGTGAGTGAGTGAGTGAGTGAGTGAGTGACTGAAGGTGCTGCTGTGGATGATAGAAGTTGTGCCCATTTCATCATCATCTGTTGGTGGCTGTGAGTGAGTGAGTGAGTGAGTGAGTGAGTGAAGGTGCTGCTTTGGATGACAGAAGTTGTGCCCATTTCATCATCATCTGTTGGTGGCTGTGAGTGAGTGAGTGAGTGAGTGAGTGAGTGAAGGTGCTGCTTTGGATGACTGTGGTTGTGGCCATTTCATCATCTGTTGTTGGCAGTGAGTGAGTGAGTGAGTGAGTGAGTGAGTGAAGTTGCTGCTTTGGATGATAGAAGTTGTGCCCATTTCATCATCATCTGTTGGTGGCTGTGAGTGAGTGAGTGAGTGAGTGAGTGAGTGAGTGAGTGAAGGTGCTGCTTTGGATGATAGAAGTTGTGCCCATTTTATAATCATCTGTTGGTGGCTGTGAGTGAGTGAGTGAGTGAGTGAGTGAGTGAGTGAGTGAAGGTGCTGCTTTGGATGATAGAAGTTGTGCCCATTTCATCATCATCTGTTGGTGGCTATGACTTGTGAGTGAGTGAGTGAGTGAGTGAAGGTGCTGCTTTGGATGATAGAAGTTGTGCCCATTTCATCATCATCTGTTGGTGGCTGAGTGACTTGTGAGTGAGTGAGTGAGTGAGTGAGTGAGTGAGTGAAGGTGCTGCTGTGGATGATAGAAGCTGTGCCCATTTCATCATCATCTGTTGGTGGCTGTGAGTGAGTGAGTGAGTGAGTGAGTGAGTGAGTGAGTGAGTGAAGGTGCTGCTTTGGATGATAGAAGTTGTGCCCATTTCATCATCATCTGTTGGTGGCTGTGAGTGAGTGAGTGAGTGAGGGTGCTGCTTTGGATGATAGGAGTTGTGCCCATTTCATCATCATCTGTAGATGGCTGTGAGTGAGTGAGTGAAAGTGCTGCTTTGGATGATAGAAGTTGTGCCCATTTCATCATCATCTGTTGGTGGCTGTGAGTGACTTGTGAGTGAGTGAGTGAGTGAGTGAGTGAAGGTGCTGCTTTGGATGATAGAAGTTGTGCCCATTTCATCATCATCTGTTGGTGGCTGTGAGTGAGTGAGTGAAAGTGCTGCTTTGGATGATAGAAGTTGTGCCCATTTCATCATCATCTGTTGGTGGCTGTGAGTGACTTGTGAGTGACTTGTGAGTGAGTGAGTGAGTGAGTGATGGTGCTGCTTTGGATGATAGAAGTTGTGCCTATTTCATCATCATCTGTTGGTGGCTGTGAGTGAGTGAGTGAGTGAGTGAGTGAGTGAGTGAAGGTGCTGCTTTGGATGATAGAAGTTGTGCCCATTTCATCATCATCTGTTGGTGGCTGTGAGTGAGTGAGTGAGTGAGTGAGTGAGTGAGTGAGTGAAGGTGCTGCTTTGGATGATAGAAGTTGTGCCCATTTCATCATCATCTGTTGGTGGCTGTGAGTGAGTGAGTGAGTGAGTGAGTGAGTGAGTGAGTGAAGGTGCTGCTTTGGATGATAGAAGTTGTGCCCATTTCATCATCATCTGTTGGTGGCTGTGAGTGAGTGAGTGAGTGAGTGAGTGAGTGAGTGAGTGAAGGTGCTGCTTTGGATGACATTGGTTGTGGCCATTTCATCATCATCTGTTGTTGGCTGTGAGTGAGTGAGTGAGTGAGTGAGTGAGTGAGTGAGTGAAGGTGCTGCTTTGGATGATAGAAGTTGTGCCCATTTCATCATCATCTGTTGGTGGCTCTGAGTGATTGAGTGAGTGACTGAGTGAGTGAGTGAAGGTGCTGCTTTGGATGATAGAAGTTGTGCCCATTTCATCATCATCTGTTGGTGGCTGTGAGTGAGTGAGTGAAAGTGCTGCTTTGGATGACAGAAGTTGTGCCCATTTCATCATCATATGTTGGTGGCTGTGAGTGACTTGTGAGTGAGTGAGTGAGTGAGTGAGTGAGTGAGTGAGTGTAGGTGCTGCTTTCGATGATAGAAATTGTGCCTATTTCATCATCATCTGTTGGTGGCTGAGTGATTTGTGAGCGAGTGAGTGAGTGAGTGAGCGAGTGAGTGATGGTGCTGCTTTGGATGATAGAAGTTGTGCCCATTTCATCATCATCTGTTGGTGGCTGTGAGTGAGTGAGTGAGTGAGTGAGTGAGTGAGTGAGTGAGTGAGTGAAAGTGCTGCTTTGGATGATAGAAGTTGTGCCCATTTCATCATCATCTGTTGGTGGCTGTGAGTGACTTGTGAGTGAGTGAGTGAGTGAGTGAAGGTGCTGCTTTGGATGATAGGAGTTGTGCCCATTTCATCATCATCTGTTGGTGGCTGTGAGTGAGTGAGTGAGTGAGTGAGTGAGTGAAGGTGCTGCTTTGGATGATGGATGTTGTGCCCATTTCATCATCATCTGTTGGTGGCTGTGAGTGAGTGAGTGAGTGAGTGAGTGAGTGAAGGTGCTGCTTTGGATGACACAAGATGTGCCCATTTCATCATCATCTGTTGGTGGCTGTGAGTTGTGAGTGAGTGAGTGAGTGAGTGAGTGAAGGTGCTGCTTTGGATGATGGAAGTTGTGCCCATTTCATCATCATCTGTTGGTGGCTGTGAGTGCGTGAGTGAGTGAGTGAGTGAGTGAAGGTGCTGCTTTGGATGATAGAAGTTGTGCCTATTTCATCATCATCTGTTGGTGGCTGTGAGTGAGTTGTGAGTGAGTGAATGAGTGAGTGAAGGTGCTGCTTTGGATGACACAAGATGTGCCCATTTCATCATCATCTGTTGGTGGCTGTGAGTTGTGAGTGAGTGAGTGAGTGAGTGAGTGAGTGAAGGTGCTGCTTTGCATGACAGAACTTGTGCCCATTTCATCATCATCTGTTGGTGGCTGTGAGTGAGTGAGTGAGTGAGTGAGTGAGTGAGTGAAGGTGCTGCTTTGGATGATAGAACTTGTGCCCATTTCATCATCATCTGTTGGTGGCTGTGAGTGAGTGAGTGAGTGAGTGAGTGAGTGAGTGAGTGAGTGAGTGAAGGTGCTGCTTTGGATGATAGAACTTGTGCCCATTTCATCATCATCTGTTGGTGGCTGTGAGTGACTTGTGAGTGAGTGAGTGAGTGAGTGTAGGTGCTGCTTTCTATGATAGCAATTGTGCCTATTTCATCATCATCTGTTGGTGGCTGTGAGTGAGTGAGTGAGTTAGTGAGTGAGTGAAGGTGCTGCTTTGGATGATAGAAGTTGTGCCCATTTCATCATCATATCTTGGTGGCTGTGAGTGACTTGTGAGTGAGTGATTGAGTGAGTGAACATGCTGCTTTGCATGATGGAAGATGTGCCCATGTCATCATCATCTGTTGGTGGCTGTGAGTCTGTGACTGAGTGAGTGAGTGAAGGTGCTGCTTTGGATGATAGAACTTGTGCCCATTTCATCATCATATGTTGGTGGCTGTGAGTGAGTGAGTGAAAGTGCTGCTTTGGATGATAGAAGTTGTGCCCATTTCATCATCATCTCTTGGTGGCTGTGAGTGACGAGTGAGTGAGTGAGTGAGTGAGTGAGTGAAGGTGCTGCTTTGGATGATAGAACTTGTGCCCATTTCATCATCATCTGTTGGTGGCTGTGAGAGAGTGAGTGAAGGTGCTGCTTTGGATGATAGAAGTTGTGCCCATTTCATCATCATCTGTTGGTGGCTGTGAGTGACTTGTGAGTGTGTGAGTGAGTGTAGGTGCTGCTTTCGATGATAGAAATTGTGCCTATTTCATCATCATCTGTTGGTCGCTGAATGACTTGTGAGTGAGTGAGTGAGTGAGTGAGTGAGTGAGTGAAGGTGCTGCTTTGGATGACAGAAGTTGTGCCCATTTCATCATCATCTGTTGGTGGCTGTGAGTGAGTGAGTGAGTGAGTGAGTGAGTGAGTGAGTGAGTGAGTGAAGGTGCTGCTTTGGATG
>CM050689.1:11638707-11643707 GCA_027574665.1 Rhynochetos jubatus | reverse complement strand
TGGCTGTGAGTGAGTGAGTGAAGGTGCTGCTTTGGATGAGAGAAGTTGTGCACATTTCATCATCATCTGTTGGTGGCTGTGAGTGACGAGTGAGTGAGTGAGTGAGTGAGTGAGTGAAGGTGCTGCTTTGGATGATAGAACTTGTGCCCATTTCATCATCATCTGTTGGTGGCTGAGTGACTTGTGAGTGAGTGAGTGAGTGAGTGAGTGAGTGAAGGTGCTGCTTTGGATGACACAAGATGTGCCCATTTCATCATCATCTGTTGGTGGCTGTGAGTTGTGAGTGAGTGAGTGAGTGAGTGAGTGAAGGTGCTGCTTTGGATGATGGAAGTTGTTCCCATTTCATCATCATCTGTTGGTGGCTGTGAGTGAGTGAGTGAGTGAGTGAAGGTGCTGCTTTGGATGATAGAAGTTGTGCACATTTCATCATCATCTGTTGGTGGCTGTGAGTGACGAGTGAGTGAGTGAGTGAGTGAGTGAAGGTGCTGCTTTGGATGATAGAACTTGTGCCCATTTCATCATCATCTGTTGGTGGCTGTGAGTGAGTGAGTGAAGGTGCTGTTTTGGATGAGAGAAGTTGTGCCCATTTCATCATCATATGTTGGTGGCTGTGAGTGACTTGTGAGTGTGTGAGTGAGTGTAGGTGCTGCTTTCGATGATAGAAATTGTGCCTATTTCATCATCATCTGTTGGTGGCTGAGTGACTTGTGAGTGAGTGAGTGAGTGAGTGAGTGAGTGAGTGAAGGTGCTGCTTTGGATGACAGAATTTGTGCCCATTTCATCATCATCTGTTGGTGGCTGTGAGTGAGTGAGTGAGTGAGTGAGTGAGTGAAGGTGCTGCTTTGGATGATGGAAGTTGTGCCCATTTCATCATCATCTGTTGGTGGCTGTGAGTGAGTGAGTGAGTGAGTGAGTGAGTGAGTGAGTGAGTGAAGGTGCTGCTTTGGATGATAGAAGTTGTGCCCATTTCATCATCATCTGTTGGTGGCTGTGAGTTGTGAGTGAGTGAGTGAGTGAGTGAAGGTGCTGCTTTGGATGACACAAGATGTGCTCATTTCATCATCATCTGTTGGTGGCTGTGAGTTGTGAGTGAGTGAGTGAGTGAGTGAAAGTGCTGCTTTGGATGATAGAAGTTGTGCCCATTTCATCATCATCTGTTGGTGGCTGTGAGTGACTTGTGAGTGAGTGAGTGAGTGAAGGTGCTGCTTTGGATGATAGGAGTTGTGCTCATTTCATCATCATCTGTTGGTGGCTGTGAGTGAGTGAGTGAGTGAAAGTGCTGCTTTGGATGATAGAAGTTGTGCCCATTTCATCATCATCTGTTGGTGGCTGTGAGTGACTTGTGAGTGAGTGAGTGAGTGAGTGAGTGAGTGAGTGAGTGAAGGTGCTGCTTTGGATGATAGAAGTTGTGCCCATTTCATCATCATCTGTTGGTGGCTGTGAGTGAGTGAGTGAGTGAGTGAGTGAGTGAGTGAGTGAGTGACTGAAGGTGCTGCTTTGGATGATAGAAGTTGTGCCCATTTCATCATCATCTGTTGGTGGCTGTGAGTGAGTGAGTGAGTGAGTGAGTGAGTGAGTGAAGGTGCTGCTTTGGATGACAGAAGTTGTGCCCATTTCATCAACATCTGTTGGTGGCTGTGAGTGAGTGAGTGAGTGAGTGAAGGTGCTGCTTTGGATGATAGAAGTTGTGCACATTTCATCATCATCTGTTGGTGGCTGTGAGTGACGAGTGAGTGAGTGAGTGAGTGAGTGAGTGAAGGTGCTGCTTTGGATGATAGAACTTGTGCCCATTTCATCATCATCTGTTGGTGGCTGTGAGAGAGTGAGTGAAGGTGCTGCTTTGGATGATAGAAGTTGTGCCCATTTCATCATCATATGTTGGTGGCTGTGAGTGACTTGTGAGTGTGTGAGTGAGTGTAGGTGCTGCTTTCGATGATAGAAATTGTGCCTATTTCATCATCATCTGTTGGTCGCTGAATGACTTGTGAGTGAGTGAGTGAGTGAGTGAGTGAGTGAAGGTGCTGCTTTGGATGACAGAAGTTGTGCCCATTTCATCATCATCTGTTGGTGGCTGTGAGTGAGTGAGTGAGTGAGTGAGTGAGTGAGTGAAGGTGCTGCTTTGGATGACAGAAGTTGTGCCCATTTCATCATCATCTGTTGGTGGCTGTGAGTGACGAGTGAGTGAGTGAGTGAGTGAGTGAGTGAGTGAAGGTGCTGCTTTGGATGATAGAAGTTGTGCCCATTTCATCATCATCTGTTGGTGGCTGTGAGTGAGTGAGTGAGTGAGTGAGTGAGTGAGTGAAGGTGCTGCTTTGGATGATGGAAGTTGTTCCCATTTCATCAACATCTGTTGGTGGCTGTGAGTGAGTGAGTGAGTGAGTGAAGGTGCTGCTTTGGATGATAGAAGTTGTGCACATTTCATCATCTTCTGTTGGTGGCTGTGAGTGACGAGTGAGTGAGTGAGTGAGTGAGTGAGTGACTGAGTGAAGGTGCTGCTTTGGATGATAGAACTTGTGCCCATTTCATCATCATCTGTTGGTGGCTGTGAGTGAGTTAGTGAAGGTGCTGCTTTGGATGAGAGAAGTTGTGCACATTTCATCATCATCTGTTGGTGGCTGTGAGTGACGAGTGAGTGAGTGAGTGAGTGAGTGAGTGAAGGTGCTGCTTTGGATGATAGAACTTGTGCCCATTTCATCATCATCTGTTGGTGGCTGAGTGACTTGTGAGTGAGTGAGTGAGTGAGTGAGTGAAGGTGCTGCTTTGGATGACACAAGATGTGCCCATTTCATCATCATCTGTTGGTGGCTGTGAGTTGTGAGTGAGTGAGTGAGTGAGTGAGTGAGTGAAGGTGCTGCTTTGGATGACAGAAGTTGTGCCCATTTCATCATCATCTGTTGGTGGCTGTGAGTGACGAGTGAGTGAGTGAGTGAGTGAGTGAGTGAGTGAAGGTGCTGCTTTGGATGATAGAAGTTGTGCCCATTTCATCATCATCTGTTGGTGGCTGTGAGTGAGTGAGTGAGTGAGTGAGTGAGTGAGTGAAGGTGCTGCTTTGGATGATGGAAGTTGTTCCCATTTCATCAACATCTGTTGGTGGCTGTGAGTGAGTGAGTGAGTGAGTGAAGGTGCTGCTTTGGATGATAGAAGTTGTGCACATTTCATCATCATCTGTTGGTGGCTGTGAGTGACGAGTGAGTGAGTGAGTGAGTGAGTGAGTGAGTGAAGGTGCTGCTTTGGATGATAGAACTTGTGCCCATTTCATCATCATCTGTTGGTGGCTGTGAGTGAGTGAGTGAAGGTGCTGCTTTGGATGAGAGAAGTTGTGCACATTTCATCATCATCTGTTGGTGGCTGTGAGTGACGAGTGAGTGAGTGAGTGAGTGAGTGAGTGAGTGAAGGTGCTGCTTTGGATGATAGAACTTGTGCCCATTTCATCATCATCTGTTGGTGGCTGAGTGACTTGTGAGTGAGTGAGTGAGTGAGTGAGTGAGTGAAGGTGCTGCTTTGGATGACACAAGATGTGCCCATTTCATCATCATCTGTTGGTGGCTGTGAGTTGTGAGTGAGTGAGTGAGTGAGTGAGTGAAGGTGCTGCTTTGGATGATGGAAGTTGTTCCCATTTCATCATCATCTGTTGGTGGCTGTGAGTGAGTGAGTGAGTGAGTGAAGGTGCTGCTTTGGATGATAGAAGTTGTGCACATTTCATCATCATCTGTTGGTGGCTGTGAGTGACGAGTGAGTGAGTGAGTGAGTGAGTGAAGGTGCTGCTTTGGATGATAGAACTTGTGCCCATTTCATCATCATCTGTTGGTGGCTGTGAGTGAGTGAGTGAAGGTGCTGTTTTGGATGAGAGAAGTTGTGCCCATTTCATCATCATATGTTGGTGGCTGTGAGTGACTTGTGAGTGTGTGAGTGAGTGTAGGTGCTGCTTTCGATGATAGAAATTGTGCCCATTTCATCATCATCTGTTGGTGGCTGAGTGACTTGTGAGTGAGTGAGTGAGTGAGTGAGTGAGTGAGTGAGTGAAGGTGCTGCTTTGGATGACAGAATTTGTGCCCATTTCATCATCATCTGTTGGTGGCTGTGAGTGAGTGAGTGAGTGAGTGAGTGAGTGAAGGTGCTGCTTTGGATGATGGAAGTTGTGCCCATTTCATCATCATCTGTTGGTGGCTGTGAGTGAGTGAGTGAGTGAGTGAGTGAGTGAGTGAGTGAAGGTGCTGCTTTGGATGATAGAAGTTGTGCCCATTTCATCATCATCTGTTGGTGGCTGTGAGTTGTGAGTGAGTGAGTGAGTGAGTGAAGGTGCTGCTTTGGATGACACAAGATGTGCTCATTTCATCATCATCTGTTGGTGGCTGTGAGTTGTGAGTGAGTGAGTGAGTGAGTGAAAGTGCTGCTTTGGATGATAGAAGTTGTGCCCATTTCATCATCATCTGTTGGTGGCTGTGAGTGACTTGTGAGTGAGTGAGTGAGTGAAGGTGCTGCTTTGGATGATAGGAGTTGTGCTCATTTCATCATCATCTGTTGGTGGCTGTGAGTGAGTGAGTGAAAGTGCTGCTTTGGATGATAGAAGTTGTGCCCATTTCATCATCATCTGTTGGTGGCTGTGAGTGACTTGTGAGTGAGTGAGTGAGTGAGTGAGTGAGTGAAGGTGCTGCTTTGGATGATAGAAGTTGTGCCCATTTCATCATCATCTGTTGGTGGCTGTGAGTGAGTGAGTGAGTGAGTGAGTGAGTGAGTGAGTGAGTGAAGGTGCTGCTTTGGATGATAGGAGTTGTGCCCATTTCATCATCATCTGTTGGTGGCTGTGAGTGAGTGAGTGAAAGTGCTGCTTTGGATGATAGAAGTTGTGCCCATTTCATCATCATCTGTTGGTGGCTGTGAGTGACTTGTGAGTGAGTGAGTGAGTGAGTGAGTGAGTGAGTGAAGGTGCTGCTTTGGATGATAGAAGTTGTGCCCATTTCATCATCATCTGTTGGTGGCTGTGAGTGAGTGAGTGAAGG
>CM050689.1:11611207-11616207 GCA_027574665.1 Rhynochetos jubatus | reverse complement strand
TAGAAGTTGTGCCCATTTCATCATCATCTGTTGGTGGCTGTGAGTGAGTGAGTGAGTGAGTGAGTGAGTGAGTGAAGGTGCTGCTTTGGATGATAGAAGTTGTGCCCATTTCATCATCATCTGTTGGTGGCTGTGAGTGAGTGAGTGAGTGAGTGAGTGAGTGAGTGAGTGAAGGTGCTGCTTTGGATGACAGAAGTTGTGCCCATTTCATCAACATCTGTTGGTGGCTGTGAGTGAGTGAGTGAGTGAGTGAGTGAGTGAGTGAGTGAGTGAAGGTGCTGCTTTGGATGATAGAAGTTGTGCCCATTTCATCATCATCTGTTGGTGGCTGTGAGTGAGTGAGTGAGTGAGTGAGTGAGTGAGTGAGTGAAGGTGCTGCTTTGGATGACAGAAGTTGTGCCCATTTCATCAACATCTGTTGGTGGCTGTGAGTGAGTGAGTGAGTGAGTGAGTGAGTGAGTGAAGGTGCTGCTTTGGATGATAGAAGTTGTGCCCATTTCATCATCATCTGTTGGTGGCTGTGCGTGAGTGAGTGAGTGAGTGAGTGAGTGAAGGTGCTGCTTTGGATGATAGAAGTTGTGCCCATTTCATCATCATCTGTTGGTGGCTGTGAATGAGTGAGTGAGTGAGTGAGTGAGTGAAGGTGCTGCTTTGGATGATAGAAGTTGTGCCCATTTCATCATCATCTGTTGGTGGCTGTGAGTGAGTGAGTGAGTGAGTGAGTGAGTGAAGGTGCTGCTTTGGATGATAGAAGTTGTGCCCATTTCATCATCATCTGTTGGTGGCTGTGAGTGAGTGAGTGAGTGAGTGAGTGAGTGAAGGTGCTGCTTTGGATGATAGAAGTTGTGCCCATTTCATCATCGTCTGTTGGTGGCTGTGAGTGAGTGAGTGAGTGAGTGAGTGAGTGAGTGAGTGAAGGTGCTGCTTTGGATGACAGAAGTTGTGCCCATTTCATCAACATCTGTTGGTGGCTGTGAGTGAGTGAGTGAGTGAGTGAGTGAAGGTGCTGCTTTGGATGATAGAAGTTGTGCCCATTTCATCATCATCTGTTGGTGGCTGTGAGTTGTGAGTGAGTGAGTGAGTGAGTGAGTGAGTGAAGGTGCTGCTTTGGATGACAGAAGTTGTGCCCATTTCATCAACATCTGTTGGTGGCTGTGAGTGAGTGAGTGAGTGAGTGAGTGAGTGAGTGAGTGAGTGAAGGTGCTGCTTTGGATGATAGAAGTTGTGCACATTTCATCATCATCTGTTGGTGGCTGTGAGTGACGAGTGAGTGAGTGAGTGAGTGTGTGAAGGTGCTGCTTTGGGTGATAGAACTTGTGCCCATTTCATCATCATCTGTTGGTGTCTGTGAGTGACTTGTGAGTGAGTGAGTGAGTGAGTGAGTGAGTGAAGGTGCTGCTTTGGATGAGAGAAGTTGTGCCCATTTCATCATCATCTGTTGGTGGCTGTGAGTGACGAGTGAGTGAGTGAGTGAGTGAGTGAGTGAAGGTGCTGCTTTGGATGATAGAAGTTGTGCCCATTTCATCATCATCTGTTGGTGGCTGTGCGTGAGTGAGTGAGTGAGTGAGTGAGTGAGTGAAGGTGCTGCTTTGGATGATAGAAGTTGTGCCCATTTCATCATCATCTGTTGGTGGCTGTGAATGAGTGAGTGAGTGAGTGAGTGAGTGAAGGTGCTGCTTTGGATGATAGAAGTTGTGCCCATTTCATCATCATCTGTTGCTGGCTGTGAGTGAGTGGGTGAGTGAGTGAGTGAGTGAGTGAGTGAGTGAAGGTGCTGCTTTGGATGATAGAAGTTGTGCCCATTTCATCATCATCTGTTGCTGGCTGTGAGTGAGTGGGTGAGTGAGTGAGTGAGTGAGTGAGTGAGTGAAGGTGCTGCTTTGGATGATAGAAGTTGTGCCCATTTCATCATCATCTGTTGGTGGCTGTGAGTGAGTGAGTGAGTGAGTGAAGGTGCTGCTTTGGATGACAGAAGTTGTGCCCATTTCATCATCATCTGTTGGTGGCTGTGAGTGAGTGAGTGAGTGAGTGAGTGAAGGTGCTGCTTTGGATGACAGAAGTTGTGCCCATTTCATCAACATCTGTTGGTGGCTGTGAGTGAGTGAGTGAGTGAGTGAGTGAGTGAAGGTGCTGCTTTGGATGATAGAAGTTGTGCCCATTTCATCATCATCTGTTGCTGGCTGTGAGTGAGTGGGTGAGTGAGTGAGTGAGTGAGTGAGTGAGTGAAGGTGCTGCTTTGGATGATAGAAGTTGTGCCCATTTCATCATCATCTGTTGGTGGCTGTGAGTGAGTGAGTGAGTGAGTGAGTGAGTGAAGGTGCTGCTTTGGATGATAGAAGTTGTGCCCATTTCATCATCATCTGTTGGTGGCTGTGAGTGAGTGAGTGAGTGAGTGAGTGAGTGAGTGAAGGTGCTGCTTTGGATGACAGAAGTTGTGCCCATTTCATCATCATCTGTTGGTGGCTGTGAGTGACTTGTGAGTGAGTGAGTGAGTGAGTGAGTGTAGGTGCTGCTTTGGATGATAGAAGTTGTGCCCATTTCATCATAATCTGTTGGTGGCTGTGAGTGAGTGAGTGAGTGAGTGAGTGAGTGAGTGAAGGTGCTGCTTTGGATGATGGAAGTTGTGCCCATTTCATCATCATCTGTTGGTGGCTGTGAGTGAGTGAGTGAGTGAGTGAAAGTGCTGCTTTGGATGATAGAAGTTGTGCCCATTTCATCATCATCTGTTGGTGGCTGTGAGTGAGTGAGTGAGTGAGTGAAAGTGCTGCTTTGGATGATAGAAGTTGTGCCCATTTCATCATCATCTGTTGGTGGCTGTGAGTGAGTGACTGAGTGAGTGAGTGAAGGTGCTGCTTTGGATGATAGAAGTTGTGCCCATTTCATCATCATCTGTTGGTGGCTGTGAATGAGTGAGTGAGTGAGTGAGTGAGTGAAGCTGCTGCTTTGGATGAGAGAAGTTCTGCCCATTTCATCATCATCTGTTGGTGGCTGTGAGTGACGAGTGAGTGAGTGAGTGAGTGAGTGAGTGAAGGTGCTGCTTTGGATGATAGAAGTTGTGCCCATTTCATCATCATCTGTTGGTGGCTGTGAGTGAGTGAGTGAGTGAGTGAGTGAAGGTGCTGCTTTGGATGATGGAAGTTGTGCCCATTTCATCATCATCTGTTGGTGGCTGTGAGTTGTGAGTGAGTGAGTGAGTGAGTGAGTGAGTGAAGGTGCTGCTTTGGATGATAGAAGTTGTGCCCATTTCATCATCATCTGTTGGTGGCTGTGAGTGAGTGAGTGAGTGAGTGAGTGAGTGAAGGTGCTGCTTTGGATGATAGAAGTTGTGCCCATTTCATCATCATCTGTAGGTGCTTGTGAGTGAGTGAGTGAGTGAGTGAGTGAGTGAGTGAAGGTGCTGCTTTGGATGATAGAAGTTGTGCCCATTTCATCATCATCTGTTGGTGGCTGTGCGTGAGTGAGTGAGTGAGTGAGTGAGTGAGTGAGTGAAGGTGCTACTTTGGATGATAGAAGTTGTGCCCATTTCATCATCATCTGTTGGTGGCTGTGAATGAGTGAGTGAGTGAGTGAGTGAGTGAAGGTGCTGCTTTGGATGATAGAAGTTGTGCCCATTTCATCATCATCTGTTGGTGGCTGTGAGTGACGAGTGAGTGAGTGAGTGAGTGAGTGAAGGTGCTGCTTTGGATGATAGAAGTTGTGCCCATTTCATCATCATCTGTTGGTGGCTGTGAGTGAGTGAGTGAGTGAGTGAGTGAGTGAAGGTGCTGCTTTGGATGATAGAAGTTGTGCCCATTTCATCATCATCTGTTGGTGGCTGTGAGTGAGTGAGTGAGTGAGTGAGTGAGTGAAGGTGCTGCTTTGGATGATAGAAGTTGTGCCCATTTCATCATCATCTGTTGGTGGCTGTGAGTGAGTGAGTGAGTGAGTGAGTGAAGGTGCTGCTTTGGATGACAGAAGTTGTGCCCATTTCATCAACATCTGTTGGTGGCTGTGAGTGAGTGAGTGAGTGAGTGAGTGAGTGAGTGAGTGAAGGTGCTGCTTTGGATGATAGAAGTTGTGCCCATTTCATCATCATCTGTTGGTGGCTGTGCGTGAGTGAGTGAGTGAGTGAGTGAGTGAGTGAAGGTGCTGCTTTGGATGATAGAAGTTGTGCCCATTTCATCATCATCTGTTGGTGGCTGTGAATGAGTGAGTGAGTGAGTGAGTGAGTGAAGGTGCTGCTTTGGATGATAGAAGTTGTGCCCATTTCATCATCATCTGTTGGTGGCTGTGAGTGAGTTGGTGAGTGAGTGAGTGAGTGAGTGAGTGAAGGTGCTGCTTTGGATGATAGAAGTTGTGCCCATTTCATCATCATCTGTTGGTGGCTGTGAGTGAGTGAGTGAGTGAGTGAGTGAGTGAGTGAGTGAAGGTGCTGCTTTGGATGATAGAAGTTGTGCCCATTTCATCATCATCTGTTGGTGGCTGTGAGTGAGAGAGTGAGTGAGTGAGTGAGTGAGTGAGTGAGTGAAGGTGCTGCTTTGGATGACAGAAGTTGTGCCCATTTCATCAACATCTGTTGGTGGCTGTGAGTGAGTGAGTGAGTGAGTGAGTGAAGGTGCTGCTTTGGATGATAGAAGTTGTGCCCATTTCATCATCATCTGTTGGTGGCTGTGAGTGAGAGAGTGAGTGAGTGAGTGAGTGAGTGAGTGAAGGTGCTGCTTTGGATGACAGAAGTTGTGCCCATTTCATCAACATCTGTTGGTGGCTGTGAGTGAGTGAGTGAGTGAGTGAGTGAGTGAGTGAAGGTGCTGCTTTGGATGATAGAAGTTGTGCCCATTTCATCAACATCTGTTGGTGGCTGTGAGTGAGTGAGTGAGTGAGTGAGTGAGTGAGTGAAGGTGCTGCTTTGGATGATAGAAGTTGTGCCCATTTCATCATCATCTGTTGGTGGCTGTGAGTGAGTGGGTGAGTGAGTGAGTGAGTGAGTGAGTGAGTGAAGGTGCTGCTTTGGATGATAGAAG
>CM050689.1:11601207-11606207 GCA_027574665.1 Rhynochetos jubatus | reverse complement strand
TGAGTGAGTGAGTGAAGGTGCTGCTTTGGATGACAGAAGTTGTGCCCATTTCATCAACATCTGTTGGTGGCTGTGAGTGAGTGAGTGAGTGAGTGAGTGAGTGAGTGAAGGTGCTGCTTTGGATGATAGAAGTTGTGCCCATTTCATCATCATCTGTTGGTGGCTGTGAGTTGTGAGTGAGTGAGTGAGTGAGTGAGTGAGTGAGTGAAGGTGCTGCTTTGGATGACAGAAGTTGTGCCCATTTCATCAACATCTGTTGGTGGCTGTGAGTGAGTGAGTGAGTGAGTGAGTGAGTGAGTGAAGGTGCTGCTTTGGATGATAGAAGTTGTGCACATTTCATCATCATCTGTTGGTGGCTGTGAGTGACGAGTGAGTGAGTGAGTGAGTGTGTGAAGGTGCTGCTTCGGGTGATAGAACTTGTGCCCATTTCATCATCATCTGTTGGTGTCTGTGAGTGACTTGTGAGTGAGTGAGTGAGTGAGTGAAGGTGCTGCTTTGGATGAGAGAAGTTGTGCCCATTTCATCATCATCTGTTGGTGGCTGTGAGTGACGAGTGAGTGAGTGAGTGAGTGAGTGAAGGTGCTGCTTTGGATGATAGAAGTTGTGCCCATTTCATCATCATCTGTTGGTGGCTGTGCGTGAGTGAGTGAGTGAGTGAGTGAGTGAGTGAGTGAAGGTGCTGCTTTGGATGATAGAAGTTGTGCCCATTTCATCATCATCTGTTGGTGGCTGTGAATGAGTGAGTGAGTGAGTGAGTGAGTGAAGGTGCTGCTTTGGATGATAGAAGTTGTGCCCATTTCATCATCATCTGTTGCTGGCTGTGAGTGAGTGGGTGAGTGAGTGAGTGAGTGAGTGAGTGAAGGTGCTGCTTTGGATGATAGAAGTTGTGCCCATTTCATCATCATCTGTTGGTGGCTGTGAGTGAGTGAGTGAGTGAGTGAGTGAAGGTGCTGCTTTGGATGACAGAAGTTGTGCCCATTTCATCATCATCTGTTGGTGGCTGTGAGTGAGTGAGTGAGTGAGTGAGTGAAGGTGCTGCTTTGGATGACACAAGATGTGCCCATTTCATCATCATCTGTTGGTGGCTGTGAGTGAGTGAGTGAGTGAGTGAGTGAGTGAGTGAAGGTGCTGCTTTGGATGATAGAAGTTGTGCCCATTTCATCATCATCTGTTGCTGGCTGTGAGTGAGTGGGTGAGTGAGTGAGTGAGTGAGTGAGTGAGTGAAGGTGCTGCTTTGGATGATAGAAGTTGTGCCCATTTCATCATCATCTGTTGGTGGCTGTGAGTGAGTGAGTGAGTGAGTGAGTGAGTGAAGGTGCTGCTTTGGATGATAGAAGTTGTGCCCATTTCATCATCATCTGTTGGTGGCTGTGAGTGAGTGAGTGAGTGAGTGAGTGAGTGAGTGAAGGTGCTGCTTTGGATGACAGAAGTTGTGCCCATTTCATCATCATCTGTTGGTGGCTGTGAGTGACTTGTGAGTGAGTGAGTGAGTGAGTGAGTGTAGGTGCTGCTTTGGATGATAGAAGTTGTGCCCATTTCATCATAATCTGTTGGTGGCTGTGAGTGAGTGAGTGAGTGAGTGAGTGAGTGAGTGAAGGTGCTGCTTTGGATGATGGAAGTTGTGCCCATTTCATCATCATCTGTTGGTGGCTGTGAGTGAGTGAGTGAGTGAGTGAAAGTGCTGCTTTGGATGATAGAAGTTGTGCCCATTTCATCATCATCTGTTGGTGGCTGTGAGTGAGTGAGTGAGTGAGTGAAAGTGCTGCTTTGGATGATAGAAGTTGTGCCCATTTCATCATCATCTGTTGGTGGCTGTGAGTGAGTGACTGAGTGAGTGAGTGAAGGTGCTGCTTTGGATGATAGAAGTTGTGCCCATTTCATCATCATCTGTTGGTGGCTGTGAATGAGTGAGTGAGTGAGTGAGTGAGTGAGTGAGTGAAGCTGCTGCTTTGGATGAGAGAAGTTCTGCCCATTTCATCATCATCTGTTGGTGGCTGTGAGTGACGAGTGAGTGAGTGAGTGAGTGAGTGAAGCTGCTGCTTTGGATGAGAGAAGTTCTGCCCATTTCATCATCATCTGTTGGTGGCTGTGAGTGAGTGAGTGAGTGAGTGAGTGAGTGAAGGTGCTGCTTTGGATGATGGAAGTTGTGCCCATTTCATCATCATCTGTTGGTGGCTGTGAGTTGTGAGTGAGTGAGTGAGTGAGTGAGTGAAGGTGCTGCTTTGGATGATAGAAGTTGTGCCCATTTCATCATCATCTGTTGGTGGCTGTGAGTGAGTGAGTGAGTGAGTGAGTGAAGGTGCTGCTTTGGATGATAGAAGTTGTGCCCATTTCATCATCATCTGTAGGTGCTTGTGAGTGAGTGAGTGAGTGAGTGAGTGAGTGAGTGAGTGAGTGAGTGAAGGTGCTGCTTTGGATGATAGAAGTTGTGCCCATTTCATCATCATCTGTTGGTGGCTGTGCGTGAGTGAGTGAGTGAGTGAGTGAGTGAGTGAAGGTGCTACTTTGGATGATAGAAGTTGTGCCCATTTCATCATCATCTGTTGGTGGCTGTGAATGAGTGAGTGAGTGAGTGAGTGAGTGAAGGTGCTGCTTTGGATGATAGAAGTTGTGCCCATTTCATCATCATCTGTTGGTGGCTGTGAGTGACGAGTGAGTGAGTGAGTGAGTGAGTGAAGGTGCTGCTTTGGATGATAGAAGTTGTGCCCATTTCATCATCATCTGTTGGTGGCTGTGAGTGAGTGAGTGAGTGAGTGAGTGAGTGAAGGTGCTGCTTTGGATGATAGAAGTTGTGCCCATTTCATCATCATCTGTTGGTGGCTGTGAGTGAGTGAGTGAGTGAGTGAGTGAGTGAAGGTGCTGCTTTGGATGATAGCAGTTGTGCCCATTTCATCATCATCTGTTGGTGGCTGTGAGTGAGTGAGTGAGTGAGTGAGTGAGTGAAGGTGCTGCTTTGGATGACAGAAGTTGTGCCCATTTCATCAACATCTGTTGGTGGCTGTGAGTGAGTGAGTGAGTGAGTGAGTGAGTGAGTGAGTGAAGGTGCTGCTTTGGATGATAGAAGTTGTGCCCATTTCATCATCATCTGTTGGTGGCTGTGCGTGAGTGAGTGAGTGAGTGAGTGAGTGAGTGAAGGTGCTGCTTTGGATGATAGAAGTTGTGCCCATTTCATCATCATCTGTTGGTGGCTGTGAATGAGTGAGTGAGTGAGTGAGTGAGTGAAGGTGCTGCTTTGGATGATAGAAGTTGTGCCCATTTCATCATCATCTGTTGGTGGCTGTGAGTGAGTGGGTGAGTGAGTGAGTGAGTGAGTGAGTGAAGGTGCTGCTTTGGATGATAGAAGTTGTGCCCATTTCATCATCATCTGTTGGTGGCTGTGAGTGAGTGAGTGAGTGAGTGAGTGAGTGAGTGAGTGAAGGTGCTGCTTTGGATGATAGAAGTTGTGCCCATTTCATCATCATCTGTTGGTGGCTGTGAGTGAGAGAGTGAGTGAGTGAGTGAGTGAGTGAGTGAAGGTGCTGCTTTGGATGACAGAAGTTGTGCCCATTTCATCAACATCTGTTGGTGGCTGTGAGTGAGTGAGTGAGTGAGTGAGTGAGTGAAGGTGCTGCTTTGGATGATAGAAGTTGTGCCCATTTCATCAACATCTGTTGGTGGCTGTGAGTGAGTGAGTGAGTGAGTGAGTGAAGGTGCTGCTTTGGATGATAGAAGTTGTGCCCATTTCATCATCATCTGTTGGTGGCTGTGAGTTGTGAGTGAGTGAGTGAGTGAGTGAGTGAGTGAAGGTGCTGCTTTGGATGATAGAAGTTGTGCCCATTTCATCATCATCTGTTGGTGGCTGTGAGTGAGAGAGTGAGTGAGTGAGTGAGTGAGTGAGTGAGTGAGTGAAGGTGCTGCTTTGGATGACAGAAGTTGTGCCCATTTCATCAACATCTGTTGGTGGCTGTGAGTGAGTGAGTGAGTGAGTGAGTGAGTGAAGGTGCTGCTTTGGATGATAGAAGTTGTGCCCATTTCATCAACATCTGTTGGTGGCTGTGAGTGAGTGAGTGAGTGAGTGAGTGAGTGAAGGTGCTGCTTTGGATGATAGAAGTTGTGCCCATTTCATCATCATCTGTTGGTGGCTGTGAGTGAGTGGGTGAGTGAGTGAGTGAGTGAGTGAGTGAGTGAGTGAAGGTGCTGCTTTGGATGATAGAAGTTGTGCCCATTTCATCATCATCTGTTGGTGGCTGTGAGTGAGTGAGTGAGTGAGTGAGTGAGTGAAGGTGCTGCTTTGGATGATAGAAGTTGTGCCCATTTCATCATCATCTGTTGGTGGCTGTGAGTGAGTGAGTGAGTGAGTGAGTGAGTGAAGGTGCTGCTTTGGATGATAGAAGTTGTGCCCATTTCATCATCATCTGTTGGTGGCTGTGAGTGAGTGAGTGAGTGAGTGAGTGAGTGAAGGTGCTGCTTTGGATGATAGAAGTTGTGCCCATTTCATCATCATCTGTTGGTGGCTGTGAGTGAGTGAGTGAGTGAGTGAAGGTGCTGCTTTGGATGACAGAAGTTGTGCCCATTTCATCAACATCTGTTGGTGGCTGTGAGTGAGTGAGTGAGTGAGTGAGTGAGTGAAGGTGCTGCTTTGGATGATAGAAGTTGTGCCCATTTCATCATCATCTGTTGGTGGCTGTGCGTGAGTGAGTGAGTGAGTGAGTGAGTGAGTGAGTGAGTGAAGGTGCTGCTTTGGATGATAGAAGTTGTGCCCATTTCATCATCATCTGTTGGTGGCTGTGAATGAGTGAGTGAGTGAGTGAGTGAGTGAGTGAAGGTGCTGCTTTGGATGATAGAAGTTGTGCCCATTTCATCATCATCTGTTGGTGGCTGTGAGTGAGTGAGTGAGTGAGTGAGTGAGTGAAGGTGCTGCTTTGGATGATAGAAGTTGTGCCCATTTCATCATCATCTGTTGGTGGCTGTGAGTGAGTGAGTGAGTGAGTGAGTGAGTGAGTGAGTGAGTGAAGGTGCTG
>CM050689.1:11583707-11591207 GCA_027574665.1 Rhynochetos jubatus | reverse complement strand
GGTGGCTGTGAGTGAGTGAGTGAGTGAGTGAGTGAAGGTGCTGCTTTGGATGACAGAAGTTGTGCCCATTTCATCAACATCTGTTGGTGGCTGTGAGTGAGTGAGTGAGTGAGTGAGTGAGTGAGTGAAGGTGCTGCTTTGGATGATAGAAGTTGTGCCCATTTCATCATCATCTGTTGGTGGCTGTGAGTGAGTGAGTGAGTGAGTGAGTGAGTGAGTGAGTGAAGGTGCTGCTTTGGATGACAGAAGTTGTGCCCATTTCATCAACATCTGTTGGTGGCTGTGAGTGAGTGAGTGAGTGAGTGAGTGAGTGAGTGAGTGAGTGAAGGTGCTGCTTTGGATGATAGAAGTTGTGCACATTTCATCATCATCTGTTGGTGGCTGTGAGTGACGAGTGAGTGAGTGAGTGAGTGTGTGAAGGTGCTGCTTTGGGTGATAGAACTTGTGCCCATTTCATCATCATCTGTTGGTGGCTGTGAGTGACTTGTGAGTGAGTGAGTGAGTGAGTGAAGGTGCTGCTTTGGATGATAGAAGTTGTGCCCATTTCATCATCATCTGTTGGTGGCTGTGAGTGAGTGAGTGAGTGAGTGAGTGAGTGAAGGTGCTGCTTTGGATGATGGAAGTTGTGCCCATTTCATCATCATCTGTTGGTGGCTGTGAGTGAGTGAGTGAGTGAGTGAGTGAGTGAAGGTGCTGCTTTGGATGATAGAAGTTGTGCCCATTTCATCATCATATCTTGGTGGCTGTGAGTGACTTGTGAGTGAGGCAATGAGTGAGTGAGTGAGTGAGTGAGTGAGTGAGTGAGTGAAGGTGCTGCTTTGGATGATAGAAGTTGTGCCCATTTCATCATCATCTGTTGGTGGCTGTGAGTGAGTGAGTGAGTGAGTGAGTGAGTGAGTGAGTGAGTGAAGGTGCTGCTTTGGATGATAGAAGTTGTGCCCATTTCATCATCATCTGTTGGTGGCTGTGAGTGACGAGTGAGTGAGTGAGTGAGTGAAGGTGCTGCTTTGGATGATAGAAGTTGTGCCCATTTCATCATCATCTGTTGGTGGCTGTGAGTGAGTGAGTGAGTGAGTGAGTGAAGGTGCTGCTTTGGATGATGGAAGTTGTGCCCATTTCATCATCATCTGTTGGTGGCTGTGAGTGAGTGAGTGAGTGAGTGAGTGAGTGTGTGAGTGAGTGAAGGTGCTGCTTTGGATGATAGAAGTTGTGCCCATTTCATCATCCTATCTTGGTGGCTGTGAGTGACTTGTGAGTGAGTGAGTGAGTGAGTGAGTGAAGGTGCTGCTTTGGATGACACAAGTTGTGCCCATTTCATCATCATCTGTTGGTGGCTGTGAGTTGTGAGTGAGTGAGTGAGTGAGTGAGTGAGTGAAGGTGCTGCTTTGGATGATAGAAGTTGTGCCCATTTCATCATCATCTGTTGGTGGCTGTGAGTGAGTGAGTGAGTGAGTGAGTGAGTGAGTGAGTGAAGGTGCTGCTTTGGATGATAGAAGTTGTGCCCATTTCATCATCATCTGTTGGTGGCTGTGAGTGAGTGAGTGAGTGAGTGAGTGAGTGAAGGTGCTGCTTTGGATGACAGAAGTTGTGCCCATTTCATCATCATCTGTTGGTGGCTGTGAGTGAGTGAGTGAGTGAGTGAGTGAGTGAAGGTGCTGCTTTGGATGACAGAAGTTGTGCCCATTTCATCAACATCTGTTGGTGGCTGTGAGTGAGTGAGTGAGTGAGTGAGTGAGTGAAGGTGCTGCTTTGGATGATAGAAGTTGTGCCCATTTCATCATCATCTGTTGGTGGCTGTGCGTGAGTGAGTGAGTGAGTGAGTGAAGGTGCTGCTTTGGATGATAGAAGTTGTGCCCATTTCATCATCATCTGTTGGTGGCTGTGAATGAGTGAGTGAGTGAGTGAGTGAGTGAAGGTGCTGCTTTGGATGATAGAAGTTGTGCCCATTTCATCATCATCTGTTGGTGGCTGTGAGTGAGTGAGTGAGTGAGTGAGTGAGTGAGTGAGTGAGTGAAGGTGCTGCTTTGGATGATAGAAGTTGTGCCCATTTCATCATCATCTGTTGGTGGCTGTGAGTGAGTGAGTGAGTGAGTGAGTGAGTGAAGGTGCTGCTTTGGATGATAGAAGTTGTGCCCATTTCATCATCGTCTGTTGGTGGCTGTGAGTGAGTGAGTGAGTGAGTGAGTGAGTGAAGGTGCTGCTTTGGATGACAGAAGTTGTGCCCATTTCATCAACATCTGTTGGTGGCTGTGAGTGAGTGAGTGAGTGAGTGAGTGAGTGAGTGAAGGTGCTGCTTTGGATGATAGAAGTTGTGCCCATTTCATCATCATCTGTTGGTGGCTGTGAGTTGTGAGTGAGTGAGTGAGTGAGTGAGTGAGTGAAGGTGCTGCTTTGGATGACAGAAGTTGTGCCCATTTCATCAACATCTGTTGGTGGCTGTGAGTGAGTGAGTGAGTGAGTGAGTGAGTGAGTGAGTGAAGGTGCTGCTTTGGATGATAGAAGTTGTGCACATTTCATCATCATCTGTTGGTGGCTGTGAGTGACGAGTGAGTGAGTGAGTGAGTGTGTGAAGGTGCTGCTTTGGGTGATAGAACTTGTGCCCATTTCATCATCATCTGTTGGTGTCTGTGAGTGACTTGTGAGTGAGTGAGTGAGTGAGTGAGTGAAGGTGCTGCTTTGGATGAGAGAAGTTGTGCCCATTTCATCATCATCTGTTGGTGGCTGTGAGTGACGAGTGAGTGAGTGAGTGAGTGAGTGAAGGTGCTGCTTTGGATGATAGAAGTTGTGCCCATTTCATCATCATCTGTTGGTGGCTGTGCGTGAGTGAGTGAGTGAGTGAGTGAGTGAGTGAGTGAGTGAGTGAAGGTGCTGCTTTGGATGATAGAAGTTGTGCCCATTTCATCATCATCTGTTGGTGGCTGTGAATGAGTGAGTGAGTGAGTGAGTGAGTGAGTGAGTGAAGGTGCTGCTTTGGATGATAGAAGTTGTGCCCATTTCATCATCATCTGTTGCTGGCTGTGAGTGAGTGGGTGAGTGAGTGAGTGAGTGAGTGAGTGAAGGTGCTGCTTTGGATGATAGAAGTTGTGCCCATTTCATCATCATCTGTTGGTGGCTGTGAGTGAGTGAGTGAGTGAGTGAAGGTGCTGCTTTGGATGACAGAAGTTGTGCCCATTTCATCATCATCTGTTGGTGGCTGTGAGTGAGTGAGTGAGTGAGTGAGTGAGTGAAGGTGCTGCTTTGGATGACAGAAGTTGTGCCCATTTCATCAACATCTGTTGGTGGCTGTGAGTGAGTGAGTGAGTGAGTGAGTGAGTGAAGGTGCTGCTTTGGATGATAGAAGTTGTGCCCATTTCATCATCATCTGTTGCTGGCTGTGAGTGAGTGGGTGAGTGAGTGAGTGAGTGAGTGAGTGAGTGAAGGTGCTGCTTTGGATGATAGAAGTTGTGCCCATTTCATCATCATCTGTTGGTGGCTGTGAGTGAGTGAGTGAGTGAGTGAGTGAGTGAAGGTGCTGCTTTGGATGATAGAAGTTGTGCCCATTTCATCATCATCTGTTGGTGGCTGTGAGTGAGTGAGTGAGTGAGTGAGTGAGTGAAGGTGCTGCTTTGGATGACAGAAGTTGTGCCCATTTCATCATCATCTGTTGGTGGCTGTGAGTGACTTGTGAGTGAGTGAGTGAGTGAGTGAGTGAGTGTAGGTGCTGCTTTGGATGATAGAAGTTGTGCCCATTTCATCATCATCTGTTGGTGGCTGTGAGTGAGTGAGTGAGTGAGTGAGTGAGTGAGTGAAGGTGCTGCTTTGGATGATGGAAGTTGTGCCCATTTCATCATCATCTGTTGGTGGCTGTGAGTGAGTGAGTGAGTGAGTGAAAGTGCTGCTTTGGATGATAGAAGTTGTGCCCATTTCATCATCATCTGTTGGTGGCTGTGAGTGAGTGAGTGAGTGAGTGAAAGTGCTGCTTTGGATGATAGAAGTTGTGCCCATTTCATCATCATCTGTTGGTGGCTGTGAGTGAGTGACTGAGTGAGTGAGTGAAGGTGCTGCTTTGGATGATAGAAGTTGTGCCCATTTCATCATCATCTGTTGGTGGCTGTGAGTGAGTGACTGAGTGAGTGAGTGAAGGTGCTGCTTTGGATGAGAGAAGTTCTGCCCATTTCATCATCATCTGTTGGTGGCTGTGAGTGACGAGTGAGTGAGTGAGTGAGTGAGTGAAGGTGCTGCTTTGGATGATAGAAGTTGTGCCCATTTCATCATCATCTGTTGGTGGCTGTGAGTGAGTGAGTGAGTGAGTGAGTGAAGGTGCTGCTTTGGATGATGGAAGTTGTGCCCATTTCATCATCATCTGTTGGTGGCTGTGAGTTGTGAGTGAGTGAGTGAGTGAGTGAGTGAGTGAGTGAAGGTGCTGCTTTGGATGATAGAAGTTGTGCCCATTTCATCATCATCTGTTGGTGGCTGTGAGTGAGTGAGTGAGTGAGTGAGTGAGTGAAGGTGCTGCTTTGGATGATAGAAGTTGTGCCCATTTCATCATCATCTGTAGGTGCTTGTGAGTGAGTGAGTGAGTGAGTGAGTGAGTGAGTGAAGGTGCTGCTTTGGATGATAGAAGTTGTGCCCATTTCATCATCATCTGTTGGTGGCTGTGCGTGAGTGAGTGAGTGAGTGAGTGAGTGAGTGAGTGAGTGAAGGTGCTACTTTGGATGATAGAAGTTGTGCCCATTTCATCATCATCTGTTGGTGGCTGTGAGTGAGTGAGTGAGTGAGTGAGTGAGTGAGTGAAGGTGCTGCTTTGGATGATAGAAGTTGTGCCCATTTCATCATCATCTGTTGGTGGCTGTGAGTGAGTGAGTGAGTGAGTGAGTGAGTGAAGGTGCTGCTTTGGATGACAGAAGTTGTGCCCATTTCATCAACATCTGTTGGTGGCTGTGAGTGAGTGAGTGAGTGAGTGAGTGAGTGAGTGAGTGAAGGTGCTGCTTTGGATGATAGAAGTTGTGCCCATTTCATCATCATCTGTTGGTGGCTGTGCGTGAGTGAGTGAGTGAGTGAGTGAAGGTGCTGCTTTGGATGATAGAAGTTGTGCCCATTTCATCATCATCTGTTGGTGGCTGTGAATGAGTGAGTGAGTGAGTGAGTGAAGGTGCTGCTTTGGATGATAGAAGTTGTGCCCATTTCATCATCATCTGTTGGTGGCTGTGAGTGAGTTGGTGAGTGAGTGAGTGAGTGAGTGAGTGAGTGAGTGAAGGTGCTGCTTTGGATGATAGAAGTTGTGCCCATTTCATCATCATCTGTTGGTGGCTGTGAGTGAGTGAGTGAGTGAGTGAGTGAGTGAGTGAGTGAGTGAAGGTGCTGCTTTGGATGATAGAAGTTGTGCCCATTTCATCATCATCTGTTGGTGGCTGTGAGTGAGAGAGTGAGTGAGTGAGTGAGTGAGTGAGTGAGTGAAGGTGCTGCTTTGGATGACAGAAGTTGTGCCCATTTCATCAACATCTGTTGGTGGCTGTGAGTGAGTGAGTGAGTGAGTGAGTGAGTGAAGGTGCTGCTTTGGATGATAGAAGTTGTGCCCATTTCATCAACATCTGTTGGTGGCTGTGAGTGACGAGTGAGTGAGTGAGTGAGTGAAGGTGCTGCTTTGGATGATAGAAGTTGTGCCCATTTCATCATCATCTGTTGGTGGCTGTGAGTTGTGAGTGAGTGAGTGAGTGAGTGAGTGAGTGAAGGTGCTGCTTTGGATGATAGAAGTTGTGCCCATTTCATCATCATCTGTTGGTGGCTGTGAGTGAGAGAGTGAGTGAGTGAGTGAGTGAGTGAGTGAAGGTGCTGCTTTGGATGACAGAAGTTGTGCCCATTTCATCAACATCTGTTGGTGGCTGTGAGTGAGTGAGTGAGTGAGTGAGTGAGTGAGTGAGTGAGTGAAGGTGCTGCTTTGGATGATAGAAGTTGTGCCCATTTCATCAACATCTGTTGGTGGCTGTGAGTGAGTGAGTGAGTGAGTGAGTGAGTGAGTGAAGGTGCTGCTTTGGATGATAGAAGTTGTGCCCATTTCATCATCATCTGTTGGTGGCTGTGAGTGAGTGGGTGAGTGAGTGAGTGAGTGAGTGAGTGAGTGAAGGTGCTGCTTTGGATGATAGAAGTTGTGCCCATTTCATCATCATCTGTTGGTGGATGTGAGTGAGTGAGTGAGTGAGTGAGTGAAGGTGCTGCTTTGGATGATAGAAGTTGTGCCCATTTCATCATCATCTGTTGGTGGCTGTGAGTGAGTGAGTGAGTGAGTGAGTGAGTGAAGGTGCTGCTTTGGATGATAGAAGTTGTGCCCATTTCATCATCATCTGTTGGTGGCTGTGAGTGAGTGAGTGAGTGAGTGAGTGAAGGTGCTGCTTTGGATGATAGAAGTTGTGCCCATTTCATCATCATCTGTTGGTGGCTGTGAGTGAGTGAGTGAGTGAGTGAAGGTGCTGCTTTGGATGACAGAAGTTGTGCCCATTTCATCATCATCTGTTGGTGGCTGTGAGTGAGTGAGTGAGTGAGTGAGTGAGTGAAGGTGCTGCTTTGGATGATAGAAGTTGTGCCCATTTCATCATCATCTGTTGGTGGCTGTGCGTGAGTGAGTGAGTGAGTGAGTGAGTGAGTGAAGGTGCTGCTTTGGATGATAGAAGTTGTGCCCATTTCATCATCATCTGTTGGTGGCTGTGAATGAGTGAGTGAGTGAGTGAGTGAGTGAAGGTGCTGCTTTGGATGATAGAAGTTGTGCCCATTTCATCATCATCTGTTGGTGGCTGTGAGTGAGTGGGTGAGTGAGTGAGTGAGTGAGTGAGTGAGTGAAGGTGCTGCTTTGGATGATAGAAGTTGTGCCCATTTCATCATCATCTGTTGGTGGCTGTGAGTGAGTGAGTGAGTGAGTGAGTGAGTGAGTGAGTGAGTGAAGGTGCTGCTTTGGATGATAGAAGTTGTGCCCATTTCATCATCATCTGTTGGTGGCTGTGAGTGAGAGAGTGAGTGAGTGAGTGAGTGAGTGAGTGAGTGAAGGTGCTGCTTTGGATGACAGAAGTTGTGCCCATTTCATCAACATCTGTTGGTGGCTGTGAGTGAGTGAGTGAGTGAGTGAGTGAGTGAGTGAAGGTGCTGCTTTGGATGATAGAAGTTGTGCCCATTTCATCAACATCTGTTGGTGGCTGTGAGTGAGTGAGTGAGTGAGTGAGTGAGTGAGTGAGTGAAGGTGCTGCTTTGGATGATAGAAGTTGTGCACATTTCATCATCATCTGTTGGTGGCTGTGAGTGACGAGTGAGTGAGTGAGTGAGTGTGTGAAGGTGCTGCTTTGGGTGATAGAACTTGTGCCCATTTCATCATCATCTGTTGGTGGCTGTGAGTGACTTGTGAGTGAGTGAGTGAGTGAGTGAGTGAGTGAAGGTGCTGCTTTGGATGATAGAAGTTGTGCCCATTTCATCATCATCTGTTGGTGGCTGTGAGTGAGTGAGTGAGTGAGTGAGTGAGTGAAGGTGCTGCTTTGG
>CM050689.1:11563707-11566207 GCA_027574665.1 Rhynochetos jubatus | reverse complement strand
GCTTTGGATGATAGAAGTTGTGCCCATTTCATCATCATCTGTTGGTGGCTGTGAATGAGTGAGTGAGTGAGTGAGTGAGTGAGTGAAGGTGCTGCTTTGGATGATAGAAGTTGTGCCCATTTCATCATCATCTGTTGCTGGCTGTGAGTGAGTGGGTGAGTGAGTGAGTGAGTGAGTGAGTGAGTGAAGGTGCTGCTTTGGATGATAGAAGTTGTGCCCATTTCATCATCATCTGTTGGTGGCTGTGAGTGAGTGAGTGAGTGAGTGAGTGAGTGAAGGTGCTGCTTTGGATGATAGAAGTTGTGCCCATTTCATCATCATCTGTTGGTGGCTGTGAGTGAGTGAGTGAGTGAGTGAGTGAAGGTGCTGCTTTGGATGACAGAAGTTGTGCCCATTTCATCAACATCTGTTGGTGGCTGTGAGTGAGTGAGTGAGTGAGTGAGTGAGTGAGTGAGTGAAGGTGCTGCTTTGGATGATAGAAGTTGTGCCCATTTCATCATCATCTGTTGGTGGCTGTGAGTGAGTGAGTGAGTGAGTGAGTGAGTGAAGGTGCTGCTTTGGATGACAGAAGTTGTGCCCATTTCATCAACATCTGTTGGTGGCTGTGAGTGAGTGAGTGAGTGAGTGAGTGAGTGAGTGAAGGTGCTGCTTTGGATGATAGAAGTTGTGCACATTTCATCATCATCTGTTGGTGGCTGTGAGTGACGAGTGAGTGAGTGAGTGAGTGTGTGAAGGTGCTGCTTTGGGTGATAGAACTTGTGCCCATTTCATCATCATCTGTTGGTGGCTGTGAGTGACTTGTGAGTGAGTGAGTGAGTGAGTGAAGGTGCTGCTTTGGATGATAGAAGTTGTGCCCATTTCATCATCATCTGTTGGTGGCTGTGAGTGAGTGAGTGAGTGAGTGAGTGAGTGAAGGTGCTGCTTTGGATGATGGAAGTTGTGCCCATTTCATCATCATCTGTTGGTGGCTGTGAGTGAGTGAGTGAGTGAGTGAGTGAAGGTGCTGCTTTGGATGATAGAAGTTGTGCCCATTTCATCATCATATCTTGGTGGCTGTGAGTGACTTGTGAGTGAGGCAATGAGTGAGTGAGTGAGTGAGTGAGTGAGTGAAGGTGCTGCTTTGGATGATAGAAGTTGTGCCCATTTCATCATCATCTGTTGGTGGCTGTGAGTGAGTGAGTGAGTGAGTGAGTGAGTGAGTGAGTGAGTGAAGGTGCTGCTTTGGATGATAGAAGTTGTGCCCATTTCATCATCATCTGTTGGTGGCTGTGAGTGACGAGTGAGTGAGTGAGTGAGTGAAGGTGCTGCTTTGGATGATAGAAGTTGTGCCCATTTCATCATCATCTGTTGGTGGCTGTGAGTGAGTGAGTGAGTGAGTGAGTGAAGGTGCTGCTTTGGATGATGGAAGTTGTGCCCATTTCATCATCATCTGTTGGTGGCTGTGAGTGAGTGAGTGAGTGAGTGAGTGAGTGTGTGAGTGAGTGAAGGTGCTGCTTTGGATGATAGAAGTTGTGCCCATTTCATCATCCTATCTTGGTGGCTGTGAGTGACTTGTGAGTGAGTGAGTGAGTGAGTGAGTGAAGGTGCTGCTTTGGATGACACAAGTTGTGCCCATTTCATCATCATCTGTTGGTGGCTGTGAGTTGTGAGTGAGTGAGTGAGTGAGTGAGTGAGTGAAGGTGCTGCTTTGGATGATAGAAGTTGTGCCCATTTCATCATCATCTGTTGGTGGCTGTGAGTGAGTGAGTGAGTGAGTGAGTGAGTGAGTGAAGGTGCTGCTTTGGATGATAGAAGTTGTGCCCATTTCATCATCATCTGTTGGTGGCTGTGAGTGAGTGAGTGAGTGAGTGAGTGAGTGAGTGAGTGAAGGTGCTGCTTTGGATGATAGAAGTTGTGCCCATTTCATCATCATCTGTTGGTGGCTGTGAATGAGTGAGTGAGTGAGTGAGTGAAGGTGCTGCTTTGGATGATAGAAGTTGTGCCCATTTCATCATCATCTGTTGGTGGCTGTGAGTGACGACTGAGTGAGTGAGTGAGTGAGTGAGTGAAGGTGCTGCTTTGGATGATAGAAGTTGTGCCCATTTCATCATCATCTGTTGGTGGCTGTGAGTGAGTGAGTGAGTGAGTGAGTGAGTGAAGGTGCTGCTTTGGATGACACAAGTTGTGCCCATTTCATCATCATCTCTTGGTGGCTGTGAGTGACTTTTGAGTGAGTGAATGAGTGAGTGAGTGAGTGAGTGAGTGAAGGTGCTGCTTTGGATGACAGAAGTTGTGCCCATTTCATCATCATCTGTTGGTGGCTGTGAGTGAGTGAGTGAGTGAGTGAGTGAAGGTGCTGCTTTGGATGATAGAAGTTGTGCCCATTTCATCATCATCTGTTGGTGGCTGTGAATGAGTGAGTGAGTGAGTGAGTGAAGGTGCTGCTTTGGATGACAGAAGTTGTGCCCATTTCATCATCATCTGTTGGTGGCTGTGAGTTGTGAGTGAGTGAGTGAGTGAG
>CM050689.1:11551207-11556207 GCA_027574665.1 Rhynochetos jubatus | reverse complement strand
GAGTGAGTGAGTGAGTGAGTGAGTGAAGGTGCTGCTTTGGATGATAGAAGTTGTGCCCATTTCATCATCATCTGTTGGTGGCTGTGAGTGAGTGAGTGAGTGAGTGAGTGAGTGAAGGTGCTGCTTTGGATGATAGAAGTTGTGCCCATTTCATCATCATCTGTTGGTGGCTGTGAGTGAGTGAGTGAGTGAGTGAGTGAGTGAGTGAGTGAAGGTGCTGCTTTGGATGATAGAAGTTGTGCCCATTTCATCATCATCTGTTGGTGGCTGTGAGTGAGTGAGTGAGTGAGTGAGTGAGTGAGTGAAGGTGCTGCTTTGGATGACAGAAGTTGTGCCCATTTCATCAACATCTGTTGGTGGCTGTGAGTGAGTGAGTGAGTGAGTGAGTGAAGGTGCTGCTTTGGATGATAGAAGTTGTGCCCATTTCATCATCATCTGTTGGTGGCTGTGAGTTGTGAGTGAGTGAGTGAGTGAGTGAGTGAGTGAAGGTGCTGCTTTGGATGACAGAAGTTGTGCCCATTTCATCAACATCTGTTGGTGGCTGTGAGTGAGTGAGTGAGTGAGTGAGTGAGTGAGTGAAGGTGCTGCTTTGGATGATAGAAGTTGTGCACTTTTCATCATCATCTGTTGGTGGCTGTGAGTGACGAGTGAGTGAGTGAGTGAGTGTGTGAAGGTGCTGCTTCGGGTGATAGAACTTGTGCCCATTTCATCATCATCTGTTGGTGTCTGTGAGTGACTTGTGAGTGAGTGAGTGAGTGAGTGAGTGAGTGAAGGTGCTGCTTTGGATGAGAGAAGTTGTGCCCATTTCATCATCATCTGTTGGTGGCTGTGAGTGACGAGTGAGTGAGTGAGTGAGTGAGTGAAGGTGCTGCTTTGGATGATAGAAGTTGTGCCCATTTCATCATCATCTGTTGGTGGCTGTGCGTGAGTGAGTGAGTGAGTGAGTGAGTGAGTGAGTGAAGGTGCTGCTTTGGATGATAGAAGTTGTGCCCATTTCATCATCATCTGTTGGTGGCTGTGAATGAGTGAGTGAGTGAGTGAGTGAGTGAAGGTGCTGCTTTGGATGATAGAAGTTGTGCCCATTTCATCATCATCTGTTGGTGGCTGTGAGTGAGTGAGTGAGTGAGTGAGTGAGTGAGTGAGTGAAGGTGCTGCTTTGGATGATAGAAGTTGTGCCCATTTCATCATCATCTGTTGGTGGCTGTGAGTGAGTGAGTGAGTGAGTGAGTGAGTGAGTGAGTGAAGGTGCTGCTTTGGATGACAGAAGTTGTGCCCATTTCATCAACATCTGTTGGTGGCTGTGAGTGAGTGAGTGAGTGAGTGAGTGAGTGAGTGAAGGTGCTGCTTTGGATGATAGAAGTTGTGCCCATTTCATCATCATCTGTTGGTGGCTGTGAGTTGTGAGTGAGTGAGTGAGTGAGTGAGTGAAGGTGCTGCTTTGGATGACAGAAGTTGTGCCCATTTCATCAACATCTGTTGGTGGCTGTGAGTGAGTGAGTGAGTGAGTGAGTGAGTGAGTGAAGGTGCTGCTTTGGATGATAGAAGTTGTGCACTTTTCATCATCATCTGTTGGTGGCTGTGAGTGACGAGTGAGTGAGTGAGTGAGTGTGTGAAGGTGCTGCTTCGGGTGATAGAACTTGTGCCCATTTCATCATCATCTGTTGGTGTCTGTGAGTGACTTGTGAGTGAGTGAGTGAGTGAGTGAAGGTGCTGCTTTGGATGAGAGAAGTTGTGCCCATTTCATCATCATCTGTTGGTGGCTGTGAGTGACGAGTGAGTGAGTGAGTGAGTGAGTGAAGGTGCTGCTTTGGATGATAGAAGTTGTGCCCATTTCATCATCATCTGTTGGTGGCTGTGCGTGAGTGAGTGAGTGAGTGAGTGAGTGAGTGAGTGAAGGTGCTGCTTTGGATGATAGAAGTTGTGCCCATTTCATCATCATCTGTTGGTGGCTGTGAATGAGTGAGTGAGTGAGTGAGTGAGTGAAGGTGCTGCTTTGGATGATAGAAGTTGTGCCCATTTCATCATCATCTGTTGCTGGCTGTGAGTGAGTGGGTGAGTGAGTGAGTGAGTGAGTGAGTGAGTGAAGGTGCTGCTTTGGATGATAGAAGTTGTGCCCATTTCATCATCATCTGTTGGTGGCTGTGAGTGAGTGAGTGAGTGAGTGAGTGAGTGAAGGTGCTGCTTTGGATGACAGAAGTTGTGCCCATTTCATCATCATCTGTTGGTGGCTGTGAGTGAGTGAGTGAGTGAGTGAGTGAAGGTGCTGCTTTGGATGACAGAAGTTGTGCCCATTTCATCATCATCTGTTGGTGGCTGTGAGTGAGTGAGTGAGTGAGTGAGTGAAGGTGCTGCTTTGGATGATAGAAGTTGTGCCCATTTCATCATCATCTGTTGCTGGCTGTGAGTGAGTGGGTGAGTGAGTGAGTGAGTGAGTGAGTGAGTGAGTGAAGGTGCTGCTTTGGATGATAGAAGTTGTGCCCATTTCATCATCATCTGTTGGTGGCTGTGAGTGAGTGAGTGAGTGAGTGAGTGAGTGAAGGTGCTGCTTTGGATGATAGAAGTTGTGCCCATTTCATCATCATCTGTTGGTGGCTGTGAGTGAGTGAGTGAGTGAGTGAGTGAGTGAAGGTGCTGCTTTGGATGACAGAAGTTGTGCCCATTTCATCATCATCTGTTGGTGGCTGTGAGTGACTTGTGAGTGAGTGAGTGAGTGAGTGAGTGTAGGTGCTGCTTTGGATGATAGAAGTTGTGCCCATTTCATCATAATCTGTTGGTGGCTGTGAGTGAGTGAGTGAGTGAGTGAGTGAGTGAGTGAGTGAGTGAGTGAAGGTGCTGCTTTGGATGATGGAAGTTGTGCCCATTTCATCATCATCTGTTGGTGGCTGTGAGTGAGTGAGTGAGTGAGTGAAAGTGCTGCTTTGGATGATAGAAGTTGTGCCCATTTCATCATCATCTGTTGGTGGCTGTGAGTGAGTGAGTGAGTGAGTGAAAGTGCTGCTTTGGATGATAGAAGTTGTGCCCATTTCATCATCATCTGTTGGTGGCTGTGAGTGAGTGACTGAGTGAGTGAGTGAAGGTGCTGCTTTGGATGATAGAAGTTGTGCCCATTTCATCATCATCTGTTGGTGGCTGTGAATGAGTGAGTGAGTGAGTGAGTGAGTGAAGCTGCTGCTTTGGATGAGAGAAGTTCTGCCCATTTCATCATCATCTGTTGGTGGCTGTGAGTGACGAGTGAGTGAGTGAGTGAGTGAGTGAGTGAAGCTGCTGCTTTGGATGAGAGAAGTTCTGCCCATTTCATCATCATCTGTTGGTGGCTGTGAGTGAGTGAGTGAGTGAGTGAGTGAGTGAAGGTGCTGCTTTGGATGATGGAAGTTGTGCCCATTTCATCATCATCTGTTGGTGGCTGTGAGTTGTGAGTGAGTGAGTGAGTGAGTGAGTGAAGGTGCTGCTTTGGATGATAGAAGTTGTGCCCATTTCATCATCATCTGTTGGTGGCTGTGAGTGAGTGAGTGAGTGAGTGAGTGAGTGAGTGAGTGAGTGAAGGTGCTGCTTTGGATGATAGAAGTTGTGCCCATTTCATCATCATCTGTAGGTGCTTGTGAGTGAGTGAGTGAGTGAGTGAGTGAGTGAGTGAGTGAGTGAGTGAAGGTGCTGCTTTGGATGATAGAAGTTGTGCCCATTTCATCATCATCTGTTGGTGGCTGTGCGTGAGTGAGTGAGTGAGTGAGTGAGTGAGTGAAGGTGCTACTTTGGATGATAGAAGTTGTGCCCATTTCATCATCATCTGTTGGTGGCTGTGAATGAGTGAGTGAGTGAGTGAGTGAGTGAAGGTGCTGCTTTGGATGATAGAAGTTGTGCCCATTTCATCATCATCTGTTGGTGGCTGTGAGTGACGAGTGAGTGAGTGAGTGAGTGAGTGAGTGAGTGAGTGAAGGTGCTGCTTTGGATGATAGAAGTTGTGCCCATTTCATCATCATCTGTTGGTGGCTGTGAGTGAGTGAGTGAGTGAGTGAGTGAGTGAGTGAAGGTGCTGCTTTGGATGATAGAAGTTGTGCCCATTTCATCATCATCTGTTGGTGGCTGTGAGTGAGTGAGTGAGTGAGTGAGTGAGTGAGTGAAGGTGCTGCTTTGGATGATAGCAGTTGTGCCCATTTCATCATCATCTGTTGGTGGCTGTGAGTGAGTGAGTGAGTGAGTGAGTGAAGGTGCTGCTTTGGATGACAGAAGTTGTGCCCATTTCATCAACATCTGTTGGTGGCTGTGAGTGAGTGAGTGAGTGAGTGAGTGAGTGAGTGAGTGAGTGAAGGTGCTGCTTTGGATGATAGAAGTTGTGCCCATTTCATCATCATCTGTTGGTGGCTGTGCGTGAGTGAGTGAGTGAGTGAGTGAGTGAGTGAGTGAAGGTGCTGCTTTGGATGATAGAAGTTGTGCCCATTTCATCATCATCTGTTGGTGGCTGTGAATGAGTGAGTGAGTGAGTGAGTGAGTGAAGGTGCTGCTTTGGATGATAGAAGTTGTGCCCATTTCATCATCATCTGTTGGTGGCTGTGCGTGAGTGAGTGAGTGAGTGAGTGAGTGAGTGAGTGAGTGAAGGTGCTGCTTTGGATGATAGAAGTTGTGCCCATTTCATCATCATCTGTTGGTGGCTGTGAGTGAGAGAGTGAGTGAGTGAGTGAGTGAGTGAGTGAGTGAGTGAAGGTGCTGCTTTGGATGACAGAAGTTGTGCCCATTTCATCAACATCTGTTGGTGGCTGTGAGTGAGTGAGTGAGTGAGTGAGTGAGTGAGTGAAGGTGCTGCTTTGGATGATAGAAGTTGTGCCCATTTCATCAACATCTGTTGGTGGCTGTGAGTGAGTGAGTGAGTGAGTGAGTGAGTGAAGGTGCTGCTTTGGATGATAGAAGTTGTGCCCATTTCATCATCATCTGTTGGTGGCTGTGAGTTGTGAGTGAGTGAGTGAGTGAGTGAGTGAAGGTGCTGCTTTGGATGATAGAAGTTGTGC
>CM050689.1:11538707-11543707 GCA_027574665.1 Rhynochetos jubatus | reverse complement strand
AGTGAGTGAGTGAGTGAAGGTGCTGCTTTGGATGATAGAAGTTGTGCCCATTTCATCATCATCTGTTGGTGGCTGTGAGTGAGTGAGTGAGTGAGTGAGTGAGTGAGTGAGTGAAGGTGCTGCTTTGGATGACAGAAGCTGTGCCCATTTCATCAACATCTGTTGGTGGCTGTGAGTGAGTGAGTGAGTGAGTGAGTGAAGGTGCTGCTTTGGATGATAGAAGTTGTGCACATTTCATCATCATCTGTTGGTGGCTGTGAGTGACGAGTGAGTGAGTGAGTGAGTGTGTGAAGGTGCTGCTTTGGGTGATAGAACTTGTGCCCATTTCATCATCATCTGTTGGTGGCTGTGAGTGACTTGTGAGTGAGTGAGTGAGTGAGTGAAGGTGCTGCTTTGGATGAGAGAAGTTGTGCCCATTTCATCATCATCTGTTGGTGGCTGTGAGTGAGTGAGTGAGTGAGTGAGTGAGTGAAGGTGCTGCTTTGGATGATAGAAGTTGTGCCCATTTCATCATCATCTGTTGGTGGCTGTGCGTGAGTGAGTGAGTGAGTGAGTGAGTGAAGGTGCTGCTTTGGATGATAGAAGTTGTGCCCATTTCATCATCATCTGTTGGTGGCTGTGAATGAGTGAGTGAGTGAGTGAGTGAGTGAAGGTGCTGCTTTGGATGATAGAAGTTGTGCCCATTTCATCATCATCTGTTGCTGGCTGTGAGTGAGTGGGTGAGTGAGTGAGTGAGTGAGTGAGTGAAGGTGCTGCTTTGGATGATAGAAGTTGTGCCCATTTCATCATCATCTGTTGGTGGCTGTGAGTGAGTGAGTGAGTGAGTGAGTGAAGGTGCTGCTTTGGATGATAGAAGTTGTGCCCATTTCATCATCATCTGTTGGTGGCTGTGAGTGAGTGAGTGAGTGAGTGAGTGAAGGTGCTGCTTTGGATGACAGAAGTTGTGCCCATTTCATCAACATCTGTTGGTGGCTGTGAGTGAGTGAGTGAGTGAGTGAGTGAGTGAGTGAGTGAGTGAAGGTGCTGCTTTGGATGATAGAAGTTGTGCCCATTTCATCATCATCTGTTGGTGGCTGTGAGTGAGTGAGTGAGTGAGTGAGTGAGTGAGTGAAGGTGCTGCTTTGGATGACAGAAGTTGTGCCCATTTCATCAACATCTGTTGGTGGCTGTGAGTGAGTGAGTGAGTGAGTGAGTGAGTGAGTGAAGGTGCTGCTTTGGATGATAGAAGTTGTGCACATTTCATCATCATCTGTTGGTGGCTGTGAGTGACGAGTGAGTGAGTGAGTGAGTGTGTGAAGGTGCTGCTTTGGGTGATAGAACTTGTGCCCATTTCATCATCATCTGTTGGTGGCTGTGAGTGACTTGTGAGTGAGTGAGTGAGTGAGTGAAGGTGCTGCTTTGGATGATAGAAGTTGTGCCCATTTCATCATCATCTGTTGGTGGCTGTGAGTGAGTGAGTGAGTGAGTGAGTGAGTGAAGGTGCTGCTTTGGATGATGGAAGTTGTGCCCATTTCATCATCATCTGTTGGTGGCTGTGAGTGAGTGAGTGAGTGAGTGAGTGAAGGTGCTGCTTTGGATGATAGAAGTTGTGCCCATTTCATCATCATATCTTGGTGGCTGTGAGTGACTTGTGAGTGAGGCAATGAGTGAGTGAGTGAGTGAGTGAGTGAGTGAGTGAAGGTGCTGCTTTGGATGATAGAAGTTGTGCCCATTTCATCATCATCTGTTGGTGGCTGTGAGTGAGTGAGTGAGTGAGTGAGTGAGTGAGTGAGTGAGTGAAGGTGCTGCTTTGGATGATAGAAGTTGTGCCCATTTCATCATCATCTGTTGGTGGCTGTGAGTGACGAGTGAGTGAGTGAGTGAGTGAAGGTGCTGCTTTGGATGATAGAAGTTGTGCCCATTTCATCATCATCTGTTGGTGGCTGTGAGTGAGTGAGTGAGTGAGTGAGTGAAGGTGCTGCTTTGGATGATGGAAGTTGTGCCCATTTCATCATCATCTGTTGGTGGCTGTGAGTGAGTGAGTGAGTGAGTGAGTGTGTGAGTGAGTGAAGGTGCTGCTTTGGATGATAGAAGTTGTGCCCATTTCATCATCCTATCTTGGTGGCTGTGAGTGACTTGTGAGTGAGTGAGTGAGTGAGTGAGTGAAGGTGCTGCTTTGGATGACACAAGTTGTGCCCATTTCATCATCATCTGTTGGTGGCTGTGAGTTGTGAGTGAGTGAGTGAGTGAGTGAGTGAGTGAGTGAAGGTGCTGCTTTGGATGATAGAAGTTGTGCCCATTTCATCATCATCTGTTGGTGGCTGTGAGTGAGTGAGTGAGTGAGTGAGTGAGTGAGTGAGTGAAGGTGCTGCTTTGGATGATAGAAGTTGTGCCCATTTCATCATCATCTGTTGGTGGCTGTGAGTGAGTGAGTGAGTGAGTGAGTGAGTGAGTGAGTGAAGGTGCTGCTTTGGATGATAGAAGTTGTGCCCATTTCATCATCATCTGTTGGTGGCTGTGAATGAGTGAGTGAGTGAGTGAGTGAAGGTGCTGCTTTGGATGATAGAAGTTGTGCCCATTTCATCATCATCTGTTGGTGGCTGTGAGTGACGACTGAGTGAGTGAGTGAGTGAGTGAGTGAAGGTGCTGCTTTGGATGATAGAAGTTGTGCCCATTTCATCATCATCTGTTGGTGGCTGTGAGTGAGTGAGTGAGTGAGTGAGTGAGTGAGTGAAGGTGCTGCTTTGGATGACACAAGTTGTGCCCATTTCATCATCATCTCTTGGTGGCTGTGAGTGACTTTTGAGTGAGTGAATGAGTGAGTGAGTGAGTGAGTGAGTGAAGGTGCTGCTTTGGATGACAGAAGTTGTGCCCATTTCATCATCATCTGTTGGTGGCTGTGAGTGAGTGAGTGAGTGAGTGAGTGAGTGAAGGTGCTGCTTTGGATGATAGAAGTTGTGCCCATTTCATCATCATCTGTTGGTGGCTGTGAATGAGTGAGTGAGTGAGTGAGTGAAGGTGCTGCTTTGGATGACAGAAGTTGTGCCCATTTCATCATCATCTGTTGGTGGCTGTGAGTTGTGAGTGAGTGAGTGAGTGAGTGAGTGAGTGAGTGAAGGTGCTGCTTTGGATGATAGAAGTTGTGCCCATTTCATCATCATATGTTGGTGGCTGTGAGTGAGTGAGTGAGTGAGTGAGTGAGTGAGTGAGTGAAGGTGCTGCTTTGGATGAGAGAAGTTGTGCCCATTTCATCATCATCTGTTGGTGGCTGTGAGTGAGTGAGTGAGTGAGTGAGTGAGTGAGTGAGTGAGTGAGTGAAGGTGCTGCTTTGGATGATGGAAGTTGTGCCCATTTCATCATCATCTGTTGGTGGCTGTGAGTGAGTGAGTGAGTGAGTGAGTGAGTGAGTGAAGGTGCTGCTTTGGATGATAGAAGTTGTGCCCATTTCATCATCATCTGTTGGTGGCTGTGAGTGAGCTAGTGAGTGAGTGAGTGAAAGTGCTGCTTTGGATGATAGAAGTTGTGCCCATTTCATCATCATCTGTTGGTGGCTGTGAGTGAGTGAGTGAGTGAGTGAGTGAGTGAGTGAGTGAGTGAATGAAGGTGCTGCTTTGGATGATAGAAGTTGTGCCCATTTCATCATCATCTGTTGGTGGCTGTGAGTGATGAGTGAGTGAGTGAGTGAGTGAGTGAGTGAGTGAAGGTGCTGCTTTGGATGATAGAACTTGTGCCCTTTTCATCATCATATGTTGGTGGCTGTGAGTGACTTGTGAGTGAGTGAGTGAGTGTAGGTGCTGCTTTCCATGATAGAAGTTGTGCCCATTTCATCATCATCTGTTGGTGGCTGTGAGTTGTGAGTGAGTGAGTGAGTGAGTGAAGGTGCTGCTTTGGATGATAGAAGTTGTGCCTATTTCATCATCATCTGTTGGTGGCTGTGAGTGAGTGAGTGAGTGAGTGAGTGAGTGAGTGAGTGAAGGTGCTGCTTTGGATGATGGAAATTGTGCCCATTTCATCATCAGCTGTTGGTGGCTGTGAGTGAGTGAGTGAGTGAGTGAGTGAGTGAGTGAGTGAAGGTGCTGCTTTGGATGATAGAAGTTGTGCCCATTTCATCATCATCTGTTGGTGGCTGTGAGTGAGTGAGTGAGTGAGTGAGTGAAAGTGCTGCTTTGGATGATAGAAGTTGTGCCCATTTCATCATCATATCTTGGTGGCTGTGAGTGACTTGTGAGTGAGTGAATGAGTGAGTGAGTGAGTGAGTGAAGGTGCTGCTTTGGATGACACAAGTTGTGCCCATTTCATCATCATCTGTTGGTGGCTGTGCGTGAGTGAGTGAGTGAGTGAGTGAGTGAAGGTGCTGCTTTGGATGACACAAGTTGTGCCCATTTCATCATCATCTGTTGGTGGCTGTGAGTGGTGAGTGAGTGAGTGAGTGAGTGAGTGAGTGAAGGTGCTGCTTTGGATGATAGAAGTTGTGCCCATTTCATCATCATCTGTTGGTGCCTGTGAGTGAGTGAGTGAGTGAGTGAGTGAAGGTGCTGCTTTGGATGATAGAAGTTGTGCCCATTTCATCATCATCTGTTGGTGGCTGTGAGTGACTTGTGAGTGAGTGAGTGAGTGAGTGAGTGAAGGTGCTGCTTTGGATGATAGAAGTTGTGCCCATTTCATCATCATCTGTTGGTGGCTGTGAGTGACTTGTGAGTGAGTGAGTGAGTGAGTGAGTGTAGGTGCTGCTTTGGATGATAGAAATTGTGCCTATTTCATCATCATCTGTTGGTGGCTGTGAGTGACTTGTGAGTGAGTGAGTGAGTGAGTGAGTGAAGGTGCTGCTTTTGATGATGGAAGTTGTGCCCATTTCATCATCATCTGTTGGTGGCTGTGAGTGAGTGAGTGAGTGAGTGAGTGAGTGAGTGAGTGAGTGAAGGTGCTGCTTTGGATGATAGAAGTTGTGCCCATTTCATCATCATCTGTTGGTGGCTGTGAGTGAGTGAGTGAGTGAGTGAAGGTGCTGCTTTGGATGATAG
>CM050689.1:11531207-11533707 GCA_027574665.1 Rhynochetos jubatus | reverse complement strand
GGCTGTGAGTGAGTGAGTGAGTGAGTGAGTGAGTGAGTGAGTGAGTGAAGGTGCTGCTTTGGATGACAGAAGTCGTGCCCATTTCATCATCATCTGTTGGTGGCTGTGAGTGAGTGAGTGAGTGAGTGAGTGAGTGAAGGTGCTGCTTTGGATGATAGAAGTTGTGCCCATTTCATCATCATCTGTTGGTGGCTGTGAGTGAGTGAGTGAGTGAGTGAAGGTGCTGCTTTGGATGACACAAGTTGTGCCCATTTCATCATCATCTCTTGGTGGCTGTGAGTGACTTTGAGTGAGTGAATGAGTGAGTGAGTGAGTGAGTGAGTGAAGGTGCTGCTTTGGATGACACAAGTTGTGCCCATTTCATCATCATCTCTTGGTGGCTGTGAATGAGTGAGTGAGTGGGTGAGTGAAGGTGCTGCTTTGGATGATAGAAGTTGTGCCCATTTCATCATCATCTGTTGGTGGCTGTGAATGAGTGAGTGAGTGAGTGAGTGTGTGAAGGTGCTGCTTTGGATGACAGAAGTTGTGCCCATTTCATCATCATCTGTTGGTGGCTGTGAGTTGTGAGTGAGTGAGTGAGTGAGTGAGTGAGTGAAGGTGCTGCTTTGGATGACAGAAGTTGTGCCCATTTCATCATCATCTGTTGGTGGCTGTGAGTGAGTCAGTGAGTGAGTGAGTGAAAGTGCTGCTTTGGATGATAGAAGTTGTGCCCATTTCATCATCATATCTTGGTGGCTGTGAGTGACTTGTGAGTGAGTGAGTGAGTGAGTGAGTGAAGGTGCTGCTTTGGATGACAGAAGTTGTGCCCATTTCATCATCATCTGTTGGTGGCTGTGAGTGAGTGAGTGATTGAGTGAGTGAGTGAGTGAGTGAAGGTGCTGCTTTGGATGATAGAAGTTGTGCCCATTTCATCATCATCTGTTGGTGGCTGTGAGTGAGTGAGTGAGTGAGTGAGTGAGTGAGTGAAGGTGCTGCTTTGGATGAGAGAAGTTGTGCCCATTTCATCATCATCTGTTGGTGGCTGTGAGTTGTGAGTGAGTGAGTGAGTGAGTGAGTGAAGGTGCTGCTTTGGATGATAGAAGTTGTGCCCATTTCATCATCATCTGTTGGTGGCTGTGAGTGAGTGAGTGAGTGAGTGAGTGAGTGAGTGAGTGAGTGAAGGTGCTGCTTTGGATGATAATAGTTGTGCCCATTTCATCATCATCTGTTGGTGGCTGTGAGTTGTGAGTGAGTGAGTGAGTGAGTGAGTGAGTGAGTGAAGGTGCTGCTTTGGATGATAGAACTTGTGCCCATTTCATCATCATCTGTTGGTGCCTGTGAGGGAGTGAGTGAGTGAGTGAGTGAGTGTAGCTGCTGCTTTCCATGATAGAAGTTGTGCCCATTTCATCATCATATGTTGGTGGCTGTGAGTGACTTGTGAGTGAGTGAGTGAGTGAGTGAAGGTGCTGCTTTGGATGATGGAAGTTGTGCCCATTTCATCATCATCTGTTGGTGGCTGTGAGTGAGTGAGTGAGTGAGTGAAAGTGCTGCTTTGGATGATAGAAGTTGTGCCCATTTCATCATCATCTGTTGGTGGCTGTGAGTGACTTGTGAGTGAGTGAGTGAGTGTAGGTGCTGCTTTGGATGATAGAAGTTGTGCCCATTTCATCATCATCTGTTGGTGGCTGTGAGTGAGTGAGTGAGTGAGTGAGTGAGTGAGTGAGTGAGTGAAGGTGCTGCTTTGGATGACAGAAGTTGTGCCCATTTCATCAACATCTGTTGGTGGCTGTGAGTGAGTGAGTGAGTGAGTGAGTGAGTGAGTGAGTGAAGGTGCTGCTTTGGATGATAGAAGTTGTGCCCATTTCATCATCATCTGTTGGTGGCTGTGAGTGAGTGAGTGAAGGTGCTGCTTTGGATGATAGAAGTTGTGCCCATTTCATCATCATGTGTTGGTGGCTGTGAGTGACTTGTGAGTGAGTGAGTGAGTGAGTGTAGGTGCTGCTTTCGATGATAGAAATTGTGCCTATTTCATCATCATCTGTTGGTGGCTGAGTGACTTGTGAGTGAGTGAGTGAGTGAGTGAGTGAGTGAGTGAAGGTGCTGCTTTGGATGATAGAACTTGTGCCCATTTCATCATCATCTGTTGGTGGCTGTTAGTGAGTGAGTGAACGTGCTGCTTTGGATGATAGAAGTTGTGCCCATTTCATCATCATCTGTTGGTGGCTGTGAGTGACTTGTGAGTGAGTGAGTGAGTGAGTGAGTGAGTGAAGGTGCTGCTTTCGATGATAGAAATTGTGCCTATTTCATCATCATATATTGGTGGCTGTGAGTGAGTGAGTGAGTGAGTGAGTGAGTGAAGGTGCTGCTTTGGATGATGGAAGTTGTGCCCATTTCATCATCATCTGTTGGTGGCTGTGAGTGAGTGAGTGAGTGAGTGAGTGAAGGTGCTGCTTTGGATGACACAAGTTGTGCCCATTTCATCATCATCTCTTGGTGGCTGTGAGTGACTTTTGAGTGAGTG
>CM050689.1:11526207-11528707 GCA_027574665.1 Rhynochetos jubatus | reverse complement strand
TTTGGATGATAGAAGTTGTGCCCATTTCATCATCATATCTTGGTGGCTGTGAGTGACTTGTGAGTGAGTGAGTGAGTGAGTGAGTGAGTGAAGGTGCTGCTTTGGATGACAGAAGTTGTGCCCATTTCATCATCATCTGTTGGTGGCTGTGAGTGAGTGAGTGATTGAGTGAGTGAGTGAGTGAAGGTGCTGCTTTGGATGATAGAAGTTGTGCCCATTTCATCATCATCTGTTGGTGGCTGTGAGTGAGTGAGTGAGTGAGTGAGTGAGTGAGTGAGTGAAGGTGCTGCTTTGGATGAGAGAAGTTGTGCCCATTTCATCATCATCTGTTGGTGGCTGTGAGTTGTGAGTGAGTGAGTGAGTGAGTGACTGAAGGTGCTGCTTTGGATGATAGAAGTTGTGCCCATTTCATCATCATCTGTTGGTGGCTGTGAGTGAGTGAGTGAGTGAGTGAGTGAGTGAAGGTGCTGCTTTGGATGATAATAGTTGTGCCCATTTCATCATCATCTGTTGGTGGCTGTGAGTTGTGAGTGAGTGAGTGAGTGAGTGAGTGAGTGAGTGAAGGTGCTGCTTTGGATGATAGAACTTGTGCCCATTTCATCATCATATGTTGGTGGCTGTGAGTGACTTGTGAGTGAGTGAGTGAGTGTAGCTGCTGCTTTCCATGATAGAAGTTGTGCCCATTTCATCATCATATGTTGGTGGCTGTGAGTGACTTGTGAGTGAGTGAGTGAGTGAGTGAGTGAAGGTGCTGCTTTGGATGATGGAAGTTGTGCCCATTTCATCATCATCTGTTGGTGGCTGTGAGTGAGTGAGTGAGTGAGTGAAAGTGCTGCTTTGGATGATAGAAGTTGTGCCCATTTCATCATCATATCTTGGTGGCTGTGAGTGACTTGTGAGTGAGTGAATGAGTGAGTGAGTGAGTGAGTGAGTGAAGGTGCTGCTTTGGATGACACAAGTTGTGCCCATTTCATCATCATCTGTTGGTGGCTGTGAGTGACTTGTGAGTGAGTGAGTGAGTGTAGGTGCTGCTTTGGATGATAGAAGTTGTGCCCATTTCATCATCATCTGTTGGTGGCTGTGAGTGAGTGAGTGAGTGAGTGAGTGAGTGAGTGAGTGAGTGAAGGTGCTGCTTTGGATGACAGAAGTTGTGCCCATTTCATCAACATCTGTTGGTGGCTGTGAGTGAGTGAGTGAGTGAGTGAGTGAAGGTGCTGCTTTGGATGATAGAAGTTGTGCCCATTTCATCATCATCTGTTGGTGGCTGTGAGTGAGTGAGTGAAGGTGCTGCTTTGGATGATAGAAGTTGTGCCCATTTCATCATCATGTGTTGGTGGCTGTGAGTGACTTGTGAGTGAGTGAGTGAGTGAGTGTAGGTGCTGCTTTCGATGATAGAAATTGTGCCTATTTCATCATCATCTGTTGGTGGCTGAGTGACTTGTGAGTGAGTGAGTGAGTGAGTGAGTGAGTGAGTGAGTGAAGGTGCTGCTTTGGATGATAGAACTTGTGCCCAATTTCATCATCATCTGTTGGTGGCTGTGAGTGAGTGAGTGAACGTGCTGCTTTGGATGATAGAAGTTGTGCCCATTTCATCATCATCTGTTGGTGGCTGTGAGTGACTTGTGAGTGAGTGAGTGAGTGAGTGAGTGAAGGTGCTGCTTTCGATGATAGAAATTGTGCCTATTTCATCATCATATATTGGTGGCTGTGAGTGAGTGAGTGAGTGAGTGAGTGAAGGTGCTGCTTTGGATGATGGAAGTTGTGCCCATTTCATCATCATCTGTTGGTGGCTGTGAGTGAGTGAGTGAGTGAGTGAGTGAGTGAGTGAAGGTGCTGCTTTGGATGATGGAAGTTGTGCCCATTTCATCATCATCTGTTGGTGGCTGTGAGTGAGTGAGTGAGTGAGTGAGTAAGTGAAGGTGCTGCTTTGGATGATAGAAGTTGTGCCCATTTCATCATCATCTGTTGGTGGCTGTGAGTGAGTTGTGAGTGAGTGAATGAGTGAGTGAGTGAGTGAGTGAAGGTGCTGCTTTGGATGATAGAAGTTGTGCCCATTTCATCATCATCTGTTGGTGGCTGTGTGTGAGTGAGTGAGTGAGTGAGTGAGTGAAGGTGCTGCTTTGGATGATAGAAGTTGTGCCCATTTCATCATCATCTGTTGGTGGCTGTGAGTTGTGAGTGAGTGAGTGAGTGAGTGAGTGAGTGAGTGAAGGTGCTGCTTTGGATGATAGAAGTTGTGACCATTTTGTCATCATCTGTTGGTGGCTGTGAGTGAGTGAGTGAGTGAGTGAGTGAGTGAAGGTGCTGCTTTGGATGACAGAAGTTGTGCCCATTTCATCATCATCTGTTGGTGGCTGTGAGTGAGTGAGTGAGTGAGTGAGTGAGTGAGTGAAGGTGCTGCTTTGGATGATAGAAGTTGTGCCCATTTCATCATCATATGTTGGTGGCTGTGAGTGACTTATGAGTGAGTGAGTGAGTGAGTGAGTGTAGGTGCTGCTTT
>CM050689.1:11461207-11508707 GCA_027574665.1 Rhynochetos jubatus | reverse complement strand
GTGAGTAAGTGAAGGTGCTACTTTGGATGATAGAATTTGTGACCATTTCATCATCATCTGTTGGTGGCTGCGAGTGAGTGAGTGAGTGAGTAATTGAAGGTGCTGCTTTGGATGATAAAACTTGTGCCCATTTCATCATCATCTGATGGTGGATGTGAGTGAGTGAGTGAGTGAGTGAGTGAGTGAGTGAGTGAGTGAAGGTGCTGCTTTGGATGATAAAAGTTGTGCCCATTTCATCATCTGTTGGTGGCTGTCAGTGAGTGAGTGAGTGAGCGAAGGTGCTGCTTTTGAGGATAGAAGTTGTGCCCATTTCATCATCATCTGTTGGTGGCTGTGAGTGAGTGAGTGAGTGAGTGAGTGAAGGTGCTGCTTTGGATGATAGAAGTTGTGCCCATTTCATCATCATCTCTTGGTGGCTGTGAGTGAGTGAGTAAGTGAAGGTGCTGCTTTGGATGATAGAATTTGTGAGCATTTCATCATCATCTGTTGGTGGCTGCGAGAGAGTGAGTGAGTGAGTGAGTGAGTAATTGAAGGTGCTGCTTTGGATGATAAAACTTGTGCCTATTTCATCATCATCTGATGGTGGATGTGAGTGAGTGAGTGAGTGAGTGAGTGAGTGAGTGAGTGAAGTTGCTGCTTTGGATGATAGAAGTTGTGTCCATTTCATCATCATCTGTTGGTGGCTGTGAGTGAGTGAGTGAGTGAGTGAGTGAGTGAGTGAGTGAGTGAAGGTGCTCCTTTGGATGATAGAAGTTGTGCCCATTTCATCATCATTTTCTGGTGGCTGTGAGTGACTTTGTGAGTGAGTGAGTGAGTGAGTGAGTGAGTGAGTGAGTGAAGGTGCTGCTTTGGATGATAGAATTTGTGCCTATTTCATCATCCTCTGTTGGTGGCTGTGAGTGAGTGAGTGAGTGAGTGAGTGAGTGAAGGTGCTGCTTTGGATGATAGAAGTTGTGCCCATTTCATCATCATCTGTTGGTGGCTGTGAGTGAGTGAGTGAGTGAGTGAGTGAGTGAGTGAGTGAGTGAGTGAAGGTGCTGCTTTGGATGACAGAAGTTGTGCCCAATTCATCATCATCTGTTGGTGGATGTGAGTGAGTGAGTGAGTGAGTGAGTGAGTAATTGAAGGTGCTGCTTTGGATGATAAAAGTTGTGCCCATTTCATCATCTGTTGGTGGCTGTGAGTGAGTGAGTGAGTGAGCGAAGGTGCTGCTTTTGAGGATAGAAGTTGTGACCATTTCATCATCATCTGTTGGTGGCTGTGAGTGAGTGAGTGAGTGAGTGAGTGGGTGAGTGAGTGAGTGAAGGTGCTGCTTTGGATGATAGAAGTTGTGACCATTTCATCATCATCTGTTGGTGGATGTGAGTGACTTGTGAGTGAGTGAGTGAGTGAGTGAGTGAGTGAAGGTGCTGCTTTTGAGGATAGAAGTTGTGACCATTTCATCATCATCTGTTGGTGGCTGTGAGTGAGTGAGTGAGTGAGTGAGTGAGTGAGTGAGTGAAGGTGCTGCTTTGGATGATAGAAGTTGTGACCATTTCATCATCATCTGTTGGTGGCTGTGAGTGAGTGAGTGAGTGAGTGAGTGAGTGAAGGTGCTGCTTTGGATGATAGAAGTTGTGACCATTTCATCATCATCTGTTGGTGGCTGTGAGTGAGTGAGTGAGTGAGTGAGTGAGTGAAGGTGCTGCTTTGGATGATAGAAGTTGTGCCCATTTCATCATTATCTGTTGGTGGCTGTGAGTGAGTGAGTGAGTGAGTGAGTGAGTGAAGGTGCTGCTTTGGATGATAGAAGTTGTGACCATTTCATCATCATCTGTTGGTGGATGTGAGTGAGTGAGTGAGTGAGTGAGTGAGTGAGTGAGTGAAGGTGCTGCTTTGGATGATAGAAGTTGTGCCCATTTCATCATCATCTCTTGGTGGCTGTGAGTGAGTGAGTAAGTGAAGGTGCTGCTTTGGATGATAGAATTTGTGAGCATTTCATCATCATCTGTTGGTGGCTGCGAGAGAGTGAGTGAGTGAGTGAGTAATTGAAGGTGCTGCTTTGGATGATAAAACTTGTGCCTATTTCATCATCATCTGATGGTGGATGTGAGTGAGTGAGTGAGTGAGTGAGTGAGTGAGTGAGTGAGTGAAGGTGCTCCTTTGGATGATAGAAGTTGTGCCCATTTCATCATCATTTTCTGGTGGCTGTGAGTGACTTTGTGAGTGAGTGAGTGAGTGAGTGAGTGAGTGAGTGAGTGAGTGAGTGAAGGTGCTGCTTTGGATGATAGAAGTTGTGCCCATTTCATCATCATCTCTTGGTGGCTGTGAGTGAGTGAGTAAGTGAAGGTGCTGCTTTGGATGATAGAATTTGTGAGCATTTCATCATCATCTGTTGGTGGCTGCGAAAGAGTGAGTGAGTGAGTGAGTGAGTAATTGAAGGTGGTGCTTTGGATGATAAAACTTGTGCCTATTTCATCATCATCTGATGGTGGATGTGAGTGAGTGAGTGAGTGAGTGAGTGAGTGAGTGAGTGAGTGAAGGTGCTGCTTTGGATGATAGAAGTTGTGCCCATTTCATCATCATCTCTTGGTGGCTGCGATTGAGTGAGTGAGTGAGTAATTGAAGGTGCTGCTTTGGATGATAAAACTTGTGCCCATTTCATCATCATCTGATGGTGGATGTGGGTGAGTGAGTGAGTGAGTGAGTGAGTGAGTGAGTGAAGGTGCTGCTTTGGATGATAGAAGTTGTGCCCATTTCATCATCATCTGTTGGTGGCTGTGAGTGAGTGAGTGAGTGAGTGAGCGAAGGTGCTGCTTTTGAGGATAGAAGTTGTGCCCATTTTATCATCATCTGTTGGTGGCTGTGAGTGAGTGCGTGAGTGAGTGAGCGAAGGTGCTGCTTTTGAGGATAGAAGTTGTGCCCATTTTATCATCATCTGTTGGTGGCTGTGAGTGAGTGAGTGAGTGAGTGAGTGAGTGAGTGAAGGTGCTGCTTTGGATGATAGAAGTTGTGCCCATTTCATCATCATCTCTTGGTGGCTGTGAGTGAGTGAGTAAGTGAAGGTGCTCCTTTGGATGATAGAAGTTGTGCCCATTTCATCATCATTTTCTGGTGGCTGTGAGTGACTTTGTGAGTGAGTGAGTGAGTGAGTGAGTGAGTGAGTGAGTGAAGGTGCTGCTTTGGATGATAGAATTTGTGCCCATTTCATCATCATCTCTTGGTGGCTGTGAGTGAGTGAGTGAGTGAGTGAGTGAGTGAGTGAGTGAGTGAAGGTGCTGCTTTGGATGATAGAAGTTGTGCCCATTTCATCATCATCTGTTGGTGGCTGTGAGTGAGTGAGTGAGTGAGTGATTGAGTGAGTGAAGGTGCTGCTTTGGATGATAAAACCTGTGCCCATTTCATCATCATTTGATGGTGGATGTGGGTGAGTGAGTGAGTCAGTGAGTGAGTCAGTGAGTGAGTGAAGGTGCTGCTTTGGATGATAGAAGTTGTGCCCATTTCATCATCATCTGTTGGTGGCTGTGAGTGAGTGAGTGATTGAGTGAGTGAAGGTGCTGCTTTGGATGATAAAACCTGTGCCCATTTCATCATCATTTGATGGTGGATGTGGGTGAGTGAGTGAGTCAGTGAGTGAGTCAGTGAGTGAGTGAAGGTGCTGCTTTGGATGATAGAATTTGTGCCCATTTCATCATCATCTGTTGGTGGCTGTGAGTGAGTGAGTGAGTGAGTGAGTGAGTGAGTGAGCGACGGTGCTGCTTTTGAGGATAGAAGTTGTGACCATTTCATCATCATCTGTTGGTGGCTGTGAGTGAGTGAGTGAGTGAGTGAGTGAGTGAGTGAGTAATTGAAGGTGCTGCTTTGGATGATAGAAGTTGTGACCATTTCATCATCATCTGTTGGTGGATGTGAGTGAGTGAGTGAGTGAGTGAGTGAGTGAGTGAGTGAGTGAAGGTGCTGCTTTGGATGATAGAAGTTGTGACCATTTCATCATCATCTGTTGGTGGCTGTGAGTGAGTGAGTGAGTGAGTGAGTGAGTGAGTGAGTGAAGGTGCTGCTTTGGATGATAGAAGTTGTGCCCATTTCATCATCATCTCTTGGTGGCTGTGAGTGAGTGAGTAAGTGAAGGTGCTGCTTTGGATGATAGAATTTGTGAGCATTTCATCATCATCTGTTGGTGGCTGCGAGAGAGTGAGTGAGTGAGTGAGTAATTGAAGGTGCTGCTTTGGATGATAAAACTTGTGCCTATTTCATCATCATCTGATGGTGGATGTGAGTGAGTGAGTGAGTGAGTGAGTGAGTGAGTGATTGAGTGAAGGTGCTCCTTTGGATGATAGAAGTTGTGCACATTTCATCATCATTTTCTGGTGGTTGTGAGTGACTTTGTGAGTGAGTGAGTGAGTGAGTGAGTGAGTGAGTGAGTGAGTGAGTGAGTGAAGGTGCTGCTTTGGATGATAGAAGTTGTGCCCATTTCATCATCATCTGTTGGTGGCTGTGAGTTGTGAGTGAGTGAGAGTGAGTGAGTGAAGGTGCTGCTTTGGATGATAGAAGTTGTGCCCATTTCGTCATCATCTGTTGGTGGCTGTGAGTGACGAGTGAGTGAGTGAGTGAGTTAGTGAAGGTGCTGCTTTGGATGATAGTAGTTGTGCCCATTTCATCATCATCTGTTGGTGGCTGTGATTTGTGAGTGAGTGAGTGAGTGAGTGAGTGAGTGAGTGAGTGAGTGAAGGTGCTGCTTTGGATGATAGAAGTTGTGCCCATTTCATCATCATCTGTCGGTGGCTGTGAGTGACTTGTGAGTGAGTGAGTGAGTGAGTGAGTGAGTGAAGGTGCTGCTTTGGATGATGGAAGTTGTGCCCATTTCATCATCATCTGTTGGTGGCTGTGAGTGAGTGAGTGAGTGAGTGAGTGAGTGAAGGTGCTGCTTTGGATGATGGAAGTTGTGCCCATTTCATCATCATCTGTTGGTGGCTGTGAGTGAGTGAGTGAGTGAGTGAAGGTGCTGCTTTGGATGATGGAAGTTGTGCCCATTTCATCATCATCTGTTGGTGGCTGTGAGTGAGTGAGTGAGTGAGTGAGTGAGTAAGTGAAGGTGCTACTTTGGATGATAGAATTTGTGACCATTTCATCATCATCTGTTGGTGGCTGCGAGTGAGTGAGTGAGTGAGTAATTGAAGGTGCTGCTTTGGATGATAAAACTTGTGCCCATTTCATCATCATCTGATGGTGGATGTGGGTGAGTGAGTGAGTGAGTGAGTGAGTGAGTGAGTGAGTGAGTGAAGGTGCTGCTTTGGATGATGGAAGTTGTGCCCATTTCATCATCATATGTTGGTGGCTGTGAGTGAGTGAGTGAGTGAGTGAGTGAGTGAGTGAGTAATTGAAGGTGCTGCTTTGGATGATAAAAGTTGTGCCCATTTCATCATCTGTTGGTGGCTGTCAGTGAGTGAGTGAGTGAGCGAAGGTGCTGCTTTTGAGGATAGAAGTTGTGCCCATTTCATCATCATCTGTTGGTGGCTGTGAGTGAGTGAGTGAGTGAGTGAGTGAAGGTGCTGCTTTGGATGATAGAAGTTGTGCCCATTTCATCATCATCTCTTGGTGGCTGTGAGTGAGTGAGTAAGTGAAGGTGCTGCTTTGGATGATAGAATTTGTGAGCATTTCATCATCATCTGTTGGTGGCTGCGAGTGAGTGAGTGAGTGAGTGAGTGAGTGAGTAATTGAAGGTGCTGCTTTGGATGATAAAACTTGTGCCTATTTCATCATCATCTGATGGTGGATGTGAGTGCGTGAGTGAGTGAGTGAGTGAGTGAGTGAGTGAAGTTGCTGCTTTGGATGATAGAAGTTGTGTCCATTTCATCATCATCTGTTGGTGGCTGTGAGTGAGTGAGTGAGTGAGTGAGTGAGTGAGTGAGTGAAGGTGCTCCTTTGGATGATAGAAGTTGTGCCCATTTCATCATCATTTTCTGGTGGCTGTGAGTGACTTTGTGAGTGAGTGAGTGAGTGAGTGAGTGAGTGAGTGAGTGAAGGTGCTGCTTTGGATGATAGAATTTGTGCCTATTTCATCATCCTCTGTTGGTGGCTGTGAGTGAGTGAGTGAGTGAAGGTGCTGCTTTGGATGATAGAAGTTGTGCCCATTTCATCATCATCTGTTGGTGGCTGTGAGTGAGTGAGTGAGTGAGTGAGTGAGTGAAGGTGCTGCTTTGGATGACAGAAGTTGTGCCCAATTCATCATCATCTGTTGGTGGATGTGAGTGAGTGAGTGAGTGAGTGAGTGAGTGAGTAATTGAAGGTGCTGCTTTGGATGGTAAAAGTTGTGCCCATTTCATCATCTGTTGGTGGCTGTGAGTGAGTGAGTGAGTGAGCGAAGGTGCTGCTTTTGAGGATAGAAGTTGTGCCCATTTCATCATCATCTGTTGGTGGCTGTGAGTGAGTGAGTGAGTGAGTGAGTGGGTGAGTGAGTGAGTGAAGGTGCTGCTTTGGATGATAGAAGTTGTGACCATTTCATCATCATCTGTTGGTGGATGTGAGTGACTTGTGAGTGAGTGAGTGAGTGAGTGAGTGAAGGTGCTGCTTTTGAGGATAGAAGTTGTGACCATTTCATCATCATCTGTTGGTGGCTGTGAGTGAGTGAGTGAGTGAGTGAGTGAGTGAAGGTGCTGCTTTGGATGATAGAAGTTGTGACTATTTCATCATCATCTGTTGGTGGCTGTGAGTGAGTGAGTGAGTGAGTGAGTGAGTGAGTGAGTGAGTGAGTGAAGGTGCTGCTTTGGATGATAGAAGTTGTGACCATTTCATCATGATCTGTTGGTGGCTGTGAGTGAGTGAGTGAGTGAGTGAGTGAGTGAGTGAGTGAAGGTGCTGCTTTGGATGATAGAAGTTGTGCCCATTTCATCATTATCTGTTGGTGGCTGTGAGTGAGTGAGTGAGTGAGTGAGTGAGTGAGTGAAGGTGCTGCTTTGGATGACAGAAGTTGTGACCATTTCATCATCATCTGTTGGTGGATGTGAGTGAGTGAGTGAGTGAGTGAGTGAGTGAAGGTGCTGCTTTGGATGATAGAAGTTGTGCCCATTTCATCATCATCTCTTGGTGGCTGTGAGTGAGTGAGTAAGTGAAGGTGCTGCTTTGGATGATAGAATTTGTGAGCATTTCATCATCATCTGTTGGTGGCTGCGAGAGAGTGAGTGAGTGAGTGAGTAATTGAAGGTGCTGCTTTGGATGATAAAACTTGTGCCTATTTCATCATCATCTGATGGTGGATGTGAGTGAGTGAGTGAGTGAGTGAGTGAGTGAGTGAGTGAAGGTGCTCCTTTGGATGATAGAAGTTGTGCCCATTTCATCATCATTTTCTGGTGGCTGTGAGTGACTTTGTGAGTGAGTGAGTGAGTGAGTGAGTGAGTGAGTGAAGGTGCTGCTTTGGATGATAGAAGTTGTGCCCATTTCATCATCATCTCTTGGTGGCTGTGAGTGAGTGAGTAAGTGAAGGTGCTGCTTTGGATGATAGAATTTGTGAGCATTTCATCATCATCTGTTGGTGGCTGCGAAAGAGTGAGTGAGTGAGTGAGTGAGTAATTGAAGGTGGTGCTTTGGATGATAAAACTTGTGCCTATTTCATCATCATCTGATGGTGGATGTGAGTGAGTGAGTGAGTGAGTGAGTGAGTGAGTGAAGGTGCTGCTTTGGATGATAGAAGTTGTGACCATTTCATCATCATCTGTTGGTGGCTGTGAGTGAGTGAGTGAAGGTGCTGCTTTGGATGATAGAAGTTGTGCCCATTTCATCATCATCTCTTGGTGGCTGCGATTGAGTGAGTGAGTGAGTAATTGAAGGTGCTGCTTTGGATGATAAAACTTGTGCCCATTTCATCATCATCTGATGGTGGATGTGGGTGAGTGAGTGAGTGAGTGAGTGAGTGAGTGAAGGTGCTGCTTTGGATGATGGAAGTTGTGCCCATTTCATCATCATCTGTTGGTGGCTGTGAGTGAGTGAGTGAGTGAGTGAGTGAGTGAGTGAGTGAGTGAGTAATTGAAGGTGCTGCTTTGGATGATAAAAGTTGTGCCCATTTCATCATCTGTTGGTGGCTGTGAGTGAGTGAGTGAGTGAGTGAGCGAAGGTGCTGCTTTTGAGGATAGAAGTTGTGCCAATTTTATCATCATCTGTTGGTGGCTGTGAGTGAGTGAGTGAGTGAGTGAGTGAGTGAGTGAGTGAAGGTGCTGCTTTGGATGATAGAAGTTGTGCCCATTTCATCATCATCTCTTGGTGGCTGTGAGTGAGTGAGTAAGTGAAGGTGCTCCTTTGGATGATAGAAGTTGTGCCCATTTCATCATCATTTTCTGGTGGCTGTGAGTGACTTTGTGAGTGAGTGAGTGAGTGAGTGAGTGAGTGAGTGAGTGAGTGAGTGAGTGAAGGTGCTGCTTTGGATGATAGAATTTGTGCCCATTTCATCATCATCTCTTGGTGGCTGTGAGTGAGTGAGTGAGTGATTGAGTGAGTGAAGGTGCTGCTTTGGATGATAGAAGTTGTGCCCATTTCATCATCATCTGTTGGTGGCTGTGAGTGAGTGAGTGATTGAGTGAGTGAAGGTGCTGCTTTGGATGATAAAACCTGTGCCCATTTCATCATCATTTGATGGTGGATGTGGGTGAGTGAGTGAGTCAGTGAGTGAGTCAGTGAGTGAGTGAAGGTGCTGCTTTGGATGATGGAAGTTGTGCCCATTTCATCATCATCTGTTGGTGGCTGTGAGTGAGTGAGTGAGTGAGTGAGTGAGTGAGCGACGGTGCTGCTTTTGAGGATAGAAGTTGTGACCATTTCATCATCATCTGTTGGTGGCTGTGAGTGAGTGAGTGAGTGAGTGAGTGAGTGAGTAATTGAAGGTGCTGCTTTGGATGATAGAAGTTGTGACCATTTCATCATCATCTGTTGGTGGATGTGAGTGAGTGAGTGAGTGAGTGAGTGAGTGAGTGAGTGAGTGAAGGTGCTGCTTTGGATGATAGAAGTTGTGACCATTTCATCATCATCTGTTGGTGGCTGTGAGTGAGTGAGTGAGTGAGTGAGTGAGTGAAGGTGCTGCTTTGGATGATAGAAGTTGTGCCCATTTCATCATCATCTCTTGGTGGCTGTGAGTGAGTGAGTAAGTGAAGGTGCTGCTTTGGATGATAGAATTTGTGAGCATTTCATCATCATCTGTTGGTGGCTGCGAGAGAGTGAGTGAGTGAGTGAGTAATTGAAGGTGCTGCTTTGGATGATAAAACTTGTGCCTATTTCATCATCATCTGATGGTGGATGTGAGTGAGTGAGTGAGTGAGTGAGTGAGTGATTGAGTGAAGGTGCTCCTTTGGATGATAGAAGTTGTGCACATTTCATCATCATTTTCTGGTGGCTGTGAGTGACTTTGTGAGTGAGTGAGTGAGTGAGTGAGTGAGTGAAGGTGTTGCTTTGGATGATAGAATTTGTGCCCATTTCATCATCATCTCTTGGTGGCTGTGAGTGAGTGAGTGAGTGAGTGAGTGAAGGTGCTGCTTTGGATGATAGAAGTTGTGCCCATTTCATCATCATCTGTTGGTGGCTGTGAGTGAGTGAGTGAGTGAGTGAGTGATTGAGTGAGTGAGTGAAGGTGCTGCTTTGGATGATAAAAGTTGTGACCATTTCATCATCATCTGTTGGTGGCTGTGAGTGAGTGAGTGAGTGAGTGAGTAATTGAAGGTGCTGCTTTGGATGATAGAAGTCGTGCCCATTTCATCATCATCTGTTGGTGGCTGTGAGTGAGTGAGTGAGTGAGTGAGTGAGTGAGTGAGTGAAGGTGCTGCTTTGGATGATAGAAGTTGTGCCCATTTCATCATCATCTGTTGGTGGCTGTAAGTGAGTGAGTGAGTGAAGGTGCTGCTTTGGATGATAGAATTTGTGCCCATTTCATCATCATCTGTGGGTGGCTGTGAGTGAGTGAGTGAGTGAGTGAGTGAGTGAAGGTGTTGCCTTGGATGATAGCAGTTGTGCCCATTTCATCATCATCTGTCGGTGGCTGTAAGTGAGTGAGTGAGTGAAGGGGCTGCTTTGGATGACACAAGTTGTCACCATTTCATCATCATCCATTGGTGGCTGTGAGTGAGTGAGTGAGTGAGTGAGTGAGTGAAGGTGCTGCTTTGGATGATAGAAGTTGTGACCATTTCATCATCATCTGTTGGTGGCTGTGAGTGAGTGAGTGAGTGAGTGAGTGAGTGAGTGAGTGAAGGTGCTGCTTTGGATGATAGAAGTTGTGCCCATTTCCTCATCATCTGTTGGTGGCTGTGAGTGAGTGAGTGAGTGAGTGAGTGAGTGAGTGAGTGAAGGTGCTGCTTTGGATGATAAAAGTTGTGACCATTTCAACATCATCTGTTGGTGGCTGTGAATGAGTGTGTGAGTGAGTGAGTGAGTGAGTGAGTGAGTGAGTGAGTGAAGGTGTTGCCTTGGATGATAGAAGTCGTGCCCATTTCCACATCATCTGTTGGTGGCTGTAAGTGATTGAGTGAGTGAAGGTGCAGCTTTGGATGATAGAATTTGTGCCCATTTCATCATCTTCAGTTGGTGGCTGTAAGTGATTGAGTGAGTGAAGGTGCAGCTTTGGATGACACAAGTTGTGACCATTTCGTCATCATCTGTGGGTGGCTGTGAGTGAGTGAGTGAGTGAGTGAGTGAGTGAAGGTGTTGCCTTGGATGATAGAAGTTGTGCCCATTTCATCATCATCTGTTGGTGGCTGTGAGTGAGTGAGTGAGTGAGGGAGTAAAGGTGCTGCTTTGGATGATAGAAGTTGTGCCCATTTCACCATCATCTGTTGGTGGCTGTGAGTGAGTGAGTGAGTGGGTAAAGGTTCAGCTTTGAATGATACAAGTTGTGACCAATTCGTCATCATCTGTGGGTGGCTGTGTGTGAGTGAGTGAGTGAGTGAGTGAGTGAGTGAAGGTGCTGCTTTGGATGATAGAAGTTGTGCCCATTTCATCATCATCTGTTGGTGGCTGTGAGTGAGTGAGCGAGTGAGTGAAGGTGCTGCTTTGGATGATAGAAGTTGTGCCCATTTCATCATCATCTGTTGGTGGCTGTGAGTGAGTGAGTGAGTGAGTGAGTGAGTGAGTGAGTGAAGGTGCTGCTTTGGATGATAGAAGTTGTGCCCATTTCATCATCATCTGTTGGTGGCTGTGAGTGAGTGAGTGAGTGAGTGAGTGAGTGAGTGAGTGAAGGTGCTGCTTTGGATGATACAAGTTGTGCCCTTTTTGTTGTCATCTGTTGGTGGCTGTGAGTGAGTGAGTGAGTGAGTGAGTGAGTGAGTGAGTGAAGGTGCTGCTTTGGATGATAGAAATTGTGACCATTTCATCCTCATCTGTTGGTGGCTGTGAGTGAGTGAGTGAGTGAGTGAGTGAGTGAAGGTGCTGCTTTGGATGATAGAAGTTGTGCCCATTTCATCATTGTCTGTTGGTGGCTGTGAGTGAGTGAGTGAGTGAGTGAGTGAAGGTGTTGCCTTGGATGATAGAAGTTGTGCCCATTTCGTCATCTTCTGTTGGTGGCTGTGAGTGAGTGAGTGAGTGAGTGAGTGAGTGAGTGAGTGAGTGAAGGTGTTGCCTTGGATGATAGAATTTGTGCCCATTTCCACATCATCTGTTGGTGGCTGTGAGTGAGTGAATGAGTGAGGGAGTGAGTGAGTAAGGGAATGAAGGTGCTCCTTTGGATGATAGAAGTTGTGCCCATTTCACCATCATCTGTTGGTGGCTGTGAGTGAGTGAGTGGGTGAAGGTTCAGCTTTGAATGACACAAGTTGTGACCAATTCGTCATCATCTGTGGGTGGCTGTGAGTTGTGAGTGAGTGAGTGAGTGAGTGAGTGAGTGAGTGAGTGAAGGTGCTGCTTTGGATGATAGAAGTTGTGCCCATTTCATCATCATCTGTTGGTGGCTGTAAGTGAGTGAGTGAGTGAAGGTGCTGCTTTGGATGATAGAAGTTGTGCCCATTTCATCATCATCTGTTGGTGGCTGTGAGTGAGTGAGTGAGTGAGGGAGTAAAGGTGCTGCTTTGGATGATAGAAGTTGTGCCCATTTCACCATCATCTGTTGGTGGCTGTGAGTGAGTGAGTGGGTGAAGGTTCAGCTTTGAATGACACAAGTTGTGACCAATTCGTCATCATCTGTGGGTGGCTGTGAGTGAGTGAGTGAGTGAGTGAGTGAGTGAGTGAGTGAGTGAAGGTGCTGCTTTGGATGATAGAATTTGTGCCCATTTCATCATCATCCGTTGGTGGCTGTGAGTGAGTGAGTGAGTGAGTGAGTGAGTGAGTGAGTGAGTGAAGGTGCTGCTTTGGATGATAGAGGTTGTGCCCTTTTCATCGTCATCTGTTGGTGGCTGTGAGTGAGTGAGTGAGTGAGTGAGTGAGTGAGTGAAGGTGTTGCCTTGGATGATAGAAGTTGTCCCCATTTCATCATCATCTGTTGGTGGCTGTGAGTGAGTGAGTGAGTGAGTGAGTGAGTGAGTGAGTGAGTGAAGGTGCTGCTTTGGATGATAGAAGTTGTGCCCTTTTCATCGTCATGTGTTGGTGGCTGTGAGTGAGTGATTGAGTGGGTGAAGGTTCAGCTTTGAATGACAAAAGTTGTGACCATTTCGTCATCATATGTTGGTGGCTGTGAGTGAGTGAGTGAGTGAGTGAAGGTACAGCTTTGGATGATGGAAGTTGTGCCCATTTCATCATCATCCGTTGGTGGCTGTGAGTGAGTGAGTGATTGAGTGAAGGTGCTGCTTTGGATGATAGAAGTTGTGCCCATTTCATCATCATTATTTCGTGGCTGTGAGTGACTTTGTGAGTGAGTGAGTGAGTGAGTGAGTGAGTGAAGGTGCTGCTTTGGATGATAGAAGTTGTGCCCATTTCATCATCATCTGTTGGTGGCTGTGAGTGAGTGAGTAAGTGAAGGTGCTGTTTTGGATGATAGAAGTTGTGCCCATTTCATCATCATCTGTTGGTGGCTGTGAGTGAGTGAGTGAGTGAGTGAGTGAGTGAGTGAGTGAAGGTGCTGCTTTGGATGATACAAGTCGTGCCCATTTCATCATCATCTGTTGGTGGCTGTGAGTGAGTGAGTGAGTGAGTGAGTGAGTGAGTGAGTGAGTGAAGGTGCTGCTTTGGATGAGAGAAGTTGTGCCCATTTCATCATCATCTGTTGGTGGCTGTGAGTGAGTGAGTGAGTGAGTGAGTGAGTGAGTGAAGGTGCTGCTTTGGATGATAGAAGTTGTGCCCATTTCATCATCATCTGTTGGTGGCTGTGAGTTGTGAGTGAGTGAGAGTGAGTGAGTGAAGGTGCTGCTTTGGATGATAGAAGTTGTGCCCATTTCGTCATCATCTGTTGGTGGCTGTGAGTGACGAGTGAGTGAGTGAGTGAGTGAGTTAGTGAAGGTGCTGCTTTGGATGATAGTAGTTGTGCCCATTTCATCATCATCTGTTGGTGGCTGTGATTTGTGAGTGAGTGAGTGAGTGAGTGAGTGAGTGAGTGAGTGAAGGTGCTGCTTTGGATGATAGAAGTTGTGCCCATTTCATCATCATCTGTCGGTGGCTGTGAGTGACTTGTGAGTGAGTGAGTGAGTGAGTGAGTGAGTGAGTGAGTGAAGGTGCTGCTTTGGATGATGGAAGTTGTGCCCATTTCATCATCATCTGTTGGTGGCTGTGAGTGAGTGAGTGAGTGAGTGAGTGAGTGAGTGAGTGAAGGTGCTGCTTTGGATGATGGAAGTTGTGCCCATTTCATCATCATCTGTTGGTGGCTGTGAGTGAGTGAGTGAGTGAGTGAAGGTGCTGCTTTGGATGATGGAAGTTGTGCCCATTTCATCATCATCTGTTGGTGGCTGTGAGTGAGTGAGTGAGTGAGTGAGTGAGTAAGTGAAGGTGCTACTTTGGATGATAGAATTTGTGACCATTTCATCATCATCTGTTGGTGGCTGCGAGTGAGTGAGTGAGTGAGTAATTGAAGGTGCTGCTTTGGATGATAAAACTTGTGCCCATTTCATCATCATCTGATGGTGGATGTGGGTGAGTGAGTGAGTGAGTGAGTGAGTGAGTGAGTGAGTGAGTGAAGGTGCTGCTTTGGATGACAGAAGTTGTGCCCATTTCATCATCATATGTTGGTGGCTGTGAGTGAGTGAGTGAGTGAGTGAGTGAGTGAGTGAGTAATTGAAGGTGCTGCTTTGGATGATAAAAGTTGTGCCCATTTCATCATCTGTTGGTGGCTGTCAGTGAGTGAGTGAGTGAGCGAAGGTGCTGCTTTTGAGGATAGAAGTTGTGCCCATTTCATCATCATCTGTTGGTGGCTGTGAGTGAGTGAGTGAGTGAGTGAGTGAAGGTGCTGCTTTGGATGATAGAAGTTGTGCCCATTTCATCATCATCTCTTGGTGGCTGTGAGTGAGTGAGTAAGTGAAGGTGCTGCTTTGGATGATAGAATTTGTGAGCATTTCATCATCATCTGTTGGTGGCTGCGAGAGAGTGAGTGAGTGAGTGAGTGAGTAATTGAAGGTGCTGCTTTGGATGATAAAACTTGTGCCTATTTCATCATCATCTGATGGTGGATGTGAGTGAGTGAGTGAGTGAGTGAGTGAGTGAGTGAGTGAAGTTGCTGCTTTGGATGATAGAAGTTGTGTCCATTTCATCATCATCTGTTGGTGGCTGTGAGTGAGTGAGTGAGTGAGTGAGTGAGTGAGTGAGTGAAGGTGCTCCTTTGGATGATAGAAGTTGTGCCCATTTCATCATCATTTTCTGGTGGCTGTGAGTGACTTTGTGAGTGAGTGAGTGAGTGAGTGAGTGAGTGAGTGAGTGAAGGTGCTGCTTTGGATGATAGAATTTGTGCCTATTTCATCATCCTCTGTTGGTGGCTGTGAGTGAGTGAGTGAGTGAGTGAGTGAGTGAAGGTGCTGCTTTGGATGATAGAAGTTGTGCCCATTTCATCATCATCTGTTGGTGGCTGTGAGTGAGTGAGTGAGTGAGTGAAGGTGCTGCTTTGGATGATAAAAGTTGTGACCATTTCATCATCATCTGTTGGTGGCTGTGAGTGAGTGAGTGAGTGAGTGAGTGAGTGAGTGAAGGTGCTGCTTTGGATGACAGAAGTTGTGCCCAATTCATCATCATCTGTTGGTGGATGTGAGTGAGTGAGTGAGTGAGTGAGTGAGTGAGTAATTGAAGGTGCTGCTTTGGATGATAAAAGTTGTGCCCATTTCATCATCTGTTGGTGGCTGTGAGTGAGTGAGTGAGTGAGCGAAGGTGCTGCTTTTGAGGATAGAAGTTGTGACCATTTCATCATCATCTGTTGGTGGCTGTGAGTGAGTGAGTGAGTGAGTGAGTGGGTGAGTGAGTGAGTGAAGGTGCTGCTTTGGATGATAGAAGTTGTGACCATTTCATCATCATCTGTTGGTGGATGTGAGTGACTTGTGAGTGAGTGAGTGAGTGAGTGAGTGAGTGAAGGTGCTGCTTTTGAGGATAGAAGTTGTGACCATTTCATCATCATCTGTTGGTGGCTGTGAGTGAGTGAGTGAGTGAGTGAGTGAGTGAGTGAAGGTGCTGCTTTGGATGATAGAAGTTGTGACCATTTCATCATCATCTGTTGGTGGCTGTGAGTGAGTGAGTGAGTGAGTGAGTGAGTGAAGGTGCTGCTTTGGATGATAGAAGTTGTGACCATTTCATCATCATCTGTTGGTGGCTGTGAGTGAGTGAGTGAGTGAGTGAGTGAGTGAAGGTGCTGCTTTGGATGATAGAAGTTGTGCCCATTTCATCATTATCTGTTGGTGGCTGTGAGTGAGTGAGTGAGTGAGTGAGTGAGTGAGTGAGTGAGTGAAGGTGCTGCTTTGGATGATAGAAGTTGTGACCATTTCATCATCATCTGTTGGTGGATGTGAGTGAGTGAGTGAGTGAGTGAGTGAGTGAAGGTGCTGCTTTGGATGATAGAAGTTGTGCCCATTTCATCATCATCTCTTGGTGGCTGTGAGTGAGTGAGTAAGTGAAGGTGCTGCTTTGGATGATAGAATTTGTGAGCATTTCATCATCATCTGTTGGTGGCTGCGAGAGAGTGAGTGAGTGAGTAATTGAAGGTGCTGCTTTGGATGATAAAACTTGTGCCTATTTCATCATCATCTGATGGTGGATGTGAGTGAGTGAGTGAGTGAGTGAGTGAGTGAGTGAGTGAAGGTGCTCCTTTGGATGATAGAAGTTGTGCCCATTTCATCATCATTTTCTGGTGGCTGTGAGTGACTTTGTGAGTGAGTGAGTGAGTGAGTGAGTGAGTGAGTGAGTGAAGGTGCTGCTTTGGATGATAGAAGTTGTGCCCATTTCATCATCATCTCTTGGTGGCTGTGAGTGAGTGAGTGAGTGAAGGTGCTGCTTTGGATGATAGAAGTTGTGCCCATTTCATCATCATCTCTTGGTGGCTGCGATTGAGTGAGTGAGTGAGTAATTGAAGGTGCTGCTTTGGATGATAAAACTTGTGCCCATTTCATCATCATCTGATGGTGGATGTGGGTGAGTGAGTGAGTGAGTGAGTGAGTGAGTGAGTGAGTGAAGGTGCTGCTTTGGATGATGGAAGTTGTGCCCATTTCATCATCATCTGTTGGTGGCTGTGAGTGAGTGAGTGAGTGAGTGAGTGAGTGAGTGAGTGAGTGAGTAATTGAAGGTGCTGCTTTGGATGATAAAAGTTGTGCCCATTTCATCATCTGTTGGTGGCTGTGAGTGAGTGAGTGAGTGAGTGAGCGAAGGTGCTGCTTTTGAGGATAGAAGTTGTGCCAATTTTATCATCATCTGTTGGTGGCTGTGAGTGAGTGAGTGAGTGAGTGAGTGAGTGAGTGAAGGTGCTGCTTTGGATGATAGAAGTTGTGCCCATTTCATCATCATCTCTTGGTGGCTGTGAGTGAGTGAGTAAGTGAAGGTGCTCCTTTGGATGATAGAAGTTGTGCCCATTTCATCATCATTTTCTGGTGGCTGTGAGTGACTTTGTGAGTGAGTGAGTGAGTGAGTGAGTGAGTGAGTGAGTGAGTGAGTGAAGGTGCTGCTTTGGATGATAGAATTTGTGCCCATTTCATCATCATCTCTTGGTGGCTGTGAGTGAGTGAGTGAGTGATTGAGTGAGTGAAGGTGCTGCTTTGGATGATAGAAGTTGTGCCCATTTCATCATCATCTGTTGGTGGCTGTGAGTGAGTGAGTGATTGAGTGAGTGAAGGTGCTGCTTTGGATGATAAAACCTGTGCCCATTTCATCATCATTTGATGGTGGATGTGGGTGAGTGAGTGAGTCAGTGAGTGAGTCAGTGAGTGAGTGAAGGTGCTGCTTTGGATGATGGAAGTTGTGCCCATTTCATCATCATCTGTTGGTGGCTGTGAGTGAGTGAGTGAGTGAGTGAGTGAGTGAGCGACGGTGCTGCTTTTGAGGATAGAAGTTGTGACCATTTCATCATCATCTGTTGGTGGCTGTGAGTGAGTGAGTGAGTGAGTGAGTGAGTGAGTAATTGAAGGTGCTGCTTTGGATGATAGAAGTTGTGACCATTTCATCATCATCTGTTGGTGGATGTGAGTGAGTGAGTGAGTGAGTGAGTGAGTGAGTGAGTGAAGGTGCTGCTTTGGATGATAGAAGTTGTGACCATTTCATCATCATCTGTTGGTGGCTGTGAGTGAGTGAGTGAGTGAGTGAGTGAGTGAAGGTGCTGCTTTGGATGATAGAAGTTGTGCCCATTTCATCATCATCTCTTGGTGGCTGTGAGTGAGTGAGTAAGTGAAGGTGCTGCTTTGGATGATAGAATTTGTGAGCATTTCATCATCATCTGTTGGTGGCTGCGAGAGAGTGAGTGAGTGAGTGAGTAATTGAAGGTGCTGCTTTGGATGATAAAACTTGTGCCTATTTCATCATCATCTGATGGTGGATGTGAGTGAGTGAGTGAGTGAGTGAGTGAGTGATTGAGTGAAGGTGCTCCTTTGGATGATAGAAGTTGTGCACATTTCATCATCATTTTCTGGTGGCTGTGAGTGACTTTGTGAGTGAGTGAGTGAGTGAGTGAGTGAGTGAGTGAAGGTGTTGCTTTGGATGATAGAATTTGTGCCCATTTCATCATCATCTCTTGGTGGCTGTGAGTGAGTGAGTGAGTGAGTGAGTGAAGGTGCTGCTTTGGATGATAGAAGTTGTGCCCATTTCATCATCATCTGTTGGTGGCTGTGAGTGAGTGAGTGAGTGAGTGAGTGATTGAGTGAGTGAGTGAAGGTGCTGCTTTGGATGATAAAAGTTGTGACCATTTCATCATCATCTGTTGGTGGCTGTGAGTGAGTGAGTGAGTGAGTGAGTAATTGAAGGTGCTGCTTTGGATGATAGAAGTCGTGCCCATTTCATCATCATCTGTTGGTGGCTGTGAGTGAGTGAGTGAGTGAGTGAGTGAGTGAGTGAGTGAGTGAAGGTGCTGCTTTGGATGATAGAAGTTGTGCCCATTTCATCATCATCTGTTGGTGGCTGTAAGTGAGTGAGTGAGTGAAGGTGCTGCTTTGGATGATAGAATTTGTGCCCATTTCATCATCATCTGTGGGTGGCTGTGAGTGAGTGAGTGAGTGAGTGAGTGAGTGAAGGTGTTGCCTTGGATGATAGCAGTTGTGCCCATTTCATCATCATCTGTCGGTGGCTGTAAGTGAGTGAGTGAGTGAAGGGGCTGCTTTGGATGACACAAGTTGTCACCATTTCATCATCATCCATTGGTGGCTGTGAGTGAGTGAGTGAGTGAGTGAGTGAGTGAAGGTGCTGCTTTGGATGATAGAAGTTGTGACCATTTCATCATCATCTGTTGGTGGCTGTGAGTGAGTGAGTGAGTGAGTGAGTGAGTGAGTGAGTGAGTGAAGGTGCTGCTTTGGATGATAGAAGTTGTGCCCATTTCCTCATCATCTGTTGGTGGCTGTGAGTGAGTGAGTGAGTGAGTGAGTGAGTGAGTGAGTGAAGGTGCTGCTTTGGATGATAAAAGTTGTGACCATTTCAACATCATCTGTTGGTGGCTGTGAATGAGTGTGTGAGTGAGTGAGTGAGTGAGTGAGTGAGTGAGTGAAGGTGTTGCCTTGGATGATAGAAGTCGTGCCCATTTCCACATCATCTGTTGGTGGCTGTAAGTGATTGAGTGAGTGAAGGTGCAGCTTTGGATGATAGAATTTGTGCCCATTTCATCATCTTCAGTTGGTGGCTGTAAGTGATTGAGTGAGTGAAGGTGCAGCTTTGGATGACACAAGTTGTGACCATTTCGTCATCATCTGTGGGTGGCTGTGAGTGAGTGAGTGAGTGAGTGAGTGAGTGAAGGTGTTGCCTTGGATGATAGAAGTTGTGCCCATTTCATCATCATCTGTTGGTGGCTGTGAGTGAGTGAGTGAGTGAGGGAGTAAAGGTGCTGCTTTGGATGATAGAAGTTGTGCCCATTTCACCATCATCTGTTGGTGGCTGTGAGTGAGTGAGTGAGTGGGTAAAGGTTCAGCTTTGAATGATACAAGTTGTGACCAATTCGTCATCATCTGTGGGTGGCTGTGTGTGAGTGAGTGAGTGAGTGAGTGAGTGAGTGAAGGTGCTGCTTTGGATGATAGAAGTTGTGCCCATTTCATCATCATCTGTTGGTGGCTGTGAGTGAGTGAGCGAGTGAGTGAAGGTGCTGCTTTGGATGATAGAAGTTGTGCCCATTTCATCATCATCTGTTGGTGGCTGTGAGTGAGTGAGTGAGTGAGTGAGTGAGTGAGTGAGTGAAGGTGCTGCTTTGGATGATAGAAGTTGTGCCCATTTCATCATCATCTGTTGGTGGCTGTGAGTGAGTGAGTGAGTGAGTGAGTGAGTGAGTGAGTGAAGGTGCTGCTTTGGATGATACAAGTTGTGCCCTTTTTGTTGTCATCTGTTGGTGGCTGTGAGTGAGTGAGTGAGTGAGTGAGTGAGTGAGTGAGTGAGTGAAGGTGCTGCTTTGGATGATAGAAATTGTGACCATTTCATCCTCATCTGTTGGTGGCTGTGAGTGAGTGAGTGAGTGAGTGAGTGAGTGAAGGTGCTGCTTTGGATGATAGAAGTTGTGCCCATTTCATCATTGTCTGTTGGTGGCTGTGAGTGAGTGAGTGAGTGAGTGAGTGAAGGTGTTGCCTTGGATGATAGAAGTTGTGCCCATTTCGTCATCTTCTGTTGGTGGCTGTGAGTGAGTGAGTGAGTGAGTGAGTGAGTGAGTGAGTGAGTGAAGGTGTTGCCTTGGATGATAGAATTTGTGCCCATTTCCACATCATCTGTTGGTGGCTGTGAGTGAGTGAATGAGTGAGGGAGTGAGTGAGTAAGGGAATGAAGGTGCTCCTTTGGATGATAGAAGTTGTGCCCATTTCACCATCATCTGTTGGTGGCTGTGAGTGAGTGAGTGGGTGAAGGTTCAGCTTTGAATGACACAAGTTGTGACCAATTCGTCATCATCTGTGGGTGGCTGTGAGTTGTGAGTGAGTGAGTGAGTGAGTGAGTGAGTGAGTGAGTGAAGGTGCTGCTTTGGATGATAGAAGTTGTGCCCATTTCATCATCATCTGTTGGTGGCTGTAAGTGAGTGAGTGAGTGAAGGTGCTGCTTTGGATGATAGAAGTTGTGCCCATTTCATCATCATCTGTTGGTGGCTGTGAGTGAGTGAGTGAGTGAGGGAGTAAAGGTGCTGCTTTGGATGATAGAAGTTGTGCCCATTTCACCATCATCTGTTGGTGGCTGTGAGTGAGTGAGTGGGTGAAGGTTCAGCTTTGAATGACACAAGTTGTGACCAATTCGTCATCATCTGTGGGTGGCTGTGAGTGAGTGAGTGAGTGAGTGAGTGAGTGAGTGAGTGAGTGAGTGAAGGTGCTGCTTTGGATGATAGAATTTGTGCCCATTTCATCATCTTCAGTTGGTGGCTGTGAGTGAGTGAGTGAGTGAGTGAGTGAGTGAGTGAGTGAGTGAGTGAAGGTGCTGCTTTGGATGATAGAATTTGTGCCCATTTCATCATCATCCGTTGGTGGCTGTGAGTGAGTGAGTGAGTGAGTGAGTGAGTGAGTGAGTGAAGGTGCTGCTTTGGATGATAGAGGTTGTGCCCTTTTCATCGTCATCTGTTGGTGGCTGTGAGTGAGTGAGTGAGTGAGTGAGTGAGTGAGTGAAGGTGTTGCCTTGGATGATAGAAGTTGTCCCCATTTCATCATCATCTGTTGGTGGCTGTGAGTGAGTGAGTGAGTGAGTGAGTGAGTGAGTGAGTGAAGGTGCTGCTTTGGATGATAGAAGTTGTGCCCTTTTCATCGTCATGTGTTGGTGGCTGTGAGTGAGTGATTGAGTGGGTGAAGGTTCAGCTTTGAATGACAAAAGTTGTGACCATTTCGTCATCATATGTTGGTGGCTGTGAGTGAGTGAGTGAGTGAGTGAAGGTACAGCTTTGGATGATGGAAGTTGTGCCCATTTCATCATCATCCGTTGGTGGCTGTGAGTGAGTGAGTGATTGAGTGAAGGTGCTGCTTTGGATGATAGAAGTTGTGCCCATTTCATCATCATTATTTCGTGGCTGTGAGTGACTTTGTGAGTGAGTGAGTGAGTGAGTGAGTGAGTGAAGGTGCTGCTTTGGATGATAGAAGTTGTGCCCATTTCATCATCATCTGTTGGTGGCTGTGAGTGAGTGAGTAAGTGAAGGTGCTGTTTTGGATGATAGAAGTTGTGCCCATTTCATCATCATCTGTTGGTGGCTGTGAGTGAGTGAGTGAGTGAGTGAGTGAGTGAGTGAGTGAAGGTGCTGCTTTGGATGATACAAGTCGTGCCCATTTCATCATCATCTGTTGGTGGCTGTGAGTGAGTGAGTGAGTGAGTGAGTGAGTGAGTGAGTGAGTGAAGGTGCTGCTTTGGATGAGAGAAGTTGTGCCCATTTCATCATCATCTGTTGGTGGCTGTGAGTGAGTGAGTGAGTGAGTGAGTGAGTGAGTGAAGGTGCTGCTTTGGATGATAGAAGTTGTGCCCATTTCATCATCATCTGTTGGTGGCTGTGAGTTGTGAGTGAGTGAGAGTGAGTGAGTGAAGGTGCTGCTTTGGATGATAGAAGTTGTGCCCATTTCGTCATCATCTGTTGGTGGCTGTGAGTGACGAGTGAGTGAGTGAGTGAGTGAGTTAGTGAAGGTGCTGCTTTGGATGATAGTAGTTGTGCCCATTTCATCATCATCTGTTGGTGGCTGTGATTTGTGAGTGAGTGAGTGAGTGAGTGAGTGAGTGAGTGAAGGTGCTGCTTTGGATGATAGAAGTTGTGCCCATTTCATCATCATCTGTCGGTGGCTGTGAGTGACTTGTGAGTGAGTGAGTGAGTGAGTGAGTGAGTGAGTGAGTGAAGGTGCTGCTTTGGATGATGGAAGTTGTGCCCATTTCATCATCATCTGTTGGTGGCTGTGAGTGAGTGAGTGAGTGAGTGAGTGAGTGAGTGAAGGTGCTGCTTTGGATGATGGAAGTTGTGCCCATTTCATCATCATCTGTTGGTGGCTGTGAGTGAGTGAGTGAGTGAGTGAAGGTGCTGCTTTGGATGATGGAAGTTGTGCCCATTTCATCATCATCTGTTGGTGGCTGTGAGTGAGTGAGTGAGTGAGTGAGTGAGTAAGTGAAGGTGCTACTTTGGATGATAGAATTTGTGACCATTTCATCATCATCTGTTGGTGGCTGCGAGTGAGTGAGTGAGTGAGTAATTGAAGGTGCTGCTTTGGATGATAAAACTTGTGCCCATTTCATCATCATCTGATGGTGGATGTGGGTGAGTGAGTGAGTGAGTGAGTGAGTGAGTGAGTGAGTGAAGGTGCTGCTTTGGATGACAGAAGTTGTGCCCATTTCATCATCATATGTTGGTGGCTGTGAGTGAGTGAGTGAGTGAGTGAGTGAGTGAGTGAGTAATTGAAGGTGCTGCTTTGGATGATAAAAGTTGTGCCCATTTCATCATCTGTTGGTGGCTGTCAGTGAGTGAGTGAGTGAGCGAAGGTGCTGCTTTTGAGGATAGAAGTTGTGCCCATTTCATCATCATCTGTTGGTGGCTGTGAGTGAGTGAGTGAGTGAGTGAGTGAAGGTGCTGCTTTGGATGATAGAAGTTGTGCCCATTTCATCATCATCTCTTGGTGGCTGTGAGTGAGTGAGTAAGTGAAGGTGCTGCTTTGGATGATAGAATTTGTGAGCATTTCATCATCATCTGTTGGTGGCTGCGAGAGAGTGAGTGAGTGAGTGAGTGAGTAATTGAAGGTGCTGCTTTGGATGATAAAACTTGTGCCTATTTCATCATCATCTGATGGTGGATGTGAGTGAGTGAGTGAGTGAGTGAGTGAGTGAGTGAGTGAGTGAGTGAAGTTGCTGCTTTGGATGATAGAAGTTGTGTCCATTTCATCATCATCTGTTGGTGGCTGTGAGTGAGTGAGTGAGTGAGTGAGTGAGTGAGTGAGTGAAGGTGCTCCTTTGGATGATAGAAGTTGTGCCCATTTCATCATCATTTTCTGGTGGCTGTGAGTGACTTTGTGAGTGAGTGAGTGAGTGAGTGAGTGAGTGAGTGAAGGTGCTGCTTTGGATGATAGAATTTGTGCCTATTTCATCATCCTCTGTTGGTGGCTGTGAGTGAGTGAGTGAGTGAGTGAGTGAGTGAAGGTGCTGCTTTGGATGATAGAAGTTGTGCCCATTTCATCATCATCTGTTGGTGGCTGTGAGTGAGTGAGTGAGTGAGTGAAGGTGCTGCTTTGGATGATAAAAGTTGTGACCATTTCATCATCATCTGTTGGTGGCTGTGAGTGAGTGAGTGAGTGAGTGAGTGAGTGAGTGAAGGTGCTGCTTTGGATGACAGAAGTTGTGCCCAATTCATCATCATCTGTTGGTGGATGTGAGTGAGTGAGTGAGTGAGTGAGTGAGTGAGTAATTGAAGGTGCTGCTTTGGATGATAAAAGTTGTGCCCATTTCATCATCTGTTGGTGGCTGTGAGTGAGTGAGTGAGTGAGCGAAGGTGCTGCTTTTGAGGATAGAAGTTGTGACCATTTCATCATCATCTGTTGGTGGCTGTGAGTGAGTGAGTGAGTGAGTGAGTGGGTGAGTGAGTGAGTGAAGGTGCTGCTTTGGATGATAGAAGTTGTGACCATTTCATCATCATCTGTTGGTGGATGTGAGTGACTTGTGAGTGAGTGAGTGAGTGAGTGAGTGAGTGAAGGTGCTGCTTTTGAGGATAGAAGTTGTGACCATTTCATCATCATCTGTTGGTGGCTGTGAGTGAGTGAGTGAGTGAGTGAGTGAGTGAGTGAGTGAGTGAAGGTGCTGCTTTGGATGATAGAAGTTGTGACCATTTCATCATCATCTGTTGGTGGCTGTGAGTGAGTGAGTGAGTGAGTGAGTGAGTGAAGGTGCTGCTTTGGATGATAGAAGTTGTGACCATTTCATCATCATCTGTTGGTGGCTGTGAGTGAGTGAGTGAGTGAGTGAGTGAGTGAAGGTGCTGCTTTGGATGATAGAAGTTGTGCCCATTTCATCATTATCTGTTGGTGGCTGTGAGTGAGTGAGTGAGTGAGTGAGTGAGTGAGTGAGTGAAGGTGCTGCTTTGGATGATAGAAGTTGTGACCATTTCATCATCATCTGTTGGTGGATGTGAGTGAGTGAGTGAGTGAGTGAGTGAGTGAGTGAAGGTGCTGCTTTGGATGATAGAAGTTGTGCCCATTTCATCATCATCTCTTGGTGGCTGTGAGTGAGTGAGTAAGTGAAGGTGCTGCTTTGGATGATAGAATTTGTGAGCATTTCATCATCATCTGTTGGTGGCTGCGAGAGAGTGAGTGAGTGAGTAATTGAAGGTGCTGCTTTGGATGATAAAACTTGTGCCTATTTCATCATCATCTGATGGTGGATGTGAGTGAGTGAGTGAGTGAGTGAGTGAGTGAGTGAGTGAAGGTGCTCCTTTGGATGATAGAAGTTGTGCCCATTTCATCATCATTTTCTGGTGGCTGTGAGTGACTTTGTGAGTGAGTGAGTGAGTGAGTGAGTGAGTGAGTGAGTGAAGGTGCTGCTTTGGATGATAGAAGTTGTGCCCATTTCATCATCATCTCTTGGTGGCTGTGAGTGAGTGAGTGAGTGAAGGTGCTGCTTTGGATGATAGAAGTTGTGCCCATTTCATCATCATCTCTTGGTGGCTGCGATTGAGTGAGTGAGTGAGTAATTGAAGGTGCTGCTTTGGATGATAAAACTTGTGCCCATTTCATCATCATCTGATGGTGGATGTGGGTGAGTGAGTGAGTGAGTGAGTGAGTGAGTGAGTGAGTGAGTGAAGGTGCTGCTTTGGATGATGGAAGTTGTGCCCATTTCATCATCATCTGTTGGTGGCTGTGAGTGAGTGAGTGAGTGAGTGAGTGAGTGAGTGAGTGAGTAATTGAAGGTGCTGCTTTGGATGATAAAAGTTGTGCCCATTTCATCATCTGTTGGTGGCTGTGAGTGAGTGAGTGAGTGAGTGAGTGAGCGAAGGTGCTGCTTTTGAGGATAGAAGTTGTGCCCATTTTATCATCATCTGTTGGTGGCTGTGAGTGAGTGAGTGAGTGAGTGAGTGAGTGAGTGAAGGTGCTGCTTTGGATGATAGAAGTTGTGCCCATTTCATCATCATCTCTTGGTGGCTGTGAGTGAGTGAGTAAGTGACGGTGCTCCTTTGGATGATAGAAGTTGTGCCCATTTCATCATCATTTTCTGGTGGCTGTGAGTGACTTTGTGAGTGAGTGAGTGAGTGAGTGAGTGAGTGAGTGAGTGAGTGAAGGTGCTGCTTTGGATGATAGAATTTGTGCCCATTTCATCATCATCTCTTGGTGGCTGTGAGTGAGTGAGTGAGTGATTGAGTGAGTGAAGGTGCTGCTTTGGATGATAGAAGTTGTGCCCATTTCATCATCATCTGTTGGTGGCTGTGAGTGAGTGAGTGATTGAGTAAGGGAAGGTGCTGCCTTGGATGATAAAACCTGTGCCCATTTCATCATCATTTGATGGTGGATGTGGGTGAGTGAGTGAGTCAGTGAGTGAGTCAGTGAGTGAGTGAAGGTGCTGCTTTGGATGATGGAAGTTGTGCCCATTTCATCATCATCTGTTGGTGGCTGTGAGTGAGTGAGTGAGTGAGTGAGTGAGTGAGCGACGGTGCTGCTTTTGAGGATAGAAGTTGTGACCATTTCATCATCATCTGTTGGTGGCTGTGAGTGAGTGAGTGAGTGAGTGAGTGAGTGAGTGAGTGAGTGAGTAATTGAAGGTGCTGCTTTGGATGATAGAAGTTGTGACCATTTCATCATCATCTGTTGGTGGATGTGAGTGAGTGAGTGAGTGAGTGAGTGAGTGAGTGAGTGAAGGTGCTGCTTTGGATGATAGAAGTTGTGACCATTTCATCATCATCTGTTGGTGGCTGTGAGTGAGTGAGTGAGTGAGTGAGTGAGTGAAGGTGCTGCTTTGGATGATAGAAGTTGTGCCCATTTCATCATCATCTCTTGGTGGCTGTGAGTGAGTGAGTAAGTGAAGGTGCTGCTTTGGATGATAGAATTTGTGAGCATTTCATCATCATCTGTTGGTGGCTGCGAGAGAGTGAGTGAGTGAGTGAGTAATTGAAGGTGCTGCTTTGGATGATAAAACTTGTGCCTATTTCATCATCATCTGATGGTGGATGTGAGTGAGTGAGTGAGTGAGTGAGTGAGTGAGTGAGTGAGTGATTGAGTGAAGGTGCTCCTTTGGATGATAGAAGTTGTGCACATTTCATCATCATTTTCTGGTGGCTGTGAGTGACTTTGTGAGTGAGTGAGTGAGTGAGTGAGTGAGTGAGTGAGTGAAGGTGTTGCTTTGGATGATAGAATTTGTGCCCATTTCATCATCATCTCTTGGTGGCTGTGAGTGAGTGAGTGAGTGAGTGAGTGAGTGTGTGAGTGAAGGTGCTGCTTTGGATGATAGAAGTTGTGCCCATTTCATCATCATCTGTTGGTGGCTGTGAGTGAGTGAGTGAGTGAGTGAGTGAGTGATTGAGTGAGTGAGTGAAGGTGCTGCTTTGGATGATAAAAGTTGTGACCATTTCATCATCATCTGTTGGTGGCTGTGAGTGAGTGAGTGAGTGAGTGAGTAATTGAAGGTGCTGCTTTGGATGATAGAAGTCGTGCCCATTTCATCATCATCTGTTGGTGGCTGTGAGTGAGTGAGTGAGTGAGTGAGTGAGTGAGTGAGTGAGTGAAGGTGCTGCTTTGGATGATAGAAGTTGTGCCCATTTCATCATCATCTGTTGGTGGCTGTAAGTGAGTGAGTGAGTGAAGGTGCTGCTTTGGATGATAGAATTTGTGCCCATTTCATCATCATCTGTGGGTGGCTGTGAGTGAGTGAGTGAGTGAGTGAGTGAAGGTGTTGCCTTGGATGATAGCAGTTGTGCCCATTTCATCATCATCTGTCGGTGGCTGTAAGTGAGTGAGTGAGTGAAGGGGCTGCTTTGGATGACACAAGTTGTCACCATTTCATCATCATCCATTGGTGGCTGTGAGTGAGTGAGTGAGTGAGTGAGTGAGTGAAGGTGCTGCTTTGGATGATAGAAGTTGTGACCATTTCATCATCATCTGTTGGTGGCTGTGAGTGAGTGAGTGAGTGAGTGAGTGAGTGAGTGAGTGAAGGTGCTGCTTTGGATGATAGAAGTTGTGCCCATTTCCTCATCATCTGTTGGTGGCTGTGAGTGAGTGAGTGAGTGAGTGAGTGAGTGAGTGAGTGAGTGAAGGTGCTGCTTTGGATGATAAAAGTTGTGACCATTTCAACATCATCTGTTGGTGGCTGTGAATGAGTGTGTGAGTGAGTGAGTGAGTGAGTGAGTGAAGGTGTTGCCTTGGATGATAGAAGTCGTGCCCATTTCCACATCATCTGTTGGTGGCTGTAAGTGATTGAGTGAGTGAAGGTGCAGCTTTGGATGATAGAATTTGTGCCCATTTCATCATCTTCAGTTGGTGGCTGTAAGTGATTGAGTGAGTGAAGGTGCAGCTTTGGATGACACAAGTTGTGACCATTTCGTCATCATCTGTGGGTGGCTGTGAGTGAGTGAGTGAGTGAGTGAAGGTGTTGCCTTGGATGATAGAAGTTGTGCCCATTTCATCATCATCTGTTGGTGGCTGTGAGTGAGTGAGTGAGTGAGGGAGTAAAGGTGCTGCTTTGGATGATAGAAGTTGTGCCCATTTCACCATCATCTGTTGGTGGCTGTGAGTGAGTGAGTGAGTGGGTAAAGGTTCAGCTTTGAATGATACAAGTTGTGACCAATTCGTCATCATCTGTGGGTGGCTGTGTGTGAGTGAGTGAGTGAGTGAGTGAGTGAGTGAGTGAGTGAAGGTGCTGCTTTGGATGATAGAAGTTGTGCCCATTTCATCATCATCTGTTGGTGGCTGTGAGTGAGTGAGCGAGTGAGTGAAGGTGCTGCTTTGGATGATAGAAGTTGTGCCCATTTCATCATCATCTGTTGGTGGCTGTGAGTGAGTGAGTGAGTGAGTGAGTGAGTGAGTGAGTGAGTGAGTGAAGGTGCTGCTTTGGATGATAGAAGTTGTGCCCATTTCATCATCATCTGTTGGTGGCTGTGAGTGAGTGAGTGAGTGAGTGAGTGAGTGAAGGTGCTGCTTTGGATGATAGAAGTTGTGCTCATTTCATCATCATCTGTAGGTGCCTGTGAGTGAGTGAGTGAGTGAGTGAGTGAGTGAGTGAGTGAGTGAAGGTGCTGCTTTGGATGATACAAGTTGTGCCCTTTTTGTTGTCATCTGTTGGTGGCTGTGAGTGAGTGAGTGAGTGAGTGAGTGAGTGAAGGTGCTGCTTTGGATGATAGAAATTGTGACCATTTCATCCTCATCTGTTGGTGGCTGTGAGTGAGTGAGTGAGTGAGTGAGTGAGTGAAGGTGCTGCTTTGGATGATAGAAGTTGTGCCCATTTCATCATTGTCTGTTGGTGGCGGTGAGTGAGTGAGTGAGTGAGTGAGTGAAGGTGTTGCCTTGGATGATAGAAGTTGTGCCCATTTCGTCATCTTCTGTTGGTGGCTGTGAGTGAGTGAGTGAGTGAGTGAGTGAGTGAAGGTGTTGCCTTGGATGATAGAATTTGTGCCCATTTCCACATCATCTGTTGGTGGCTGTGAGTGAGTGAATGAGTGAGGGAGTGAGTGAGTAAGGGAATGAAGGTGCTCCTTTGGATGATAGAAGTTGTGCCCATTTCACCATCATCTGTTGGTGGCTGTGAGTGAGTGAGTGGGTGAAGGTTCAGCTTTGAATGACACAAGTTGTGACCAATTCGTCATCATCTGTGGGTGGCTGTGAGTGAGTGAGTGAGTGAGTGAGTGAGTGAAGGTGCTGCTTTGGATGATAGAAGTTGTGCCCATTTCATCATCATCTGTTGGTGGCTGTAAGTGAGTGAGTGAGTGAAGGTGCTGCTTTGGATGATAGAAGTTGTGCCCATTTCATCATCATCTGTTGGTGGCTGTGAGTGAGTGAGTGAGTGAGGGAGTAAAGGTGCTGCTTTGGATGATAGAAGTTGTGCCCATTTCACCATCATCTGTTGGTGGCTGTGAGTGAGTGAGTGGGTGAAGGTTCAGCTTTGAATGACACAAGTTGTGACCAATTCGTCATCATCTGTGGGTGGCTGTGAGTGAGTGAGTGAGTGAGTGAGTGAGTGAGTGAAGGTGCTGCTTTGGATGATAGAATTTGTGCCCATTTCATCATCTTCAGTTGGTGGCTGTGAGTGAGTGAGTGAGTGAGTGAGTGAGTGAGTGAAGGTGCTGCTTTGGATGATAGAATTTGTGCCCATTTCATCATCATCCGTTGGTGGCTGTGAGTGAGTGAGTGAGTGAGTGAGTGAGTGAGTGAGTGAGTGAAGGTGCTGCTTTGGATGATAGAGGTTGTGCCCTTTTCATCGTCATCTGTTGGTGGCTGTGAGTGAGTGAGTGAGTGAGTGAGTGAGTGAGTGAGTGAGTGAAGGTGTTGCCTTGGATGATAGAAGTTGTCCCCATTTCATCATCATCTGTTGGTGGCTGTGAGTGAGTGAGTGAGTGAGTGAGTGAGTGAGTGAGTGAAGGTGCTGCTTTGGATGATAGAAGTTGTGCCCTTTTCATCGTCATCTGTTGGTGGCTGTGAGTGAGTGATTGAGTGGGTGAAGGTTCAGCTTTGAATGACAAAAGTTGTGACCATTTCGTCATCATATGTTGGTGGCTGTGAGTGAGTGAGTGAGTGAGTGAAGGTACAGCTTTGGATGATGGAAGTTGTGCCCATTTCATCATCATCCGTTGGTGGCTGTGAGTGAGTGAGTGATTGAGTGAAGGTGCTGCTTTGGATGATAGAAGTTGTGCCCATTTCATCATCATTATTTCGTGGCTGTGAGTGACTTTGTGAGTGAGTGAGTGAGTGAGTGAGTGAGTGAGTGAGTGAGTGAGTGAAGGTGCTGCTTTGGATGATAGAAGTTGTGCCCATTTCATCATCATCTGTTGGTGGCTGTGAGTGAGTGAGTAAGTGAAGGTGCTGTTTTGGATGATAGAAGTTGTGCCCATTTCATCATCATCTGTTGGTGGCTGTGAGTGAGTGAGTGAGTGAGTGAGTGAGTGAGTGAAGGTGCTGCTTTGGATGATAGAAGTTGTGCCCATTTCATCATCATCTGTTGGTGGCTGTGAGTTGTGAGTGAGTGAGAGTGAGTGAGTGAAGGTGCTGCTTTGGATGATAGAAGTTGTGCCCATTTCGTCATCATCTGTTGGTGGCTGTGAGTGACGAGTGAGTGAGTGAGTGAGTGAGTTAGTGAAGGTGCTGCTTTGGATGATAGTAGTTGTGCCCATTTCATCATCATCTGTTGGTGGCTGTGATTTGTGAGTGAGTGAGTGAGTGAGTGAGTGAGTGAAGGTGCTGCTTTGGATGATAGAAGTTGTGCCCATTTCATCATCATCTGTCGGTGGCTGTGAGTGACTTGTGAGTGAGTGAGTGAGTGAGTGAGTGAGTGAATGTGCTGCTTTGGATGATGGAAGTTGTGACCATTTCATCATCATCTGTTGGTGGCTGCGAGAGAGTGAGTGAGTGAGTGAGTGAGTAATTGAAGGTGCTGCTTTGGATGATAAAACTTGTGCCTATTTCATCATCATCTGATGGTGGATGTGAGTGAGTGAGTGAGTGAGTGAGTGAGTGAGTGAGTGAGTGAGTGAAGTTGCTGCTTTGGATGATAGTAGTTGTGTCCATTTCATCATCATCTGTTGGTGGCTGTGAGTGAGTGAGTGAGTGAGTGAGTGAGTGAGTGAGTGAGTGAGTGAAGGTGCTCCTTTGGATGATAGAAGTTGTGCCCATTTCATCATCATTTTCTGGTGGCTGTGAGTGACTTTGTGAGTGAGTGAGTGAGTGAGTGAGTGAGTGAGTGAGTGAGTGAAGGTGCTGCTTTGGATGATAGAATTTGTGCCTATTTCATCATCCTCTGTTGGTGGCTGTGAGTGAGTGAGTGAGTGAGTGAGTGAAGGTGCTGCTTTGGATGATAGAAGTTGTGCCCATTTCATCATCATCTGTTGGTGGCTGTGAGTGAGTGAGTGAGTGAGTGAAGGTGCTGCTTTGGATGATAAAAGTTGTGACCATTTCATCATCATCTGTTGGTGGCTGTGAGTGAGTGAGTGAGTGAGTGAGTGAGTGAAGGTGCTGCTTTGGATGACAGAAGTTGTGCCCAATTCATCATCATCTGTTGGTGGATGTGAGTGAGTGAGTGAGTGAGTGAGTGAGTGAGTGAGTGAGTGAGTAATTGAAGGTGCTGCTTTGGATGATAAAAGTTGTGCCCATTTCATCATCTGTTGGTGGCTGTGAGTGAGTGAGTGAGTGAGCGAAGGTGCTGCTTTTGAGGATAGAAGTTGTGACCATTTCATCATCATCTGTTGGTGGCTGTGAGTGAGTGAGTGAGTGAGTGGGTGAGTGAGTGAGTGAAGGTGCTGCTTTGGATGATAGAAGTTGTGACCATTTCATCATCATCTGTTGGTGGATGTGAGTGACTTGTGAGTGAGTGAGTGAGTGAGTGAGTGAGTGAGTGAAGGTGCTGCTTTTGAGGATAGAAGTTGTGACCATTTCATCATCATCTGTTGGTGGCTGTGAGTGAGTGAGTGAGTGAGTGAGTGAGTGAGTGAGTGAGTGAAGGTGCTGCTTTGGATGATAGAAGTTGTGACCATTTCATCATCATCTGTTGGTGGCTGTGAGTGAGTGAGTGAGTGAGTGAGTGAGTGAAGGTGCTGCTTTGGATGATAGAAGTTGTGACCATTTCATCATGATCTGTTGGTGGCTGTGAGTGAGTGAGTGAGTGAGTGAGTGAGTGAGTGAGTGAGTGAGTGAGTGAAGGTGCTGCTTTTGATGATAGAAGTTGTGCCCATTTCATCATTATCTGTTGGTGGCTGTGAGTGAGTGAGTGAGTGAGTGAGTGAGTGAGTGAAGGTGCTGCTTTGGATGATAGAAGTTGTGACCATTTCATCATCATCTGTTGGTGGATGTGAGTGAGTGAGTGAGTGAGTGAGTGAGTGAAGGTGCTGCTTTGGATGATAGAAGTTGTGCCCATTTCATCATCATCTCTTGGTGGCTGTGAGTGAGTGAGTAAGTGAAGGTGCTGCTTTGGATGATAGAATTTGTGAGCATTTCATCATCATCTGTTGGTGGCTGCGAGAGAGTGAGTGAGTGAGTAATTGAAGGTGCTGCTTTGGATGATAAAACTTGTGCCTATTTCATCATCATCTGATGGTGGATGTGAGTGAGTGAGTGAGTGAGTGAGTGAGTGAGTGAGTGAGTGAAGGTGCTCCTTTGGATGATAGAAGTTGTGCCCATTTCATCATCATTTTCTGGTGGCTGTGAGTGACTTTGTGAGTGAGTGAGTGAGTGAGTGAGTGAGTGAGTGAGTGAGTGAAGGTGCTGCTTTGGATGATAGAAGTTGTGCCCATTTCATCATCATCTCTTGGTGGCTGTGAGTGAGTGAGTAAGTGAAGGTGCTGCTTTGGATGATAGAATTTGTGAGCATTTCATCATCATCTGTTGGTGGCTGCGAAAGAGTGAGTGAGTGAGTGAGTGAGTAATTGAAGGTGGTGCTTTGGATGATAAAACTTGTGCCTATTTCATCATCATCTGATGGTGGATGTGAGTGAGTGAGTGAGTGAGTGAGTGAGTGAGTGAGTGAGTGAAGGTGCTGCTTTGGATGATAGAAGTTGTGACCATTTCATCATCATCTGTTGGTGGCTGTGAGTGAGTGAGTGAAGGTGCTGCTTTGGATGATAGAAGTTGTGCCCATTTCATCATCATCTCTTGGTGGCTGCGATTGAGTGAGTGAGTGAGTAATTGAAGGTGCTGCTTTGGATGATAAAACTTGTGCCCATTTCATCATCATCTGATGGTGGATGTGGGTGAGTGAGTGAGTGAGTGAGTGAGTGAGTGAAGGTGCTGCTTTGGATGATAGAAGTTGTGCCCATTTCATCATCATCTGTTGGTGGCTGTGAGTGAGTGAGTGAGTGAGTGAGTGAGTGAGTGAGTGAGTGAGTAATTGAAGGTGCTGCTTTGGATGATAAAAGTTGTGCCCATTTCATCATCTGTTGGTGGCTGTGAGTGAGTGAGTGAGTGAGTGAGCGAAGGTGCTGCTTTTGAGGATAGAAGTTGTGCCCATTTTATCATCATCTGTTGGTGGCTGTGAGTGAGTGAGTGAGTGAGTGAGTGAGTGAGTGAGTGAGTGAAGGTGCTGCTTTGGATGATAGAAGTTGTGCCCATTTCATCATCATCTCTTGGTGGCTGTGAGTGAGTGAGTAAGTGACGGTGCTCCTTTGGATGATAGAAGTTGTGCCCATTTCATCATCATTTTCTGGTGGCTGTGAGTGACTTTGTGAGTGAGTGAGTGAGTGAGTGAGTGAGTGAGTGAGTGAAGGTGCTGCTTTGGATGATAGAATTTGTGCCCATTTCATCATCATCTCTTGGTGGCTGTGAGTGAGTGAGTGAGTGATTGAGTGAGTGAAGGTGCCGCTTTGGATGATAGAAGTTGTGCCCATTTCATCATCATCTGTTGGTGGCTGTGAGTGAGTGAGTGATTGAGTGAGTGAAGGTGCTGCCTTGGATGATAAAACCTGTGCCCATTTCATCATCATTTGTTGGTGGATGTGGGTGAGTGAGTGAGTCAGTGAGTGAGTCAGTGAGTGAGTGAAGGTGCTGCTTTGGATGATGGAAGTTGTGCCCATTTCATCATCATCTGTTGGTGGCTGTGAGTGAGTGAGTGAGTGAGTGAGTGAGTGAGTGAGCGACGGTGCTGCTTTTGAGGATAGAAGTTGTGACCATTTCATCATCATCTGTTGGTGGCTGTGAGTGAGTGAGTGAGTGAGTGAGTGAGTGAGTGAGTGAGTAATTGAAGGTGCTGCTTTGGATGATAGAAGTTGTGACCATTTCATCATCATCTGTTGGTGGATGTGAGTGAGTGAGTGAGTGAGTGAGTGAGTGAGTGAAGGTGCTGCTTTGGATGATAGAAGTTGTGACCATTTCATCATCATCTGTTGGTGGCTGTGAGTGACTTGTGAGTGAGTGAGTGAGTGAGTGAGTGAGTGAAGGTGCTGCTTTGGATGATAGAAGTTGTGCCCATTTCATCATCATCTCTTGGTGGCTGTGAGTGAGTGAGTAAGTGAAGGTGCTGCTTTGGATGATAGAATTTGTGAGCATTTCATCATCATCTGTTGGTGGCTGCGAGAGAGTGAGTGAGTGAGTGAGTAATTGAAGGTGCTGCTTTGGATGATAAAACTTGTGCCTATTTCATCATCATCTGATGGTGGATGTGAGTGAGTGAGTGAGTGAGTGAGTGAGTGAGTGAGTGATTGAGTGAAGGTGCTCCTTTGGATGATAGAAGTTGTGCACATTTCATCATCATTTTGTGGTGGCTGTGAGTGACTTTGTGAGTGAGTGAGTGAGTGAGTGAGTGAGTGAGTGAGTGAGTGAAGGTGTTGCTTTGGATGATAGAATTTGTGCCCATTTCATCATCATCTCTTGGTGGCTGTGAGTGAGTGAGTGAGTGAGTGAGTGAGTGAGTGAGTGAAGGTGCTGCTTTGGATGATAGAAGTTGTGCCCATTTCATCATCATCTGTTGGTGGCTGTGAGTGAGTGAGTGAGTGAGTGAGTGAGTGATTGAGTGAGTGAGTGAAGGTGCTGCTTTGGATGATAAAAGTTGTGACCATTTCATCATCATCTGTTGGTGGCTGTGAGTGAGTGAGTGAGTGAGTGAGTAATTGAAGGTGCTGCTTTGGATGATAGAAGTCGTGCCCATTTCATCATCATCTGTTGGTGGCTGTGAGTGAGTGAGTGAGTGAGTGAGTGAGTGAAGGTGCTGCTTTGGATGATAGAAGTTGTGCCCATTTCATCATCATCTGTTGGTGGCTGTAAGTGAGTGAGTGAGTGAAGGTGCTGCTTTGGATGATAGAATTTGTGCCCATTTCATCATCATCTGTGGGTGGCTGTGAGTGAGTGAGTGAGTGAGTGAGTGAGTGAGTGAAGGTGTTGCCTTGGATGATAGCAGTTGTGCCCATTTCATCATCATCTGTCGGTGGCTGTAAGTGAGTGAGTGAGTGAAGGGGCTGCTTTGGATGACACAAGTTGTCACCATTTCATCATCATCCATTGGTGGCTGTGAGTGAGTGAGTGAGTGAGTGAGTGAGTGAAGGTGCTGCTTTGGATGATAGAAGTTGTGACCATTTCATCATCATCTGTTGGTGGCTGTGAGTGAGTGAGTGAGTGAGTGAGTGAGTGAGTGAGTGAGTGAAGGTGCTGCTTTGGATGATAGAAGTTGTGCCCATTTCCTCATCATCTGTTGGTGGCTGTGAGTGAGTGAGTGAGTGAGTGAGTGAGTGAGTGAGTGAAGGTGCTGCTTTGGATGATAAAAGTTGTGACCATTTCAACATCATCTGTTGGTGGCTGTGAATGAGTGTGTGAGTGAGTGAGTGAGTGAGTGAGTGAAGGTGTTGCCTTGGATGATAGAAGTCGTGCCCATTTCCACATCATCTGTTGGTGGCTGTAAGTGATTGAGTGAGTGAAGGTGCAGCTTTGGATGATAGAATTTGTGCCCATTTCATCATCTTCAGTTGGTGGCTGTAAGTGATTGAGTGAGTGAAGGTGCAGCTTTGGATGACACAAGTTGTGACCATTTCGTCATCATCTGTGGGTGGCTGTGAGTGAGTGAGTGAGTGAGTGAAGGTGTTGCCTTGGATGATAGAAGTTGTGCCCATTTCATCATCATCTGTTGGTGGCTGTGAGTGAGTGAGTGAGTGAGGGAGTAAAGGTGCTGCTTTGGATGATAGAAGTTGTGCCCATTTCACCATCATCTGTTGGTGGCTGTGAGTGAGTGAGTGAGTGGGTAAAGGTTCAGCTTTGAATGATACAAGTTGTGACCAATTCGTCATCATCTGTGGGTGGCTGTGTGTGAGTGAGTGAGTGAGTGAGTGAGTGAGTGAGTGAAGGTGCTGCTTTGGATGATAGAAGTTGTGCCCATTTCATCATCATCTGTTGGTGGCTGTGAGTGAGTGAGTGAGTGAGTGAGTGAGTGAAGGTGCAGCTTTGAATGACACAAGTTGTGACCATTTCATCATCATCCATTGGTGGCTGTGAGTGAGTGAGTGAGTGAAGGTGCTGCTTTGGATGATAGAAGTTGTGCCCATTTCATCATCATCTGTTGGTGGCTGTGAGTGAGTGAGTGAGTGAGTGAAGGTGCTGCTTTGGATGATAGAAGTTGTGCCCATTTCATCATCATCTGTTGGTGGCTGTGAGTGAGTGAGTGAGTGAGTGAGTGAGTGAGTGAGTGAAGGTGCTGCTTTGGATGATAGAAGTTGTGCCCATTTCATCATCATCTGTTGGTGGCTGTGAGTGAGTGAGTGAGTGAGTGAGTGAGTGAGTGAGTGAAGGTGCTGCTTTGGATGATAGAAGTTGTGCTCATTTCATCATCACCTGTAGGTGCCTGTGAGTGAGTGAGTGAGTGAGTGAGTGAGTGAGTGAAGGTGCTGCTTTGGATGATACAAGTTGTGCCCTTTTTGTTGTCATCTGTTGGTGGCTGTGAGTGAGTGAGTGAGTGAGTGAGTGAGTGAGTGAGTGAGTGAGTGAAGGTGCTGCTTTGGATGATAGAAATTGTGACCATTTCATCATCATCTGTTGGTGGCTGTGAGTGAGTGAGTGAGTGAGTGAGTGAGTGAGTGAGTGAGTGAGTGAAGGTGCTGCTTTGGATGATAGAAGTTGTGCCCATTTCATCATTGTCTGTTGGTGGCGGTGAGTGAGTGAGTGAGTGAGTGAGTGAGTGAGTGAGTGAAGGTGTTGCCTTGGATGATAGAAGTTGTGCCCATTTCGTCATCTTCTGTTGGTGGCTGTGAGTGAGTGAGTGAGTGAGTGAGTGAGTGAGTGAGTGAGTGAAGGTGTTGCCTTGGATGATAGAATTTGTGCCCATTTCCACATCATCTGTTGGTGGCTGTGAGTGAGTGAATGAGTGAGGGAGTGAGTGAGTAAGGGAATGAAGGTGCTCCTTTGGATGATAGAAGTTGTGCCCATTTCACCATCATCTGTTGGTGGCTGTGAGTGAGTGAGTGGGTGAAGGTTCAGCTTTGAATGACACAAGTTGTGACCAATTCGTCATCATCTGTGGGTGGCTGTGAGTGAGTGAGTGAGTGAGTGAGTGAGTGAAGGTGTTGCCTTGGATGATAGAAGTTGTGCCCATTTCATCATCATCTGTTGGTGGCTGTAAGTGAGTGAGTGAGTGAAGGTGCTGCTTTGGATGACAGAAGTTGTGCCCATTTCATCATCATCTGTTGGTGGCTGTGAGTGAGTGAGTGAGTGAGGGAGTAAAGGTGCTGCTTTGGATGATAGAAGTTGTGCCCATTTCACCATCATCTGTTGGTGGCTGTGAGTGAGTGAGTGGGTGAAGGTTCAGCTTTGAATGACACAAGTTGTGACCAATTCGTCATCATCTGTGGGTGGCTGTGAGTGAGTGAGTGAGTGAGTGAGTGAGTGAGTGAAGGTGCTGCTTTGGATGATAGAATTTGTGCCCATTTCATCATCTTCAGTTGGTGGCTGTGAGTGAGTGAGTGAGTGAGTGAGTGAGTGAGTGAGTGAGTGAAGGTGCTGCTTTGGATGATAGAATTTGTGCCCATTTCATCATCATCCGTTGGTGGCTGTGAGTGAGTGAGTGAGTGAGTGAGTGAGTGAGTGAGTGAAGGTGCTGCTTTGGATGATAGAGGTTGTGCCCTTTTCATCGTCATCTGTTGGTGGCTGTGAGTGAGTGAGTGAGTGAGTGAGTGAGTGAAGGTGTTGCCTTGGATGATAGAAGTTGTCCCCATTTCATCATCATCTGTTGGTGGCTGTGAGTGAGTGAGTGAGTGAGTGAGTGAGTGAGTGAGTGAGTGAGTGAGTGAAGGTGCTGCTTTGGATGATAGAAGTTGTGCCCTTTTCATCGTCATCTGTTGGTGGCTGTGAGTGAGTGATTGAGTGGGTGAAGGTTCAGCTTTGAATGACAAAAGTTGTGACCATTTCGTCATCATATGTTGGTGGCTGTGAGTGAGTGAGTGAGTGAGTGAAGGTACAGCTTTGGATGATGGAAGTTGTGCCCATTTCATCATCATCCGTTGGTGGCTGTGAGTGAGTGAGTGATTGAGTGAAGGTGCTGCTTTGGATGATAGAAGTTGTGCCCATTTCATCATCATTATTTCGTGGCTGTGAGTGACTTTGTGAGTGAGTGAGTGAGTGAGTGAGTGAGTGAGTGAGTGAGTGAAGGTGCTGCTTTGGATGATAGAAGTTGTGCCCATTTCATCATCATCTGTTGGTGGCTGTGAGTGAGTGAGTAAGTGAAGGTGCTGTTTTGGATGATAGAAGTTGTGCCCATTTCATCATCATCTGTTGGTGGCTGTGAGTGAGTGAGTGAGTGAGTGAGTGAGTGAGTGAGTGAGTGAGTGAGTGATGGTGCTCCTTTGGATGATAGAAGTTGTGCCCATTTCGTCATCAATTTCTGGTGGCTGTGAGTGACTTTGTGAGTGAGTGAGTGAGTGAGTGAGTGAGTGAGTGAGTGAGTGAGTGAAGGTGTTGCCTTGGATGATAGAAGTTGTGCCCATTTCATCATCATCTGTTGGTGGCTGTAAGTGAGTGAGTGAGTGAAGGTGCTGCTTTGGATGATAGAATTTGTGCCCATTTCACCATCATCTGTTGGTGGCTGTAAGTGAGTGAGTGAGTGAAGGTGCTGCATTTGATGATGGAAGTTGTGCCCATTTCATCATCATCTGTTGGTGGCTGTGAGTGAGTGAGTGAGTGAGTGAGTGAGTGAGTGAGTGAAGGTGCTGCTTTGGATGATAGAAGTTGTGCCCATTTCATCATCATCTGTTGGTGGCTGTGAGTGAGTGAGTGAGTGAGTGAGTGAGTGAGTGAGTGAGTGAGTGAGTGAAGTTGGTGCTTTTGATGATAGAACTTGTGCCCATTTCATCATCATCTGTTGGTGGATGTGAGTGAGTGAGTGAGTGAGTGAGTGAGTGAGTGAGTGAGTGAAGGGGTTGCCTTGGATGATAGAAGTTGTGCCCATTTCATCATCATCTGTTGGTGGCTGTAAGTGAGTGAGTGACTGAGGGAGTGAGTGAGTGAGGGAGTGAAGGTGCTGCTTTGGATGATAGAAGTTGTGCCCATTTCACCATCATCTGTTGGTGGCTGTGAGTGAGTGAGTGGGTGAAGGTTCAGCTTTGAATGACACAAGTTGTGACCAATTCGTCATCATCTGTGGGTGGCTGTGAGTGAGTGAGTGAGTGAGTGAGTGAGTGAAAGTGCTGCTTTGGATGACAGAAGTTGTGCCCATTTCATCATCATCTGTTGGTGGCTGTGAGTGAGTGAGTGAGTGAGTGAGTGAGTGAGTGAGTGAGTGAAGGTGCTGCTTTGGATGATAGAATTTGTGCCCATTTCATCATCATCCGTTGGTGGCTGTGAGTGAGTGAGTGAGTGAGTGAGTGAGTGAGTGAGTGAAGGTACTGCTTTGGATGATACAAGTTGTGCCCATTTCATCATCATCTGTTGGTGGCTGTGAGTGAGTGAGTGAGTGAGTGAGTGAAGGTGCTGCTTTGGATGATGGAAGTTGTGCCCATTTCATCATCATCTGTTGGTGGCTGTGAGTGAGTGAGTGAGTGAGTGAGTGAGTGAGTGAAGGTGCTGCTTTGGATGATAGAAGTTGTGCCCATTTCATCATCATCTGTTGGTGGCTGTGAGTGAGTGAGTGAGTGAGGGAGTGAAGGTGCTGCTTTGGATGATAGAAGTTGTGCCCATTTCATCATTCATTATCTGTTGGTGGCTGTGAGTGAGTGAGTGAGTGAGTGAGTGAGTGAGTGAAGGTGTTGCCTTGGATGATAGAAGTTGTGCCCATTTCATCACCATCTGTTGGTGGCTGTGAGTGAGAGAGTGAGTGAGTGAGTGAGTGAGTGAGTGAGTGAGTGAAGGTGCTGCTTTGGATGATAGAGGTTGTGCCCTTTTCATCGTCATCTGTTGGTGGCTGTGAGTGAGAGAGTGAGTGAGTGAGTGAGTGAGTGAGTGAGTGAAGGTGTTGCCTTGGATGATAGAAGTTGTGCCCATTTCATCATCATCTGTTGGTGGCTGTGAGTGAGTGAGTGACTGAGGGAGTGAGTGAGTGAGGGAGTGAAGGTGCTGCTTTGGATGATAGAAGTTGTGCCCATTTCACCATCATCTGTTGGTGGCTGTGAGTGAGTGAGTGGGTGAAGGTTCAGCTTTGAATGACACAAGTTGTGACCAATTCGTCATCATCTGTGGGTGGCTGTGAGTGAGTGAGTGAGTGAGTGAGTGAAGGGGTTGCTTTGGATGATAGAATTTGTGCCCATTTCATCATCATCCGTTGGTGGCTGTGAGTGAGAGAGTGAGTGAGTGAGTGAGTGAGTGTGTGAAAGTGCTGCTTTGGATGATAGCAGTTGTGCCCATTTCATCATCATCTGTTGGTGGCTGTGAGTGAGTGAGTGAGTGAGTGAGTGAGTGAAGGTGCTGCTTTGGATGATAGAATTTTTGACCATTTCATCATCATCTGTTGGTGGCTGTGAGTGAGTGAGTGAGTGAGTGAGTGAAGGTGCTGCTTTGGATGATAGCAGTTGTGCCCATTTCATCATCATCTGTTGGTGGCTGTGAGTGAGTGAGTGAGTGAGTGAGTGAGTGAGTGAGTGAGTGAAGGTGCTGCTTTGGATGATGGAAGTTGTGCCCATTTCATCATCATTTGTTGGTGGCTGTGAGTGAGTGAGTGAGTGAGGGAGTGAGTGAGTGAAGGTGCTGCTTTGGATGATGGAAGTTGTGCCCATTTCATCATAATCTGTTGGTGGCTGTGAGTGAGTGAGTGAGGGAGTGAGGGAGTGAAGGTGCTGCTTTGGATGATAGAAGTTGTGCCCATTTCATCATTCATTATCTGTTGGTGGCTGTGAGTGAGTGAGTGAGTGAGTGAGTGAGTGAGTGAGTGAGTGAAGGTGTTGCCTTGGATGATAGAAGTTGTGCCCATTTCATCATCATCTGTTGGTGGCTGTGAGTGAGTGAGTGGGTGGGTGAGTGAGTGAGTGAGTGAGTGAGTGAAGGTGCTGCTTTGGATGATAGAAGTTGTGCCAATTTCATCATCATCTGTTGGTGGCTGTGAGTGAGTGAGTGAGTGAGTGAGTGAGTGAGTGAGTGAAGGTGCTGCTTTGGATGATAGAAGTTGTGCCCATTTCATCATCATCTGTTGGTGGCTGTGAGTGAGTGAGTGAGTGAGTGAGTGAGTGAGTGAAGGTCCTGCTTTGGATGATAGAAGTTGTGCCCATTTCATCATCATCTGTTGGTGGCTGTGAGTTGTGAGTGAGTGAGTGAGCGAGTGAGTGAGTGAGTGAGTGAGTGAAGGTGCTGCTTTGGATGATAGAAGTTGTGCCCTTTTTTTCGTCATCTGTTGGTGGCTGTGAGTGAGAGAGTATGTGAGTGAGTGAGTGAGTGAGTGAAGGTGCTGCTTTGGATGATAGAAGTTGTGCCCATTTCATCATCATCTGTTGGTGGCTGTGAGTGAGAGAGTGAGTGAGTGAGTGAGTGAGTAAGTGAGTGAGTGAGTGAGTGAAGGTGCTGCTTTGGATGATAGAAGTTGTGCCCTTTTCATCGTCATATGTTGGTGGCTGTGAGTGAGAGAGTGAGTGAGTGAGTGAGTGAGTGAAGGTGCTGCTTTGGATGATAGAAGTTGTGCCCTTTTCATCGTCATCTGTTGGTGGCTGTGAGTGAGAGAGTGAGTGAGTGAGTGAGTGAGTGAAGGTGCTGCTTTGGATGATAGAAGTTGTGCCCATTTCATCATCATCTCTTGGTGGCTGTGAGTGACTTTTGAGTGAGTGAATGAGTGAGTGAGTGAGTGAGTGAGTGAAGGTGCTGCTTTGGATGACAGAAGTTGTGCCCATTTCATCATCATCTGTTGGTGGCTGTGAGTTGTGAGTGAGTGAGTGAGTGAGTGAGTGAGTGAAGGTGCTGCTTTGGATGACAGAAGTTGTGCCCATTTCATCATCATCTGTTGGTGGCTGTGAGTGAGTGAGTGAGTGAGTGAGTGAGTGAGTGAGTGAAGGTGCTGCTTTGGATGATAGAAGTTGTGCCCATTTCATCATCATCTGTTGGTGGCTGTGAGTGAGTGAGTGAGTGAGTGAGTGAGTGAAGGTGCTGCTTTGGATGATAGAAGTTGTGCTCATTTCATCATCACCTGTAGGTGCCTGTGAGTGAGTGATTGAGTGAGTGAGTGAGTGAGTGAGTGAGTGAGTGAAGGTGCTGCTTTGGATGATACAAATTGTGCCCTTTTTGTTGTCATCTGTTGGTGGCTGTGAGTGAGTGAGTGAGTGAGTGAGTGAGTGAGTGAGTGAAGGTGCTGCTTTGGATGATAGAAATTGTGACCATTCCATCATCATCTGTTGGTGGCTGTGAGTGAGTGAGTGAGTGAGTGAGTGAGTGAGTGAGTGAAGGTGTTGCCTTGGATGATAGAAGTTGTGCCCATTTCATCATTGTCTGTTGGTGGCGGTGAGTGAGTGAGTGAGTGAGTGAGTGAGTGAGTGAGTGAGTGAAGGTGTTGCCTTGGATGATAGAAGTTGTGCCCATTTCGTCATCTTCTGTTGGTGGCTGTGAGTGAGTGAGTGAGTGAGTGAGTGAGTGAAGGTGATGCTTTGGATGATATAATTTGTGCCCATTTCCACATCATCTGTTGGTGGCTGTGAGTGAGTGAATGAGTGAGGGAGTGAGTGAGTAAGGGAATGAATGTGCTCCTTTGGATGATAGAAGTTGTGCCCATTTCACCATCATCTGTTGGTGGCTGTGAGTGAGTGAGTGAGTGGGTGAATGTTCAGCTTTGAATGACACAAGTTGTGACCATTTCGTCATCATCTGTGGGTGGCTGTGAGTGAGTGAGTGAGTGAGTGAGTGAGTGAAGGTGTTGCCTTGGATGATAGAAGTTGTGCCCATTTCATCATCATCTGTTGGTGGCTGTAAGTGAGTGAGTGAGTGAAGGTGCTGCTTTGGATGATAGAAGTTGTGCCCATTTCATCATCTTCAGTTGGTGGCTGTGAGTGAGTGAGTGAGTGAGTGAGTGAGGGAGTGAAGGTGCTGCTTTGGATGATAGAAGTTGTCCCCATTTCATCATCATCTGTTGGTGGCTGTGAGTGAGTGAGTGAGTGAGTGAGTGAGTGAGTGAGTGAGTGAAGGTGCTGCTTTGGATGATAGAATTTGTGAGCATTTCATCATCATCATGTGTTGGTGGCTGCGAGAGAGTGAGTGAGTGAGTGAGTGAGTGAGTAATTGAAGGTGCTGCTTTGGATGATAAAACTTGTGCCTATTTCATCATCATCTGTTGGTGGCTGTGAGTGAGTGAGTGAGTGAGTGAGTGAGTGAGTGAGTGAAGGTGCTGCTTTGGAATATAGAAGTTGTGACCATTTCATCATCATCTGTTGGTGGCTGTGAGTGAGTGAGTGAGTGAGTGAGTGACTCAGTGAGTGCGTGAGTGAGTGAAGGTGCTGCTTTGGATGACACAAGTTGTGCCCATTTCATCATTATCTGTTGGTGGCTGTGAGTGAGTGAGTGAGTGAGTGAGTGAGTGAGTGAAGGTGTTGCCTTGGATGATAGAAGTTGTGCCCATTTCATCATCATCTGTTGGTGGCTGTAAGTGTGTGAGTGAGTGAAGGTGCTGCTTTGGATGATAGAAGTTGTGCCCATTTCGTCATCATCTGTTGGTGGCTGTGAGTGAGTGAGTGAGGGAGGAAGGGAGGGAGGGAGGGAGGGACGGAGGGAGGGAGGGAGGGAGGGAGTGAAGGTGCTGCTTTGGATGATAGAAGTTGTGCCCATTTCACCATCATCTGTTGGTGGCTGTAAGTGAGTGAGTGAGTGAAGGTGCTGCTTTGGATGATAAAACTTGTGCCCATTTCATCATCATCTGATGGTGGATGTGGGTGAGTGCGTGAGTCAGTGAGTGAGTGAGTGAGTGAGTGAAGGTGCTGCTTTGGATGATGGAAGTTGTGCCCATTTCATCATCATCTGTTGGTGGCTGTGAGTGAGTGAGTGAGTGAGTGAGTGAGTGAGTGAGTGAGTGAGTAATTGAAGGTGCTGCTTTGGATGATAAAAGTTGTGCCCATTTCTTCATCTGTTGGTGGCTGTGAGTGAGTGAGTGAGTGAGTGAGTGAGCGAAGGTGCTGCTTTTGAGGATAGAAGTTGTGCCCATTTTATCATCATCTGTTGGTGGCTGTGAGTGAGTGAGTGAGTGAGTGAGTGAGTGAGTGAGTGAAGGTGCTGCTTTGGATGATAGATGTTGTGCCCATTTCATCATCATCTCTTGGTGGCTGTGAGTGAGTGAGTGAGTGAAGGTGCTGCTTTGGATGATAGAAGTTGTGACCATTTCATCATCATCTGTTGGTGGCTGTGAGTGAGTGAGTGAGTGAGTGAGTGAGCGAAGGTGCTGCTTTTGAGGATAGAAGTTGTGACCATTTCATCATCATCTGTTGGTGGCTGTGAGTGAGTGAGTGAGTGAGTGAGCGAAGGTGCTGCTTTTGAGGATAGAAGTTGTGACCATTTCATCATCATCTGTTGGTGGCTGTGATTGAGTGAGTGAGTGAGTGAGTGAGTAATTGAAGGTGCTGCTTTGGATGATAGCAGTTGTGACCATTTCATCATCATCTGTTGGTGGATGTGAGTGAGTGAGTGAGTGAGTGAGTGAGTGAGTGAAGGTGCTGCTTTGGATGATAGAAGTTGTGCCCATTTCATCATCATCTCTTGGTGGCTGTGAGTGAGTGAGTGAGTGAAGGTGCTCCTTTGGATGATAGAAGTTGTGCCCATTTCATCATCATTTTCTGGTGGCTGTGAGTGACTTTGTGAGTGAGTGAGTGAGTGAGTGAGTGAGTGAGTGAGTGAAGGTGCTGCTTTGGATGATAGAAGTTGGGCCCATTTCATCATCATCTGTTGGTGGCTGTGAGTAAGTGAGTGACTGATTGAGTGATTGAGTGAGTGAAGGTGCTGCTTTGGAATATAGAAGTTGTGCCCATTTCATCATCATCTGTTGGTGGCTGTGAGTGAGTGAGTAAGTGAGTGACTGAGTGAGTGAGTGAGTGAGTGAGTGAAGGTGCTGCTTTGGATGATAGAAGTTGTGCCCATTTCATCATTATCTGTTGGTGGCTGTGAGTGAGTGAGTGAGTGAGTGAGTGAGTGAGTGAGTGAGTGAAGGTGCTGCTTTGGATGATAGAAGTTGTGCCCATTTCGTCATCATCTGTTGGTGGCTGTGAGTGAGTGAGGGAGGGAGGGAGGGAGGGAGGGAGGGAGGGAGGGAGTGAAGGTGCTGCTTTGGATGATAGAAGTTGTGCCCATTTCACCATCATCTGTTGGTGGCTGTGAGTGACTTGTGAGTGAGTGAGTGAAGGTGTTGCCTTGGATGGTAGAAGTTGTGCCCATTTCATCATCATCTGTTGGTGGCTGTAAGTGAGTGAGTGAGTGAAGGTGCAGCTTAGGATGATAGAAGTTGTGCCCATTTCATCATCATCTGTTGGTGGCTGTAAGTGAGTGAGTGAGTGAAGGTGCAGCTTTGGATGATAGAAGTTGTGCCCATTTCACCATCATCTGTTGGTGGCTGTGAGTGAGTGAGTGAGTGGGTGAAGGTTCAGCTTTGAATGACACAAGTTGTGACCATTTCGTCATCATCTGTGGGTGGCTGTGAGTGAGTGAGTGAGTGAGTGAGTGAAGGTGTTGCCTTGGATGATAGAAGTTGTGCCCATTTCATCATCATCTGTTGGTGGCTGTAAGTGAGTGAGTGAGTGAAGGTGCTGCTTTGGATGATAGAAGTTGTGCCCATTTCATCATCATCTGTTGGTGGCTGTGAGTGACTTGTGAGTGAGTGAGGGAGTAAAGGTGCTCCTTTGGATGATAGAAGTTGTGCCCATTTCACCATCATCTGTTGGTGGCTGTGAGTGAGTGAGTGAGTGGGTGAAGGTTCAGCTTTGAATGACACAAGTTGTGACCAATTCGTCATCATCTGTGGGTGGCTGTGAGTGAGTGAGTGAGTGAGTGAGTGAGTGAAGGTGCTGCTTTGGATGATAGAAGTTGTGCCCATTTCATCATCATCCATTGGTGGCTGTGAGTGAGTGAGTGAGTGAGTGAGTGAGTGACGGTGCTGCTTTGGATGATAGAAGGTGTGCTCATTTCATCATCACCTGTAGGTGCCTGTGAGTGAGTGAGTGAGTGAGTGAGTGAGTGAGTGAAGGTGCTGCTTTGGATGATAGAAGTTGTGACCATTTCATCATCTGTTGGTGGCTGTGAGTGAGTGAGTGAGTGAGTGAGTGAGTGAGTGAAGGTGCTGCTTTGGATGATAGAAGTTGTGCCCATTTCATCATCATCTCTTCGTGGCTGTGAGTGAGTGAGTGAGTGAGTAATTGAAGGTGCTGCTTTGGATGATAAAACTTGTGCCCATTTCATCATCATCTGATGGTGGATGTGGGTGAGTGAGTGAGTCAGTGAGTGAGTGAGTGAGTGAGTGAAGGTGCTGCTTTGGATGATGGAAGTTGTGCCCATTTCATCATCTGTTGGTGGCTGTGAGTGAGTGAGTGAGTGAGCGAAGGTGCTGCTTTTGAGGATAGAAGTTGTGACCATTTCATCATCATCTGTTGGTGGCTGTGAGTGAGTGAGTGAGTGAGTGAGTGAGTGAGTAATTGAAGGTGCTGCTTTGGATGATAGAAGTTGTGACCATTTCATCATCATCTGTTGGTGGATGTGAGTGAGTGAGTGAGTGAGTGAGTGAGTGAGTGAGTGAGTGAGTGAAGGTGCTGCTTTGGATGATAGAAGTTGTGACCATTTCATCATCATCTGTTGGTGGATGTGAGTGAGTGAGTGAGTGAGTGAGTGAAGGTGCTGCTTTGGATGATAGAAGTTGTGCCCATTTCATCATCATCTCTTGGTGGCTGTGAGTGAGTGAGTAAGTGAAGGTGCTGCTTTGGATGATAGAATTTGTGAGCATTTCATCATCATCTGTTGGTGGCTGCGAGAGAGTGAGTGAGTGAGTGAGTAATTGAAGGTGCTGCTTTGGATGATAAAACTTGTGCCTATTTCATCATCATCTG
>CM050689.1:11401207-11458707 GCA_027574665.1 Rhynochetos jubatus | reverse complement strand
ATAGAAGTTGTGCCCATTTCATCATCATCTGTTGGTGGCTGTAAGTGAGTGAGTGAGTGAAGGTGCTGCTTTGGATGATAGAATTTGTGCCCATTTCATCATCATCTGTGGGTGGCTGTGAGTGAGTGAGTGAGTGAGTGAGTGAGTGAGTGAAGGTGTTGCCTTGGATGATAGCAGTTGTGCCCATTTCATCATCATCTGTTGGTGGCTGTGAGTGAGTGAGTGAGTGAAGGGGCTGCTTTGGATGACACAAGTTGTCACCATTTCATCATCATCCATTGGTGGCTGTGAGTGAGTGAGTGAGTGAGTGAGTGAGTGAGTGAAGGTGCTGCTTTCCATGATGGAAGTTGTGACCATTTCATCATCATCTGTTGGTGGCTGTGAGTGAGTGAGTGAGTGAGTGAGTGAGTGAGTGAAGGTGCTGCTTTGGATGATAGAAGTTGTGCCCATTTCATCATCATCTGTTGGTGGCTGTGAGTGAGTGAGTGAGTGAGTGAGTGAGTGAAGGTGCTGCTTTGGATGATAAAAGTTGTGACCATTTCATCATCATCTGTTGGTGGCTGTGAATGAGTGTGTGAGTGAGTGAGTGAGTGAGTGAGTGAGTGAAGGTGTTGCCTTGGATGATAGAAGTCGTGCCCATTTCCACATCATCTGTTGGTGGCTGTAAGTGATTGAGTGAGTGAAGGTGCAGCTTTGGATGATAGAATTTGTGCCCATTTCATCATCTTCAGTTGGTGGCTGTAAGTGATTGAGTGAGTGAAGGAGCAGCTTTGGATGATAGAAGTTGTGCCCATTTCATCATCATCTCTTGGTGGCTGTGAGTGAGTGAGTGAGTGAGTAATTGAAGGTGCTGCTTTGGATGATAAAACTTGTGCCCATTTCATCATCATCTGATGGTGGATGTGGGTGAGTGAGTGAGTGAGTGAGTGAGTGAGTGAAGGTGCTGCTTTGGATGATGGAAGTTGTGCCCATTTCATCATCTGTTGGTGGCTGTGAGTGAGTGAGTGAGTGAGCGAAGGTGCTGCTTTTGAGGATAGAAGTTGTGACCATTTCATCATCATCTGTTGGTGGCTGTGAGTGAGTGAGTGAGTGAGTGAGTGAGTGAGTGAGTAATTGAAGGTGCTGCTTTGGATGATAGAAGTTGTGACCATTTCATCATCATCTGTTGGTGGATGTGAGTGAGTGAGTGAGTGAGTGAGTGAGTGAGTGAGTGAGTGAAGGTGCTGCTTTGGATGATAGAAGTTGTGCCCATTTCATCATCATCTGTTGGTGGATGTGAGTGAGTGAGTGAGTGAGTGAGTGAAGGTGCTGCTTTGGATGATAGAAGTTGTGCCCATTTCATCATCATCTCTTGGTGGCTGTGAGTGAGTGAGTAAGTGAAGGTGCTGCTTTGGATGATAGAATTTGTGAGCATTTCATCATCATCTGTTGGTGGCTGCGAGAGAGTGAGTGAGTGAGTGAGTAATTGAAGGTGCTGCTTTGGATGATAAAACTTGTGCCTATTTCATCATCATCTGATGGTGGATGTGAGTGAGTGAGTGAGTGAGTGAGTGAGTGAGTGAGTGAGTGAAGGTGCTCCTTTGGATGATAGAAGTTGTGCCCATGTCATCATCATTTTCTGGTGGCTGTGAGTGACTTTGTGAGTGAGTGAGTGAGTGAGTGAGTGAGTGAGTGAGTGAGTGAAGGTGTTGCTTTGGATGATAGAATTTGTGCCCATTTCATCATCATCTCTTGGTGGCTGTGAGTGACGAGTGAGTGAGTGAGTGAGTGAGTGAGTGAGTGAGTGAAGGTGCTGCTTTGGATGATAGAAGTTGTGCCCATTTCATCATCATCTGTTGGTGGCTGTGAGTGAGTGAGTGAGTGAGTGAGTGATTGAGTGAGTGAGTGAAGGTGCTGCTTTGGATGATAAAAGTTGTGACCATTTCATCATCATCTGTTGGTGGCTGTGAGTGAGTGAGTGAGTGAGTGAGTGAGTAATTGAAGGTGCTGCTTTGGATGATAGAAGTCGTGCCCATTTCATCATCATCTGTTGGTGGCTGTGAGTGAGTGAGTGAGTGAGTGAGTGAGTGAGTGAGTGAGTGAAGGTGCTGCTTTGGATGATAGAAGTTGTGCCCATTTCATCATCATCTGTTGGTGGCTGTAAGTGAGTGAGTGAGTGAAGGTGCTGCTTTGGATGATAGAATTTGTGCCCATTTCATCATCATCTGTGGGTGGCTGTGAGTGAGTGAGTGAGTGAGTGAGTGAGTGAGTGAAGGTGTTGCCTTGGATGATAGCAGTTGTGCCCATTTCATCATCATCTGTTGGTGGCTGTGAGTGAGTGAGTGAGTGAAGGGGCTGCTTTGGATGACACAAGTTGTCACCATTTCATCATCATCCATTGGTGGCTGTGAGTGAGTGAGTGAGTGAGTGAGTGAGTGAAGGTGCTGCTTTCCATGATGGAAGTTGTGACCATTTCATCATCATCTGTTGGTGGCTGTGAGTGAGTGAGTGAGTGAGTGAGTGAGTGAGTGAAGGTGCTGCTTTGGATGATAGAAGTTGTGCCCATTTCATCATCATCTGTTGGTGGCTGTGAGTGAGTGAGTGAGTGAGTGAGTGAGTGAGTGAAGGTGCTGCTTTGGATGATAAAAGTTGTGACCATTTCATCATCATCTGTTGGTGGCTGTGAATGAGTGTGTGAGTGAGTGAGTGAGTGAGTGAGTGAGTGAAGGTGTTGCCTTGGATGATAGAAGTCGTGCCCATTTCCACATCATCTGTTGGTGGCTGTAAGTGATTGAGTGAGTGAAGGTGCAGCTTTGGATGATAGAATTTGTGCCCATTTCATCATCTTCAGTTGGTGGCTGTAAGTGATTGAGTGAGTGAAGGAGCAGCTTTGGATGATAGAATTTGTGACCATTTCACCATCATCTGTTGGTGGCTGTGAGTGAGTGAGTGAGTGGGTGAAGGTTCAGCTTTGAATGACACAAGTTGTGACCATTTCGTCATCATCTGTGGGTGGCTGTGAGTGAGTGAGTGAGTGAGTGAAGGTGTTGCCTTGGATGATAGAAGTTGTGCCCATTTCATCATCATCTGTTGGTGGCTGTGAGTGAGTGAGTGAGTGAGGGAGTAAAGGTGCTGCTTTGGATGATAGAAGTTGTGACCATTTCACCATTATCTGTTGGTGGCTGTGAGTGAGTGAGTGAGTGGGTGAAGGTTCAGCTTTGAATGACACAAGTTGTGACCATTTCGTCATCATCTGTGGGTGGCTGTGTGAGTGAGTGAGTGAGTGAGTGAGTGAGTGAGTGAGTGAGTGAAGGTGCTGCTTTGGATGATAGAAGTTGTGCCCATTTCATCATCATCTGTTGGTGGCTGTGAGTGAGTGAGTGAGTGAGTGAGTGAGTGAGTGAAGGTGCAGCTTTGAATGACACAAGTTGTGACCATTTCATCATCATCCATTGGTGGCTGTGAGTGAGTGAGTGAGTGAAGGTGCTGCTTTGGATGATAGAAGTTGTGCCCATTTCATCATCATCTGTTGGTGGCTGTGAGTGAGTGAGTGAGTGAGTGAGTGAGTGAGTGCTGCTTTGGATGACACAAGTTGTGCCCATTTCATCATCATCTGTTGGTGGCTGTGAGTGAGTGAGTGAGTGATTGAGTGAGTGAGTGAGTGAGTGAAGGTGCTGCTTTGGATGATAGAAGTTGTGCCCATTTCATCATCATCTGTTGGTGGCTGTGAGTGAGTGAGTGAGTGAGTGAGTGAGTGAGTGAGTGAAGGTGCTGCTTTGGATGATAGAAGTTGTGCCCATTTCATCATCACCTGCAGGTGCCTGTGAGTGAGTGAGTGAGTGAGTGAGTGAGTGAGTGAAGGTGCTGCTTTGGATGATACAAGTTGTGCCCTTTTTGTTGTCATCTGTTGGTGGCTGTGAGTGAGTGAGTGAGTGAGTGAGTGAGTGAGTGAGTGAGTGAAGGTGCTGCTTTGGATGATACAAGTTGTGCCCATTTCATCATTGTCTGTTGGTGGCGGTGAGTGAGTGAGTGAGTGAGTGAGTGAGTGAGTGAAGGTGTTGCCTTGGATGATAGAAGTTGTGCCCATTTCATCATCTTCTGTTGGTGGCTGTGAGTGAGTGAGTGAGTGAGTGAGTGAGTGAGTGAGTGAGTGAAGGTGCTGCTTTGGATGATAGAGGTTGTGCCCTTTTCATCGTCATCTGTTGGTGGCTGTGAGTGAGTGAGTGAGTGAGTGAGTGAGTGAGTGAGTGAAGGTGTTGCCTTGGATGATAGAAGTTGTCCCCATTTCATCATCATCTGTTGGTGGCTGTGAGTGAGTGAGTGAGTGAGTGAGTGAGTGAGTGAGTGAGTGAAGGTGCTGCTTTGGATTATAGAAGTTGTGCCCTTTTCATCGTCATCTGTTTGTGGCTGTGAGTGAGTGATTGAGTGGGTGAAGGTTCAGCTTTGAATGACAAAAGTTGTGACCATTTCGTCATCATATGTTGGTGGCTGTGAGTGAGTGAGTGAGTGAGTGAAGGTACAGCTTTGGATGATGGAAGTTGTGCCCATTTCATCATCATCCGTTGGTGGCTGTGAGTGAGTGAGTGAGTGTGTGAATGAGTGAGTGAGTGAGCGAAGGTGCTGCTTTGGATGATAGAAGTTGTGCCCATTTCATCATCATCTGTTGGTGGCTGTGAGTGAGTGAGTGATTGAGTGAAGGTGCTGCTTTGGATGATAGAAGTTGTGCCCATTTCATCATCATCTGTTGGTGGCTGTAAGTGAGTGAGTGACTGAGGGAGTGAGTGAGTGAGGGAGTGAAGGTGCTGCTTTGGATGATAGAAGTTGTGCCCATTTCACCATCATCTGTTGGTGGCTGTGAGTGAGTGAGTGGGTGAAGGTTCAGCTTTGAATGACACAAGTTGTGACCAATTCGTCATCATCTGTGGGTGGCTGTGAGTGAGTGAGTGAGTGAGTGAGTGAGTGAGTGAAGGTACAGCTTTGGATGATGGAAGTTGTGCCCATTTCATCATCATCCGTTGGTGGCTGTGAGTGAGTGAGTGAGTGACTGAGTGAGTGATTGAGTGAAGGTGCTGCTTTGGATGATAGAAGTTGTGCCCATTTCATCATCATCTGTTGGTGCCTGTGAGTGAGTGAGTGAGTGAGTGAGTGAGTGAGTGAGTGAGTGAAGGTGCTGCTTTGGATGATAGAATTTGTGCCCATTTCATCATCATCCGTTGGTGGCTGTGAGTGAGTGAGTGAGTGAGTGAGTGAGTGAGTGAGTGAAAGTGCTGCTTTGGATGATAGCAGTTGTGCCCATTTCATCATCATCTGTTGGTGGCTGTGAGTGAGTGAGTGAGTGAGTGAGTGAGTGAGTGAGTGAAGGTACTGCTTTGGATGATACAAGTTGTGCCCATTTCATCATCGTCTGTTGGTGGCTGTGAGTGAGTGAGTGAGTGAGGGAGTGAGTGAGTGAGTGAAGGTGCTGCTTTGGATGATGGAAGTTGTGCCCATTTCATCATCATCTGTTGGTGGCTGTGAGTGACTTGTGAGTGAGTGAGTGAGTGAGTGAGTGAAGGTGCTGCTTTGGATGATAGAAGTTGTGCCCATTTCATCATCATCTGTTGGTGGCTGTGAGTGAGTGAGTGAGTGAGTGAGGGAGTGAAGGTGCTGCTTTGGATGATAGAAGTTGTGCCCATTTCATCATTCATTATCTGTTGGTGGCTGTGAGTGAGTGAGTGAGTGAGTGAGTGAGTGAGTGAGTGAAGGTGTTGCCTTGGATGATAGAAGTTGTGCCCATTTCATCACCATCTGTTGGTAGCTGTGAGTGAGTGAGTGGGTGAGTGAGTGAGTGAGTGAGTGAAGGTGCTGCTTTGGATGATAGAAGTTGTGCCAATTTCATCATCATCTGTTGGTGGCTGTGAGTGAGTGGGTGAGTGAGTGAGTGAGTGAGTGAGTGAGTGAGTGAAGGTGCTGCTTTGGATGATAGAAGTTGTGCCCATTTCATCATCATCTGTTGGTGGCTGTGAGTGAGTGAGTGAGTGAGTGAGTGAGTGAGTGAGTGAGTGAGTGAAGGTGCTGCTTTGGATGATAGAAGTTGTGCCCATTTCATCATCATCTGTTGGTGGCTGTGAGTGAGTGAGTGAGTGAGTGAGTGAGTGAGTGAGTGAGTGAAGGTGCTGCTTTGGATGATAGAGGTTGTGCCCTTTTCATCGTCATCTGTTGGTGGCTGTGAGTGAGAGAGTGAGTGAGTGAGTGAGTGAGTGAGTGAGTGAAGGTGTTGCCTTGGATGATAGAAGTTGTGCCCATTTCATCATCATCTGTTGGTGGCTGTAAGTGAGTGAGTGACTGAGGGAGTGAGTGAGTGAGGGAGTGAAGGTGCTGCTTTGGATGATAGAAGTTGTGCCCATTTCACCATCATCTGTTGGTGGCTGTGAGTGAGTGAGTGGGTGAAGGTTCAGCTTTGAATGACACAAGTTGTGACCAATTCGTCATCATCTGTGGGTGGCTGTGAGTGAGTGAGTGAGTGAGTGAGTGAGTGAAGGGGCTGCTTTGGATGATAGAATTTGTGCCCATTTCATCATCATCCGTTGGTGGCTGTGAGTGAGTGAGTGAGTGAGTGAGTGAGTGAGTGAGTGTGTGAAAGTGCTGCTTTGGATGATAGCAGTTGTGCCCATTTCATCATCATCTGTTGGTGGCTGTGAGTGAGTGAGTGAGTGAGTGAGTGAGTGAGTGAAGGTGCTGCTTTGGATGATAGAATTTTTGCCCATTTCATCATCATCCGTTGGTGGCTGTGAGTGAGTGAGTGAGTGAGTGAGTGAGTGAGTGAAAGTGCTGCTTTGGATGATAGCAGTTGTGCCCATTTCATCATCATCTGTTGGTGGCTGTGAGTGAGTGAGTGAGTGAGGCTGTGAGTGAGTGAGTGAGTGAGTGAGTGAGTGAGTGAGTGAAGGTACTGCTTTGGATGATACAAGTTGTGCCCATTTCATCATCATCTGTTGGTGGCTGTGAGTGAGTGAGTGAGTGAGTGAGTGAGTGAGTGAAGGTGCTGCTTTGGATGATGGAAGTTGTGCCCATTTCATCATCATCTGTTGGTGGCTGTGAGTGAGTGAGTGAGGGAGTGAGGGAGTGAAGGTGCTGCTTTGGATGATAGAAGTTGTGCCCATTTCATCATTCATTATCTGTTGGTGGCTGTGAGTGAGTGAGTGAGTGAGTGAGTGAGTGAGTGAGTGAGTGAAGGTGTTGCCTTGGATGATAGAAGTTGTGCCCATTTCATCATCATCTGTTGGTGGCTGTGAGTGAGTGAGTGGGTGGGTGAGTGAGTGAGTGAGTGAGTGAGTGAGTGAGTGAAGGTGCTGCTTTGGATGATAGAAGTTGTGCCAATTTCATCATCATCTGTTGGTGGCTGTGAGTGAGTGAGTGAGTGAGTGAGTGAGTGAGTGAGTGAAGGTGCTGCTTTGGATGACAGAAGTTGTGCCCATTTCATCATCATCTGTTGGTGGCTGTGAGTGAGTGAGTGAGTGAGTGAGTGAGTGAGTGAAGGTGCTGCTTTGGAGGATAGAAGTTGTGCCCATTTCATCATCATCTGTTGGTGGCTGTGAGTGAGAGAGTGAGTGAGTGAGTGAGTGAGTGAGTGAGTGAAGGTGCTGCTTTGGATGATAGAAGTTGTGCCCTTTTCATCATCATCTGTTGGTGGCTGTGAGTGAGAGAGTGAGTGAGTGAGTGAGTGAGTGAGTGAGTGAAGGTGCTGCTTTGGATGATAGAAGTTGTGCCCATTTCATCATCATCTGTTGGTGGCTGTGAGTGAGAGAGTGAGTGAGTGAGTGAGTGAGTGAGTGAGTGAGTGAGTGAAGGTGCTGCTTTGGATGATAGAAGTTGTGCCCTTTTCATCGTCATATGTTGGTGGCTGTGAGTGAGAGAGTGAGTGAGTGAGTGAGTGAGTGAAGGTGCTGCTTTGGATGATAGAAGTTGTGCCCTTTTCATCGTCATCTGTTGGTGGCTGTGAGTGAGAGAGTGAGTGACTGAGTGACTGAGTGAGTGAGTGAAGTTGGTGCTTTTGATGATAGAAGTTGTGCCCATTTCATCATCATCTGTTGGTGGATGTGAGTGAGTGAGTGAGTGAGTGAGTGAGTGAGTGAGTGAGTGAAGGTGTTGCCTTGGATGATAGAAGTTGTGCCCATTTCATCATCATCTGTTGGTGGCTGTGAGTGAGTGAGTGACTGAGGAAGTGAGTGAGGGAGGGAGTGAAGGTGCTGCTTTGGATGAGAGAAGTTGTGCCCATTTCACCATCATCTGTTGGTGGCTGTGAGTGAGTGAGTGGGTGAAGGTTCAGCTTTGAATGACACAAGTTGTGACCAATTCGTCATCATCTGTGGGTGGCTGTGAGTGAGTGAGTGAGTGAGTGAGTGAGTGAGTGAAGGTGCTGCTTTGGATGATAGAATTTGTGCCCATTTCATCATCATCCGTTGGTGGCTGTGAGTGAGTGAGTGAGTGAGTGAGTGAGTGAGTGAGTGAAAGTGCTGCTTTGGATAATAGCAGTTGTGCCCATTTCATCATCATCTGTTGGTGGCTGTGAGTGAGTGAGTGAGTGAGTGAGTGAGTGAGTGAGTGAGTGAAGGTGCTGCTTTGGATGATAGAATTTGTGCCCATTTCATCATCATCCGTTGGTGGCTGTGAGTGAGTGAGTGAGTGAGTGAAGGTGCTGCTTTGGATGATAGCAGTTGTGCCCATTTCATCATCATCTGTTGGTGGCTGTGAGTGAGTGAGTGAGTGAGTGAGTGAGTGAAGGTACTGCTTTGCATGATACAAGTTGTGCCCATTTCATCATCATCTGTTGGTGGCTGTGAGTGAGTGAGTGAGTGAGTGAGTGAGTGAGTGAGTGAAGGTGCTGCTTTGGATGATGGAAGTTATGCCCATTTCATCATCATCTGTTGGTGGCTGTGAGTGAGTGAGTGAGTGAGTGAGTGAGTGAGTGAGTGAAGGTGCTGCTTTGGATGATGGAAGTTGTGCCCATTTCATCATCATCTGTTGGTGGCTGTGAGTGAGTGAGTGAGTGAGTGAGTGAGTGAAGGTGCTGCTTTGGATGATGGAAGTTGTGCCCATTTCATCATCATCTGTTGGTGGCTGTGAGTGAGTGAGTGAGGGAGTGAAGGTGCTGCTTTGGATGATAGAAGTTGTGCCCATTTCATCATTCATTATCTGTTGGTGGCTGTGAGTGAGTGAGTGAGTGAGTGAGTGAGTGAGTGAGTGAGTGAAGGTGTTGCCTTGGATGATAGAAGTTGTGCCCATTTCATCATCATCTGTTGGTGGCTGTGAGTGAGTGAGTGGGTGAGTGAGTGAGTGAGTGAAGGTGCTGCTTTGGATGATAGAAGTTGTGCCCATTTCATCATCATCTGTTGGTGGCTGTGAGTGAGTGAGTGAGTGAGTGAGTGAGTGAGTGAGTGAAGGTGCTGCTTTGGATGATAGAAGTTGTGCCCATTTCATCATCATCTGTTGGTGGCTGTGAGTGAGTGAGTGAGTGAGTGAGTGAGTGAGTGAGTGAAGGTGCTGCTTTGGATGATAGAAGTTGTGCCCATTTCATCATCATCTGTTGGTGGCTGTGAGTGAGTGAGTGAGTGAGTGAGTGAGTGAGTGAGTGAGTGAGTGAGTGAAGGTGCTGCTTTGGATGAGAGAAGTTGTGCCCTTTTCATCGTCATCTGTTGGTGGCTGTGAGTGAGAGAGTGAGTGAGTGAGTGAGTGAGTGAGTGAGTGAGTGAGTGAAGGTGCTGCTTTGGATGATAGAAGTTGTGCCCTTTTCATCGTCATCTGTTGGTGGCTGTGAGTGAGTAAGTGAAGGTGCTGTTTTGGATGATAGAATTTGTGACCATTTCATCATCTTCTGTTGGTGGCTGAGAGTGAGTGAGTGAGTGAGTGAGTGAGTGAAGGTGCTCCTTTGGATGATAGAAGTTGTGCCCTTTTCACCATCATCTGTTGGTGGCTGTGAGTGAGTGAGTGAGTGGGTGAAGGTTCAGCTTTGAATGACACAAGTTGTGACCAATTCGTCATCATCTGTGGGTGGCTGTGAGTGAGTGAGTGAGTGAGTGAGTGAGTGAGTGAAGGTGCTGCTTTGGATGATAGAAGTTGTGCCCATTTCATCATCATCTGTTGGTGGCTGTAAGTGAGTGAGTGAGTGAAGGTGCTGCTTTGGATGATAGAAGTTGTGCCCATTTCATCATCATCTGTTGGTGGCTGTGAGTGAGTGAGTGAGTGAGGGAGTAAAGGTGCTGCTTTGGATGATAGAAGTTGTGCCCATTTCACCATCATCTGTTGGTGGCTGTGAGTGAGTGAGTGAGTGGGTGAAGGTTCAGCTTTGAATGACACAAGTTGTGACCAATTCGTCATCATCTGTGGGTGGCTGTGAGTGAGTGAGTGAGTGAGTGAGTGAGTGAGTGAGTGAGTGAGTGAAGGTGCTGCTTTGGATGATAGAATTTGTGCCCATTTCATCATCTTCAATTGGTGGCTGTGAGTGAGTGAGTGAGTGAGTGAGTGAGTGAGTGAAGGTGCAGTTTGAATGACACAAGTTGTGACCATTTCATCATCATCCGTTGGTGGCTGTGAGTGAGTGAGTGATTGAGTGAGTGAGTGAGTGAGTGAAAGTGCTGCTTTGGATGATAGCAGTTGTGCCCATTTCATCATCATCTGTTGGTGGCTGTGAGTGAGTGAGTGAGTGAGTGAGTGAGTGAGTGAAGGTGCTGCTTTGGATGATAGAAGTTGTGCCCATTTCATCATCATCTGTTGGTGGCTGTGAGTGAGTGAGTGAGTGAGTGAGTGAGTGAGTGAGTGAAGGTGCTGCTTTGGATTATAGAAGTTGTGCCCATTTCATCATCATCTGTTGGTGGCTGTGAGTGAGTGAGTGAGTGAGTGAGTGAGTGAAGGTGCTGCTTTGGATGATAGAAGTTGTGCCCATTTCATCATCATCTGTTGGTGGCTGTGAGTGAGTGAGTGAGTGAGTGAGTGAGTGAGTGAGTGAGTGAAGGTGCTGCTTTGGATGATAGAAGTTGTGCCCTTTTCATCGTCATCTGTTGGTGGCTGTGAGTGAGAGAGTGAGTGAGTGAGTGAGTGAAGGTGCTGCTTTGGATGATAGAAGTTGTGCCCTTTTCATCGTCATCTGTTGGTGGCTGTGAGTGAGTGAGTGAGTGAGTGAGTGAGTGAGTGAGTGAGTGAGTGAAGGTGCTGCTTTGGATGATAGAAGTTGTGCCCATTTCATCATCATCTGTTGGTGGCTGTGAGTGAGTGAGTAAGTGAAGGTGCTGTTTTGGATGATAGAAGTTGTGACCATTTCATCATCATCTGTTGGTGGCTGTGAGTGAGTGAGTGAGTGAGTGAGTGAGTGAAGGTGCTCCTTTGGATGATAGAAGTTGTGACCATTTCATCATCACCTGTTGGTGGCTGTGAGTGACGTTGTGAGTGAGTGAGTGAGTGAGTGAGTGAGTGACGGTGCTGCTTTGGATGATAGAAGTTGTGACCATTTCATCATCACCTGTAGGTGCTTGTGAGTGAGTGAGTGAGTGAGTGAGTGAGTGAGTGAAGGTGCTGCTTTGGATGATAGAAGTTGTGACCATTTCATCATCATCTGTTGGTGGCTGTGAGTGAGTGAGTGAGTGAGTGAGTGAGTGAGTGAGTGAAGGTGCTGCTTTGGATGATAGAAGTTGTGCCCATTTCATCATCATCTGTTGGTGGCTGTGAGTGAGTGAGTGAGTGAGTGAGTGAGTGAGTGAGTGAGTGAGTGAGTAATTGAAGGTGCTGCTTTGGATGATAGAAGTCGTGCCCATTTCATCATCATCTGTTGGTGGATGTGAGTGAGTGAGTGAGTGAGTGAGTGAAGGTGCTGCTTTGGATGATAGAAGTTGTGCCCATTTCATCATCATCTGTTGGTGGCTGTGAGTGAGTGAGTGAGTGAGTGAGTGAGTGAGTGAGTGAGTGAGAGATGGTGCTGCTTTGGATGATAGAAGTTGTGCCCATTTCATCATCATTTTCTGGTGGCTGTGAGTGACTTTGTGAGTGAGCGAGTGAGTGTGTGAGTGAGTGAGTGAGTGAGTGAAGGTGTTGCCTTGGATGATAGAAGTTGTGCCCATTTCATCATCATCTGTTGGTGGCTGTAAGTGAGTGAGTGAGTGAAGGTGCTGCTTTGGATGATAGAATTTGTGCCCATTTCACCATCATCTGTTGGTGGCTGTAAGTGAGTGAGTGAGTGAAGGTGCTGCTTTTGATGATGGAAGTTGTGCCCATTTCATCATCATCTGTTGGTGGCTGTGAGTGAGTGAGCGAGTGAGTGAGTGAAGGTGCTGCTTTGGATGATAGAAGTTGTGCCCATTTCATCATCATCTGTTGGTGGCTGTGAGTGAGTGAGTGAGTGAGTGAGTGAGTGAGTGAGTGAGTGAAGGTGCTGCTTTTGATGATAGTAGATGTGCCCATTTCATCATCATCTGTTGGTGGATGTGAGTGAGTGAGTGAGTGAGTGAGTGAGTGAGTGAGTGAAGGTGTTGCCTTGGATGATAGAAGTTGTGCCCATTTCATCATCATCTGTTGGTGGCTGTAAGTGAGTGAGTGACTGAGGGAGTGAGTGAGTGAGGGAGTGAAGGTTCAGCTTTGAATGACACAAGTTGTGACCAATTCGTCATCATCTGTGGGTGGCTGTGAGTGAGTGAGTGAGTGAGTGAAGGTGCTGCTTTGGATGATAGAATTTGTGCCCATTTCATCATCATCCGTTGGTGGCTGTGAGTGAGTGAGTGAGTGAGTGAGTGAAAGTGCTGCTTTGGATGATAGCAGTTGTGCCCATTTCATCATCATCTGTTGGTGGCTGTGAGTGAGTGAGTGAGTGAGTGAGTGAGTGAGTGAAGGTGCTGCTTTGGATGATGGAAGTTGTGCCCATTTCATCATCATCTGTTGGTGGCTGTGAGTGAGTGAGTGAGTGAGTGAGTGAGTGAGTGAGTGAAGGTGCTGCTTTGGATGATGGAAGTTGTGCCCATTTCATCATCATCTGTTGGTGGCTGTGAGTGAGTGAGTGAGGGAGTGAGTGAGTGAGTGAGTGAGTGAAGGTGCTGCTTTGGATGATAGAAGTTGTGCCCATTTCATCATTCATTATCTGTTGGTGGCTGTGAGTGAGTGAGTGAGTGAGTGAGTGAGTTAGTGAGTGAAGGTGTTGCCTTGGATGATAGAAGTTGTGCCCATTTCATCATCATCTGTTGGTGGCTGTGAGTGAGTGAGTGGGTGAGTGAGTGAGTGAGTGAGTGAGTGAGTGAGTGAGTGAAGGTGCTGCTTTGGATGATAGAATTTGTGCCCATTTCATCATCTTCAATTGGTGGCTGTGAGTGAGTGAGTGAGTGAGTGAGTGAGTGAGTGAGTGAGTGAAGGTGCAGTTTGAATGACACAAGTTGTGACCATTTCATCATCATCCGTTGGTGGCTGTGAGTGAGCGAGTGAGTGAGTGATTGAGTGAGTGAGTGAGTGAGTGAGTGAAAGTGCTGCTTTGGATGATAGCAGTTGTGCCCATTTCATCATCATCTGTTGGTGGCTGTGAGTGAGTGAGTGAGTGAGTGAGTGAGTGAGTGAGTGAAGGTGCTGCTTTGGATGATAGAAGTTGTGCCCATTTCATCATTATCTGTTGGTGGCTGTGAGTGAGTGAGTGAGTGAGTGAGTGAGTGAGTGAAGGTGCTGCTTTGGATTATAGAAGTTGTGCCCATTTCATCATTCATTATCTGTTGGTGGCTGTGAGTGACTGAGTGAGTGAGGGAGTAAAGGTGCTGCTTTGGATGATAGAAGTTGGGCCCATTTCACCATCATCTGTTGGTGGCTGTGAGTGAGTGAGTGAGTGGGTGAAGGTTCAGCTTTGAATGACACAAGTTATGACCAATTCGTCATCATCTGTGGGCGGCTGTGTGTGAGTGAGTGAGTGAGTGAGTGAGTGAGTGAAGGTGCTGCTTTGGATGATAGAAGTTGTGCCCATTTCATCATCATCTGTTGGTGGCTGTGAGTGAGTGAGTGAGTGAGTGAGTGAAGGTGCAGCTTTGAATGACACAAGTTGTGACCATTTCATCATCATCCATTGGTGGCTGTGAGTGAGTGAGTGAGTGAAGGTGCTGCTTTGGATGATAGAAGTTGTGCCCATTTCATCATCATCTGTTGGTGGCTGTGAGTGAGTGAGTGAGTGAGTGAGTGCTGCTTTGGATGACACAAGTTGTGCCCATTTCATCATCATCTGTTGGTGGCTGTGAGTGAGTGAGTGAGTGAGTGAGTGAAGGTGTTGCCTTGGATGATAGAAGTTGTGCCCATTTCGTCATCTTCTGTTGGTGGCTGTGAGTGAGTGAGTGAGTGAGTGAGTGAGTGAAGGTGCTGCTTTCCATGATGGAAGTTGTGCCCTTTTCATCGTCATCTGTTGGTGGCTGTGAGTGAGTGAGTGAGTGAGTGAGTGAGTGAAGGTGTTGCCTTGGATGATAGAAGTTGTCCCCATTTCATCATCACCTGTTGGTGGCTGTGAGTGAGTGAGTGAGTGAGTGAGTGAGTGAGTGAGTGAGTGAAGGTGCTGCTTTGGATTATAGAAGTTGTGCCCTTTTCATCGTCATCTGTTTGTGGCTGTGAGTGAGTGATTGAGTGGGTGAAGGTTCAGCTTTGAATGACAAAAGTTGTGACCATTTCGTCATCGTATGTTGGTGGCTGTGAGTGAGTGAGTGAGTGAGTGAAGGTACAGCTTTGGATGATGGAAGTTGTGCCCATTTCATCATCATCCGTTGGTGGCTGTGAGTGAGTGAGTGAGTGAGTGTGTGAGTGAGTGAGTGAGTGAGCGAAGGTGCTGCTTTGGATGATAGAAGTTGTGCCCATTTCATCATCATCTGTTGGTGGCTGTGAGTGAGTGAGTGATTGAGTGAAGGTGCTGCTTTGGATGATAGAAGTTGTGCCCATTTCATCATCATCTGTTGGTGGCTGTAAGTGAGTGAGTGACTGAGGGAGTGAGTGAGTGAGGGAGTGAAGGTGCTGCTTTGGATGATAGAAGTTGTGCCCATTTCACCATCATCTGTTGGTGGCTGTGAGTGAGTGAGTGGGTGAAGGTTCAGCTTTGAATGACACAAGTTGTGACCAATTCGTCATCATCTGTGGGTGGCTGTGAGTGAGTGAGTGAGTGAGTGAAGGTACAGCTTTGGATGATGGAAGTTGTGCCCATTTCATCATCATCTGTTGGTGGCTGTGAGTGAGTGAGTGAGTGTGTGAGTGAGTGAGTGAGTGAGTGAAGGTGCTGCTTTGGATGATAGAAGTTGTGCCCATTTCATCATCATCTGTTTGTGGCTGTGAGTGAGTGAGTGAGTGAGTGAAGGTGCTGCTTTGGATGATAGAAGTTGTGCCCATTTCATCATCATCTGTTGGTGGCTGTAAGTGAGTGAGTGACTGAGGGAGTGAGTGAGTGAGGGAGTGAAGGTGCTGCTTTGGATGATAGAAGTTGTGCCCATTTCACCATCATCTGTTGGTGGCTGTGAGTGAGTGAGTGGGTGAAGGTTCAGCTTTGAATGACACAAGTTGTGACCAATGCGTCATCATCTGTGGGTGGCTGTGAGTGAGTGAGTGAGTGAGTGAGTGAGTGAAAGTGCTGCTTTGGATGATAGCAGTTGTGCCCATTTCATCATCATCTGTTGGTGGCTGTGAGTGAGTGAGTGAGTGAGTGAGTGAGTGAGTGAGTGAGTGAAGGTGCTGCTTTGGATGATAGAATTTGTGCCCATTTCATCATCATCCGTTGGTGGCTGTGAGTGAGTGAGTGAGTGAGTGAGTGAGTGAGTGAAAGTGCTGCTTTGGATGATGGAAGTTGTGCCCATTTCATCATCATCTGTTGGCGGCTGTGAGTGAGTGAGTGAGTGAGTGATTGAGTGAGTGAGTGAGTGAGTGAAGGTACTGCTTTGGATGATACAAGTTGTGCCCATTTCATCATCATCTTTTGGTGGCTGTGAGTGAGTGAGTGAGTGAGTGAAGGTGCTGCTTTGGATGATGGAAGTTGTGCCCATTTCATCATCATCTGTTGGTGGCTGTGAGTGAGTGAGTGAGTGAGTGAGTGAAGGTGCTGCTTTGGATGATAGAAGTTGTGCCCATTTCATCATCATCTGTTGGTGGCTGTGAGTGAGTGAGTGAGTGAGTGAGTGAGTGAGTGAGTGAGTGAAGGTGTTGCCTTGGATGATAGAAGTTGTGCCCATTTCATCACCATCTGTTGGTGGCTGTGAGTGAGTGAGTGGGTGAGTGAGTGAGTGAGTGAGTGAGTGAGTGAAGGTGCTGCTTTGGATGATAGAAGTTGTGCCAATTTCATCATCAGCTGTTGGTGGCTGTGAGTGAGTGAGTGAGTGAGTGAGTGAGTGAGTGAGTGAAGGTGCTGCTTTGGATGATAGAAGTTGTGCCCATTTCATCATCATCTGTTGGTGGCTGTGAGTGAGTGAGTGAGTGAGTGAGTGAGTGAAGGTGCTGCTTTGGATGATAGAAGATGTGCCCATTTCATCATCATCTGTTGGTGGCTGTGAGTGAGAGAGTGAGTGAGTGAGTGAGTGAGTGAGTGAAGGTGCTGCTTTGGATGATAGAGGTTGTGCCCTTTTCATCGTCATCTGTTGGTGGCTGTGAGTGAGAGAGTGAGTGAGTGAGTGAGTGAGTGAGTGAGTGAGTGAAGGTGTTGCCTTGGATGATAGAAGTTGTGCCCATTTCATCATCATCTGTTGGTGGCTGTAAGTGAGTGAGTGACTGAGGGAGTGAGTGAGTGACTGAGGGAGTGAGTGAGTGAGTGAGTGAAGGTGCTGCTTTGGATGATAGTTGTGCCCATTTCACCATCATCTGTTGGTGGCTGTGAGTGAGTGAGTGGGTGAAGGTTCAGCTTTGAATGACACAAGTTGTGACCAATTCGTCTTCATCTGTGGGTGGCTGTGAGTGAGTGAGTGAGTGAGTGAGTGAGTGAGTGAAGGGGCTGCTTTGGATGATAGAATTTGTGCCCATTTCATCATCATCCGTTGGTGGCTGTGAGTGAGTGAGTGAGTGAGTGAGTGAGTGAGTGAGTGTGTGAAAGTGCTGCTTTGGATGATAGCAGTTGTGCCCATTTCATCATCATCTGTTGGTGGCTGTGAGTGAGTGAGTGAGTGAGTGAGTGAGTGAGTGAAAGTGCTGCTTTGGATGATAGCAGTTGTGCCCATTTCATCATCATCTGTTGGTGGCTGTGAGTGAGTGAGTGAGTGAGTGAGTGAGTGAGTGAGTGAAGGTACTGCTTTGGATGATACAAGTTGTGCCCATTTCATCATCATCTGTTGGTGGCTGTGAGTGAGTGAGTGAGTGAGTTAGTGGGTGAGTGAGTGAAGGTTCTGCTTTGGATGATGGAAGTTGTGCCCATTTCATCATCATCTGTTGGTGGCTGTGAGTGAGTGAGTGAGTGAGTGAGTGAGTGAGTGAGTGAGTGAGTGAAGGTGCTGCTTTGGATGATGGAAGTTGTGCCCATTTCATCATCATCTGTTGGTGGCTGTGAGTGAGTGAGTGAGTGAGGGAGTGAGGGAGTGAAGGTGCTGCTTTGGATGATAGAAGTTGTGCCCATTTCATCATTCATTATCTGTTGGTGGCTGTGAGTGAGTGAGTGAGTGAGTGAGTGAGTGAGTGAAGGTGTTGCCTTGGATGATAGAAGTTGTGCCCATTTCATCATCATCTGTTGGTGGCTGTGAGTGAGTGAGTGGGTGGGTGAGTGAGTGAGTGAGTGAGTGAAGGTGCTGCTTTGGATGATAGAAGTTGTGCCAATTTCATCATCATCTGTTGGTGGCTGTGAGTGAGTGAGTGAGTGAGTGAGTGAGTGAGTGAAGGTGCTGCTTTGGATGATAGAAGTTGTGCCCATTTCATCATCATCTGTTGGTGGCTGTGCGTGAGTGAGTGAGTGAGTGAGTGAGTGAGTGAGTGAGTGAAGGTGCTGCTTTGGATGATAGAAGTTGTGCCCATTTCATCATCATCTGTTGGTGGCTGTGAGTGAGTGAGTGAGTGAGTGAGTGAGTGAGTGAGTGAGTGAGTGAAGGTGCTGCTTTGGATGATAGAAGTTGTGCCCTTTTCATCGTCATCTGTTGGTGGCTGTGAGTGAGAGAGTGAGTGAGTGAGTGAGTGAGTGAGTGAGTGAGTGAGTGAAGGTGCTGCTTTGGATGATAGAAGTTGTGCCCATTTCATCATCATCTGTTGGTGGCTGTGCGTGAGAGAGTGAGTGAGTGAGTGAGTGAGTGAAGGTGCTGCTTTGGATGATAGAAGTTGTGACCTTTTCATCGTCATCTGTTGGTGGCTGTGAGTGAGAGAGTGAGTGAGTGAGTGAGTGAGTGAGTGAGTGAGTGAAGGTGCTGCTTTGGATGATAGAAGTTGTGCCCATTTCATCATCATCTGTTGGTGGCTGTGAGTGACTTTTGAGTGAGTGAATGAGTGAGTGAGTGAGTGAGTGAGTGAAGGTGCTGCTTTGGATGACAGAAGTTGTGCCCATTTCATCATCATCTGTTGGTGGCTGTGAGTTGTGAGTGAGTGAGTGAGTGAGTGAGTGAGTGAAAGTGCTGCTTTGGATGACAGACGTTGTGCCCATTTCATCATCATCTGTTGGTGGCTGTGAGTGAGTGAGTGAGTGAGTGAAGGTGCTGCTTTGGATGATAGAAGTTGTGCCCATTTCATCATCATCTGTTGGTGGCTGTGAGTGAGTGAGTGAGTGAGTGAGTGAGTGAGTGAAGGTGCTGCTTTGGATGATAGAAGTTGTGCTCATTTCATCATCACCTGTAGGTGCCTGTGAGTGAGTGAGTGAGTGAGTGAGTGAAGGTGCTGCTTTGGATGATACAAATTGTGCCCTTTTTGTTGTCATCTGTTGGTGGCTGTGAGTGAGTGAGTGAGTGAGTGAGTGAGTGAGTGAAGGTGCTGCTTTGGATGATAGAAATTGTGACCATTTCATCATCATCTGTTGGTGGCTGTGAGTGAGTGAGTGAGTGAGTGAGTGAGTGAGTGAAGGTGTTGCCTTGGATGATAGAAGTTGTGCCCATTTCATCATTGTCTGTTGGTGGCGGTGAGTGAGTGAGTGAGTGAGTGAGTGAAGGTGTTGCCTTGGATGATAGAAGTTGTGCCCATTTCGTCATCTTCTGTTGGTGGCTGTGAGTGAGTGAGTGAGTGAGTGAGTGAAGGTGATGCTTTCGATGATATAATTTGTGCCCATTTCCACATCATCTGTTGGTGGCTGTGAGTGAGTGAATGAGTGAGGGAGTGAGTGAGTAAGGGAATGAATGTGCTCCTTTGGATGATAGAAGTTGTGCCCATTTCACCATCATCTGTTGGTGGCTGTGAGTGAGTGAGTGAGTGGGTGAATGTTCAGCTTTGAATGACACAAGTTGTGACCATTTCGTCATCATCTGTGGGTGGCTGTGAGTGAGAGAGTGAGTGAGTGAGTGAGTGAGTGAAGGTGTTGCCTTGGATGATAGAAGTTGTGCCCATTTCATCATCATCTGTTGGTGGCTGTAAGTGAGTGAGTGAGTGAAGGTGCTGCTTTGGATGATAGAAGTTGTGCCCATTTCATCATCTTCAGTTGGTGGCTGTGAGTGAGTGAGTGAGTGAGTGAGTGAGTGAAGGTGCAGTTTGAATGACACAAGTTGTGACCATTTCATCATCATCCGTTGGTGGCTGTGAGTGAGTGAGTGAGTGAGTGATTGAGTGAGTGAGTGAGTGAGTGAAAGTGCTGCTTTGGATGATAGCAGTTGTGCCCATTTCATCATCATCTGTTGGTGGCTGTGAGTGAGTGAGTGAGTGAGTGAGTGAGTGAGTGAAGGTGCTGCTTTGGATGATAGAAGTTGTGCCCATTTCATCATCATCTGTTGGTGGCTGTGAGTGAGTGAGTGAGTGAGTGAGTGAGTGAAGGTGCTCCTTTGGATGATAGAAGTTGTGACCATTTCATCATCACCTGTTGGTGGCTGTGAGTGACGTTGTGAGTGAGTGAGTGAGTGAGTGAGTGACGGTGCTGCTTTGGATGATAGAAGTTGTGACCATTTCATCATCACCTGTAGGTGCTTGTGAGTGAGTGAGTGAGTGAGTGAGTGAGTGAAGGTGCTGCTTTGGATGATAGAAGTTGTGACCATTTCATCATCATCTGTTGGTGGCTGTGAGTGAGTGAGTGAATGAGTGAGTGAGTGAGTGAGTGAAGGTGCTGCTTTGGATGATAGAAGTTGTGCCCATTTCATCATCATCTGTTGGTGGCTGTGAGTGAGTGAGTGAGTGAGTGAGTGAGTGAGTGAGTGAGTGAGTGAAGGTGCTGCTTTGGATGATGGAAGTTGTGCCCATTTCATCATCATCTCTTGGTGGCTGTGAGTGAGTGAGTGAGTGAGTGAGTGAGTGAGTGAAGGTGCTGCTTTGGATGATAGAAATTGTGCCCTTTTCATCATCATCTGTTGGTGGCTGTGAGTGAGTGAGTGAGTGAGTGAGTGAGTGAGTAATTGAAGGTGCTGCTTTGGATGATAGAAGTCGTGGCCATTTCATCATCATGTGTTGGTGGATGTGAGTGAGTGAGTGAGTGAGTGAGTGAGTGAGTGAGTGAGTGAAGGTGCTGCTTTGGATGATAGAAGTTGTGCCCATTTCATCATCATCTGTTGGTGGCTGTGAGTGAGTGAGTGAGTGAGTGAGTGAGTGAGTGAGAGATGGTGCTGCTTTGGATGATAGAAGTTGTGCCCATTTCATCATCATTTTCTGGTGGCTGTGAGTGACTTTGTGAGTGAGCGAGTGAGTGTGTGAGTGAGTGAGTGAGTGAGTGAAGGTGTTGCCTTGGATGATAGAAGTTGTGCCCATTTCATCATCATCTGTTGGTGGCTGTAAGTGAGTGAGTGAGTGAAGGTGCTGCTTTGGATGATAGAATTTGTGCCCATTTCACCATCATCTGTTGGTGGCTGTAAGTGAGTGAGTGAGTGAAGGTGCTGCTTTTGATGATGGAAGTTGTGCCCATTTCATCATCATCTGTTGGTGGCTGTGAGTGAGTGAGTGAGTGAGTGAGTGAAGGTGCTGCTTTGGATGATAGAAGTTGTGCCCATTTCATCATCATCTGTTGGTGGCTGTGAGTGAGTGAGTGAGTGAGTGAGTGAGTGAGTGAGTGAAGGTGCTGCTTTTGATGATAGAAGTTGTGCCCATTTCATCATCATCTGTTGGTGGATGTGAGTGAGTGAGTGAGTGAGTGAGTGAGTGAGTGAGTGAAGGTGTTGCCTTGGATGATAGAAGTTGTGCCCATTTCATCATCATCTGTTGGTGGCTGTAAGTGAGTGAGTGACTGAGGGAGTGAGTGAGTGAGGGAGTGAAGGTGCTGCTTTGGATGATAGAAGTTGTGCCCATTTCACCATCATCTGTTGGTGGCTGTGAGTGAGTGAGTGGGTGAAGGTTCAGCTTTGAATGACACAAGTTGTGACCAATTCGTCATCATCTGTGGGTGGCTGTGAGTGAGTGAGTGAGTGAGTGAAGGTGCTGCTTTGGATGATAGAATTTGTGCCCATTTCATCATCATCCGTTGGTGGCTGTGAGTGAGTGAGTGAGTGAGGGAGTAAAGGTGCTGCTTTGGATGATAGAAGTTGTGCCCATTTCACCATCATCTGTTGGTGGCTGTGAGTGAGTGAGTGAGTGGGTGAAGGTTCAGCTTTGAATGACACAAGTTGTGACCAATTCGTCATCATCTGTGGGTGGCTGTGAGTGAGTGAGTGAGTGAGTGAGTGAGTGAGTGAGTGAGTGAGTGAAGGTGCTGCTTTGGATGATAGAATTTGTGCCCATTTCATCATCTTCAATTGGTGGCTGTGAGTGAGTGAGTGAGTGAGTGAGTGAGTGAGTGAGTGAGTGAAGGTGCAGTTTGAATGACACAAGTTGTGACCATTTCATCATCATCCGTTGGTGGCTGTGAGTGAGTGAGTGAGTGAGTGATTGAGTGAGTGAGTGAGTGAGTGAAAGTGCTGCTTTGGATGATAGCAGTTGTGCCCATTTCATCATCATCTGTTGGTGGCTGTGAGTGACTTGTGAGTGAGTGAGTGAGTGAGTGAAGGTGCTGCTTTGGATGACAGAAGTTGTGCCCATTTCATCATCATCTGTTGGTGGCTGTGAGTGAGTGAGTGAGTGAGTGAGTGAGTGAGTGAGTGAAGGTGCTGCTTTGGATGATAGAAGTTGTGCCCATTTCATCATCATCTGTTGGTGGCTGTGAGTGAGTGAGTGAGTGAGTGAGTGAGTGAGTGAGTGAAGGTGCTGCTTTGGATGATAGAAGTTGTGCCCATTTCATCATCATCTGTTGGTGGCTGTGAGTGAGTGAGTGAGTGAGTGAGTGAGTGAGTGAGGGAGTGAAGGTGCTGCTTTGGATGATAGAAGTTGTGCCCTTTTCATCGTCATCTGTTGGTGGCTGTGAGTGAGAGAGTGAGTGAGTGAGTGAGTGAGTGAGTGAGTGAAGGTGCTGCTTTGGATGATAGAAGTTGTGCCCTTTTCATCGTCATCTGTTGGTGGCTGTGAGTGAGAGAGTGAGTGAGTGAGTGAGTGAGTGAGTGAAGGTGCTGCTTTGGATGATAGAAGTTGTGCCCATTTCATCATCATCTGTTGGTGGCTGTGAGTGAGTGAGTAAGTGAAGGTGCTGTTTTGGATGATAGAAGTTGTGACCATTTCATCATCATCTGTTGGTGGCTGTGAGTGAGTGAGTGAGTGAGTGAGTGAGTGAGTGAAGGTGCTCCTTTGGATGATAGAAGTTGTGACCATTTCATCATCACCTGTTGGTGGCTGTGAGTGACGCTGTGAGTGAGTGAGTGAGTGAGTGAGTGACGGTGCTGCTTTGGATGATAGAAGTTGTGACCATTTCATCATCACCTGTAGGTGCTTGTGAGTGAGTGAGTGAGTGAGTGAGTGAGTGAGTGAGTGAGTGAAGGTGCTGCTTTGGATGATAGAAGTTGTGCCCATTTCATCATCATCTGTTGGTGGCTGTGAGTGAGTGAGTGAATGAGTGAGTGAGTGAGTGAGTGAAGGTGCTGCTTTGGATGATAGAAGTTGTGCCCATTTCATCATCATCTGTTGGTGGCTGTGAGTGAGTGAGTGAGTGAGTGAGTGAGTGAGTGAGTGAATGAAGGTGCTGCTTTGGATGATGGAAGTTCTGCCCATTTCATCATCATCTCTTGGTGGCTGTGAGTGAGTGAGTGAGTGAGTGAGTGAGTGAGTGAGTGAGTGAGTGAAGGTGCTGCTTTGGATGATAGAAATTGTGCCCTTTTCATCATCATCTGTTGGTGGCTGTGAGTGAGTGAGTGAGTGAGTGAGTGAGTGAGTGAGTGAGTGAGTAATTGAAGGTGCTGCTTTGGATGATAGAAGTCGTGCCCATTTCATCATCATCTGTTGGTGGATGTGAGTGAGTGAGTGAGTGAGTGAGTGAGTGAAGGTGCTGCTTTGGATGATAGAAGTTGTGCCCATTTCATCATCATCTGTTGGTGGCTGTGAGTGAGTGAGTGAGTGAGTGAGTGAGTGAGAGATGGTGCTGCTTTGGATGATAGAAGTTGTGCCCATTTCATCATCATTTTCTGGTGGCTGTGAGTGACTTTGTGAGTGAGCGAGTGAGTGTGTGAGTGAGTGAGTGAGTGAGTGAGTGAGTGAAGGTGTTGCCTTGGATGATAGAAGTTGTGCCCATTTCATCATCATCTGTTGGTGGCTGTAAGTGAGTGAGTGAGTGAAGGTGCTGCTTTGGATGATAGAATTTGTGCCCATTTCACCATCCTCTGTTGGTGGCTGTAAGTGAGTGAGTGAGTGAAGGTGCTGCTTTTGATGATGGAAGTTGTGCCCATTTCATCATCATCTGTTGGTGGCTGTGAGTGAGTGAGCGAGTGAGTGAGTGAAGGTGCTGCTTTGGATGATAGAAGTTGTGCCCATTTCATCATCATCTGTTGGTGGCTGTGAGTGAGTGAGTGAGTGAGTGAGTGAGTGAGTGAGTGAGTGAAGGTGCTGCTTTGGATGATAGAAGTTGTGACCATTTCGTCATCATCTGTGGGTGGCTGTGAGTGAGTGAGTGAGTGAGTGAGTGAGTGAGTGAGTGAGTGAGTGAAAGTGGTGCTTTGGATGATAGCAGTTGTGCCCATTTCATCGTCATCTGTTGGTGGCTGTGAGTGAGTGAGTGAGTGAGTGAGTGAGTGAGTGAAGGTGCTGCTTTGGATGATACAAGTTGAGCCCTTTTTGTTGTCATCTGATGGTGGCTGTGAGTGAGTGAGTGAGTGACTGAGTGAGTGAGTGAGTGAAGGTGCTGCTTTGGATGATAGAAGTTGGGCCCATTTCATCATCATCTGTTGGAGGCTGTGAGTGAGTGAGTGAGTGAGTGAGTGAGTGTGTGAGTGAAGGTGTTGCCTTGGATGATAGAAGTTGTGCCCATTTCATCATCATCTGTTGGTGGCTGTGAGTGAGTGAGTGAGTGAGTGAGTGAGTGAGTGAGTGAGTGAAGGTGCTGCTTTGGATGATATAAGTTGTGCCAATTTCATCATCATCTGTTGGTGGCTGTGAGTGAGTGAGTGAGTGAGTGAGTGAGTGAGTGAGTGAAGGTGCTGCTTTGGATGATAGAAGTTGTGCCCATTTCATCATCATCTGTTGGTGGCTGTGAGTGAGTGAGTGAGTGAGTGAGTGAGTGAGTGAGTGAGTGAAGGTGCTGCTTTGGATGATAGAAGTTGTGCCCATTTCATCATCATCTGTTGGTGGCTGTGAGTGAGTGAGTAAGTGAAGGTGCTGTTTTGGATGATAGAAGTTGTGACCATTTCATCATCTTCTGTAGGTGGCTGTGAGTGAGTGAGTGAGTGAGTGAGTGAGTGAGTGAAGGTGCTCCTTTGGATGATAGAAGTTGTGACCATTTCATCATCACCTGTTGGTGGCTGTGAGTGACGTTGTGAGTGAGTGAGTGAGTGAGTGAGTGACGGTGCTGCTTTGGATGATAGAAGTTGTGCCCATTTCATCATCACCTGTAGGTGCTTGTGAGTGAGTGAGTGAGTGAGTGAGTGAGTGAAGGTGCTGCTTTGGATGATAGAAGTTGTGCCCATTTCATCATCACCTGTAGGTGCTTGTGAGTGAGTGAGTGAGTGAGTGAGTGAGTGAAGGTGCTGCTTTGGATGATAGAAGTTGTGCCCATTTCATCATCATCTGTTGGTGGCTGTGAGTGAGTGAGTGAGTGAGTGAGTGAGTGAGTGAGTGAGTGAGTGAGTGAAGGTGCTGCTTTGGATGATACAAGTTGAGCCCTTTTTGTTGTCATCTGATGGTGGCTGTGAGTGAGTGAGTGAGGGAGTGAGTGAGTGAGCTAAGGTGCTGCTTTGGATGATAGAAGTTGGGCCCATTTCATCATCATCTGTTGGTGGCTGTGAGTGAGTGAGTGACTGAGTGAGTGAGTGAGTGAGTGAGTGAAGGTGCTGCTTTGGATGATAGAACTTGTGCCCATTTCATCATCATCTGTTGGAGGCTGTGAGTGAGTGAGTGAGTGAGTGAGTGAGTGAAGGTGTTGCTTTGGATGATAGAAGTTGTGCCCATTTCATCATCATCTATTGGTGGCTGTGAGTGAGTGAGTGAAGGTGCTGCTTTGGATGATAGAAGTTGTGCCCATTTCATCATCATCTCTTGGTGGCTGTAAGTGAGTGAGTGAGTGAAGGTGCTGCTTTGGATGATAGAAGTTGTGCCCATTTCATCATCATCTGTTGGTGGCTGTAAGTGAGTGAGTGAGTGAGGGAGTGAGTGAGTGAGGGAGTGAATGTGCTGCTTTGGATGATAGAAGTTGTGCCCATTTCACCATCATCTGTTGGTGGCTGTGAGTGAGTGAGTGAGTGAGTGGGTGAAGGTGCTGCTTTGAATGACACAAGTTGTGCCCATTTCATCATTATCTGTTGGTGGCTGTGAGTGAGTGAGTGAGTGAGTGAGGGAGTGAGTGAGTGAGTGAGTGAAGGTGATGCTTTGGATGATAGAAGTTGTGACCATTTCATCATCATCTGTTGGTGGCTGTGAGCGAGCGAGTGAGTGAGTGAGTGAGTCAGTGAGTGAGTGAGTGAGGGTGCTGCTTTGGATGATAGAAGTTGTGCCCATTTCATCATCACCTGTTGGTGGCTGTGAGTGAGTGAGTGAGTGAGTGAGTGAGTGAGTGAAGGTGCTGCTTTGGATGATAGAAGTTGGGCCCATTTCATCAGCATCTGTTCGTGGCTGTGAGTGAGTGAGTGAGTGACTGAGTGAGTGAAGGTGCTTCTTTGGATGATAGAAGTTGTGCCCATTTCATCATCATCTGTTCGTGGCTGTGAGTGAGTGAGTGAGTGAGTGATTGAGTGAGTGAGTGAGTGAGTGAGTGAGTGAAGGTGCTGCTTTGGATGATAGAATTTGTGCCCATGTCATCATCTGTTGGTGGCTGTGAGTGAGTGAGTGAGGGAGTGAGGGAGTGAGTGAGTGAAGGTGCTGCTTTGGATGATACATGTTGTGCCCATTTCATCATCATCTGTTGGTGGCTGTGAGTGAGTGAGTGAGTGAGTGAAGGTGCTGCTTTGGATGATAGAATTTGTGCCCATGTCATCATCTGTTGGTGGCTGTGAGTGAGTGAGTGAGGGAGTGAGGGAGTGAGTGAGTGAAGGTGCTGCTTTGGATGATATAAGTTGTGCCAATTTCATCATCATCTGTTGGTGGCTGTGAGTGAGTGAGTGAGTGAGTGAGTGAGTGAGTGAGTGAGTGAAGGTGCTGCTTTGGATGATAGAAGTTGTGCCCATTTCATCATCATCTGTTGGTGGCTGTGAGTGAGTGAGTGAGTGAGTGAGTGAGTGAGTGAGTGAGTGAAGGTGCTGCTTTGGATGATAGAAGTTGTGCCCATTTCATCATCATCTGTTGGTGGCTGTGAGTGAGTGAGTAAGTGAAGGTGCTGTTTTGGATGATAGAAGTTGTGACCATTTCATCATCTTCTGTTGGTGGCTGTGAGTGAGTGAGTGAGTGAGTGAGTGAGTGAGTGAGTGAAGGTGCTCCTTTGGATGATAGAAGTTGTGACCATTTCATCATCACCTGTTGGTGGCTGTGAGTGACGTAGTGAGTGAGTGAGTGAGTGAGTGAGTGACGGTGCTGCTTTGGATGATAGAAGTTGTGCCCATTTCATCATCACCTGTAGGTGCTTGTGAGTGAGTGAGTGAGTGAGTGAGTGAGTGAAGGTGCTGCTTTGGATGATAGAAGTTGTGCCCATTTCATCATCATCTGTTGGTGGCTGTGAGTGAGTGAGTGAGTGAGTGAGTGAGTGAGTGAGTGAGTGAGTGAGTGAAGGTGCTGCTTTGGATGATACAAGTTGAGCCCTTTTTGTTGTCATCTGATGGTGGCTGTGAGTGAGTGAGTGAGGGAGTGAGTGAGTGAGCTAAGGTGCTGCTTTGGATGATAGAAGTTGGGCCCATTTCATCATCATCTGTTGGTGGCTGTGAGTGAGTGAGTGAGTGACTGAGTGAGTGAGTGAGTGAGTGAAGGTGCTGCTTTGGATGATAGAACTTGTGCCCATTTCATCATCATCTGTTGGAGGCTGTGAGTGAGTGAGTGAGTGAGTGAGTGAGTGAAGGTGTTGCTTTGGATGATAGAAGTTGTGCCCATTTCATCATCATCTATTGGTGGCTGTGAGTGAGTGAGTGAAGGTGCTGCTTTGGATGATAGAAGTTGTGCCCATTTCATCATCATCTCTTGGTGGCTGTAAGTGAGTGAGTGAGTGAAGGTGCTGCTTTGGATGATAGAAGTTGTGCCCATTTCATCATCATCTGTTGGTGGCTGTAAGTGAGTGAGTGAGTGAGGGAGTGAGTGAGTGAGGGAGTGAATGTGCTGCTTTGGATGATAGAAGTTGTGCCCATTTCACCATCATCTGTTGGTGGCTGTGAGTGAGTGAGTGAGTGAGTGAGTGAGTGAGTGAGTGAGTGAGTGAGTGAAGGTGCTGCTTTGGATGATAGAAGTTGTGCCCATTTCACCATCATCTGTTGGTGGCTGTGAGTGAGTGAGTGAGTGAGTGAGTGAGTGAGTGAGTGAGTGAAGGTGCTGCTTTGGATGATAGAAGTTGTGCCCATTTCATCATCATCTGTTGGTGGCTGTGAGTGAGTGAGTAAGTGAAGGTGCTGTTTTGGATGATAGAAGTTGTGACCATTTCATCATCTTCTGTTGGTGGCTGTGAGTGAGTGAGTGAGTGAGTGAGTGAGTGAGTGAGTGAGTGAAGGTGCTCCTTTGGATGATAGAAGTTGTGACCATTTCATCATCACCTGTTGGTGGCTGTGAGTGACGTTGTGAGTGAGTGAGTGAGTGAGTGAGTGAGTGACGGTGCTGCTTTGGATGATAGAAGTTGTGCCCATTTCATCATCACCTGTAGGTGCTTGTGAGTGAGTGAGTGAGTGAGTGAGTGAGTGAGTGAGTGAAGGTGCTGCTTTGGATGATAGAAGTTGTGCCCATTTCATCATCATCTGTTGGTGGCTGTGAGTGAGTGAGTGAGTGAGTGAGTGAGTGAGTGAGTGAGTGAAGGTGCTGCTTTGGATGATACAAGTTGAGCCCTTTTTGTTGTCATCTGATGGTGGCTGTGAGTGAGTGAGTGAGGGAGTGAGTGAGTGAGCTAAGGTGCTGCTTTGGATGATAGAAGTTGGGCCCATTTCATCATCATCTGTTGGTGGCTGTGAGTGAGTGAGTGAGTGACTGAGTGAGTGAGTGAGTGAGTGAAGGTGCTGCTTTGGATGATAGAACTTGTGCCCATTTCATCATCATCTGTTGGAGGCTGTGAGTGAGTGAGTGAGTGAGTGAGTGAGTGAAGGTGTTGCTTTGGATGATAGAAGTTGTGCCCATTTCATCATCATCTATTGGTGGCTGTGAGTGAGTGAGTGAAGGTGCTGCTTTGGATGATAGAAGTTGTGCCCATTTCATCATCATCTCTTGGTGGCTGTAAGTGAGTGAGTGAGTGAAGGTGCTGCTTTGGATGATAGAAGTTGTGCCCATTTCATCATCATCTGTTGGTGGCTGTAAGTGAGTGAGTGAGTGAGGGAGTGAGTGAGTGAGGGAGTGAATGTGCTGCTTTGGATGATAGAAGTTGTGCCCATTTCACCATCATCTGTTGGTGGCTGTGAGTGAGTGAGTGAGTGAGTGGGTGAAGGTGCTGCTTTGAATGACACAAGTTGTGCCCATTTCATCATTATCTGTTGGTGGCTGTGAGTGAGTGAGTGAGTGAGGGAGTGAGTGAGTGAGTGAGTGAAGGTGCTGCTTTGGATGATAGAAGCTGTGACCATTTCTTCATCATCTGTTGGTGGCTGTGAGTGAGTGAGTGAGTGAGTGAGTGAGTGAGTGAAGGTGATGCTTTGGATGATAGAAGTTGTGACCATTTCATCATCATCTGTTGGTGGCTGTGAGCGAGCGAGCGAGTGAGTGAGTGAGTGAGTGAGTGAGTGAGTGAGTGAAGGTGCTGCTTTGGATGATAGAAGTTGTGCCCATTTCATCATCACCTGTTGGTGGCTGTGAGTGAGTGAGTGAGTGAGTGAGTGAGTGAAGGTGCTGCTTTGGATGATAGAAGTTGGGCCCATTTCATCATCATCTGTTCGTGGCTGTGAGTGAGTGAGTGAGTGACTGAGTGAGTGAAGGTGCTTCTTTGGATGATAGAAGTTGTGCCCATTTCATCATCATCTGTTCGTGGCTGTGAGTGAGTGAGTGAGTGAGTGATTGAGTGAGTGAGTGAGTGAGTGAGTGAGTGAAGGTGCTGCTTTGGATGATAGAATTTGTGCCCATGTCATCATCTGTTGGTGGCTGTGAGTGAGTGAGTGAGGGAGTGAGGGAGTGAGTGAGTGAAGGTGCTGCTTTGGATGATACATGTTGTGCCCATTTCATCATCCTTTGGTGGCTGTGAGTGAGTGAGTGAGTGAGGGAGTGAAGGTGCTGCTTTGGATGATAGTATTTCTGACCATTTCATCATCATCTGTTGGTGGCTGTGCGTGAGTGAGTGAGTGAGTGAGTGAGTGAGTGAGTGAGTGAAGGTGCTGCTTTGGATGATAGAAGTTGTGCCCATTTCATCATCATCTGTTTGTGGCTGTGAGTGAGAGAGTGAGTGAGTGAGTGAGTGAGTGACTGACTGACTGACTGACTGACTGAAGGTGCTGCTTTGGATGATAGAAGTTGTGCCCATTTCATCATCATCTGTTGGTGGCTGTGAGTGAGTGAGTGAGTGAGTGAGTGAGTGAGTGAGTGAAGGTGCTGCTTTGGATGATAGAAGTTGTGCCCATTTCATCACCATCTGTTGGTGGCTGTGAGTGAGTGAGTGAGTGAGTGAGTGAGTGAGTGAGTGAGTGAGTGAGTGAAGGTGCTGCTTTGGATGATAGAAGTTGTGCCCATTTCATCACCATCTGTTGGTGGATGTGAGTGAGTGAGTGAGTGAGTGAGTGAGTAATTGAAGTTGCTGCTTTGGATGATAGAAGTTGGGCCCATTTCATCATCATCTGTTGGTGGCTGTGAGTGACTTGTGAGTGAGTGAGTGAGTGAGTGAGTGAGTGAGTAATTGAAGGTGCTGCTTTGGATGATAGAAGTTGTGCCCATTTCATGATCATCTGTTGGTGGCTGTGAGAGAGTGACTGAGTGAGTGAGTGAGTAATTGAAGGTGCTGCTTTGGATGATAGAAGTCTTGCCCATTTCATCATCTGTTGGTGGCAGTGAGTGAGTGAGTGAGTGAAGGTGTTGCCTTGGATGATAGAAGTTGTGCCCATTTCATCATCATCTGTTGGTGGCTCTAAGTGAGTAAGTGAGTGAAGGTGCTGGTTTGGATGATAGAATTTGTGCCCATTTCACCATCATCTGTTGGTGGCTGTGAGTGAATGAGTGTGTGAGTGGGTGAAGGTTCAGCTTTGAATGACACAAGTTGTGACCATTTCGTCATCATCTGTGGGTGGCTGTGAGTGAGTGAGTGAGTGAGGGAAGGTGCAGCTTTGAATGACACAAGTTGTGAACATTTCATCATCATCTGTTGGGGGCTGTGAGTGAGTGAGTGAGTGAACGTGCAGCTTTGAATGACACAAGTTGTGACCATTTCTTCATCATCTGTTGGTGGCTGTGAGTGAGTGAGTGAGTGAGTGAGTGAGTGAGTGAAGGTGATGCTTTGGATGACAGAAGTTGTGCCCATTTCATCATCATCTGTTGGTGGCTGTGAGCGAGTGAGTGAGTGAGTGAGTGAGTGAGTGAGTGAAGGTGCTGCTTTGGATGATAGAAGTCGTGCCCATTTCATCATCATCTGTTGGTGGCTGTGAGTGAGCGAGTGAGTGAGTGAGTGAGTGAGTGAGTGAGTGAAGGTGCTGCTTTGGATGATAGAAGTTGTGCCCATTTCATCATCATCTGTTGGTGGCTGTGAGTGAGTGAGTGAGTGAGTGAGTGAGTGAGTGAGTGAGTGAAGGTGCTGCTTTGGATGATAGAAGTTGTGCCCATTTCATCATCACCTGTTGGTGGCTGTGAGCGAGTGAGTGAGTGAGTGAGTGAGTGAGTGAGTGAGTGAAGGTGCTGCTTTGGATGATAGAAGTTGGGCCCATTTCATCATCATCTGTTGGTGGCTGTGAGTGAGTGAGTGAGTGAGTGAGTGAGTGAGTGAAGGTGCTTCTTTGGATGATAGAAGTTGTGCCCATTTCATCATCACCTGTTGGTGGCTGTGAGTGACGTTGTGAGTGAGTGAGTGAGTGAGTGAGTGACGGTGCTGCTTTGGATGATAGAAGTCGTGCCCATTTCATCATCATCTGTTGGTGGCTGTGAGTGAGTGAGTGAGTGAGTGAGTGAGTGAGTGAGTGAGTGAGTGAAGGTGTTGCCTTGGATGATAGAAGTTGTGCCCATTTCATCATCATCTATTGGTGGCTGTGAGTGAGTGAGTGAAGGTGCTGCTTTGGATGATAGAAGTTGTGCCCATTTCATCATCATCTCTTGGTGGCTGTAAGTGAGTGAGTGAGTGAAGGTGCTGCTTTGGATGAGAGAAGTTGTGCCCATTTCATCATCATCTGTTGGTGGCTGTAAGTGAGTGAGTGAGTAAGGGAGTGAGTGAGTGAGGGAGTGAATGTGCTGCTTTGGATGATAGAAGTTGTGCCCATTTCACCATCATCTGTTGGTGGCTGTGAGTGAGTGAGTGAGTGAGTGAGTGGGTGAAGGTGCTGCTTTGAATGACACAAGTTGTGCCCATTTCATCATTATCTGTTGGTGGCTGTGAGTGAGTGAGTGAGTGAGTGAGTGAGTGACTGACTGACTGACTGACTGACTGAAGGTGCAGCTTTGGATGATAGAAGTTGTGCCCATTTCATCATCATCTGTTGGTGGCTGTGAGTGAGTGAGTGAGTGAGTGAGTGAGTGAGTGAGTGAGTGAAGGTGCTGCTTTGGATGATAGAAGTTGTGCCCATTTCATCACCATCTGTTGGTGGCTGTGAGTGAGTGAGTGAGTGAGTGAGTGAGTGAGTGAGTGAGTGAAGGTGCTGCTTTGGATGATAGAAGTTGTGCCCATTTCATCACCATCTGTTGGTGGATGTGAGTGAGTGAGTGAGTGAGTGAGTGAGTGAGTGAGTAATTGAAGTTGCTGCTTTGGATGATAGAAGTTGGGCCCATTTCATCATCATCTGTTGGTGGCTGTGAGTGACTTGTGAGTGAGTGAGTGAGTGAGTGAGTGAGTAATTGAAGGTGCTGCTTTGGATGATAGGAGTTGTGCCCATTTCATGATCATCTGTTGGTGGCTGTGAGAGAGTGACTGAGTGAGTGAGTGAGTAATTGAAGGTGCTGCTTTGGATGATAGAAGTCTTGCCCATTTCATCATCTGTTGGTGGCAGTGAGTGAGTGAGTGAGTGAAGGTGTTGCCTTGGATGATAGAAGTTGTGCCCATTTCATCATCATCTGTTGGTGGCTCTAAGTGAGTAAGTGAGTGAAGGTGCTGCTTTGGATGATAGAATTTGTGCCCATTTCACCATCATCTGTTGGTGGCTGTGAGTGAATGAGTGTGTGAGTGGGTGAAGGTTCAGCTTTGAATGACACAAGTTGTGACCATTTCGTCATCATCTGTGGGTGGCTGTGAGTGAGTGAGTGAGTGAGGGAAGGTGCAGCTTTGAATGACACAAGTTGTGAACATTTCATCATCATCTGTTGGGGGCTGTGAGTGAGTGAGTGAGTGAACGTGCAGCTTTGAATGACACAAGTTGTGACCATTTCTTCATCATCTGTTGGTGGCTGTGAGTGAGTGAGTGAGTGAGTGAGTGAGTGAAGGTGATGCTTTGGATGACAGAAGTTGTGCCCATTTCATCATCATCTGTTGGTGGCTGTGAGCGAGTGAGTGAGTGAGTGAGTGAGTGAGTGAGTGAGTGAAGGTGCTGCTTTGGATGATAGAAGTCGTGCCCATTTCATCATCATCTGTTGGTGGCTGTGAGTGAGTGAGTGAGTGAGTGAGTGAGTGAAGGTGCTGCTTTGGATGATAGAAGTTGTGCCCATTTCATCATCACCTGTTGGTGGCTGTGAGTGAGTGAGTGAGTGAGTGAGTGAGTGAGTGAAGGTGCTGCTTTGGATGATAGAAGTTGGGCCCATTTCATCATCATCTGTTGGTGGCTGTGAGTGAGTGAGTGAGTGAGTGAGTGAGTGAGTGAGTGAAGGTGCTTCTTTGGATGATAGAAGTTGTGCCCATTTCATCATCATCTGTTGGTGGCTGTGAGTGAGTGAGTGACTGAGTGAGTGAGTGAGTGAGTGAAGGTGCTGCTATGGATGATAGAAGTTGTGCCCATTTCGTCATCTGTTGGTGGCTGTGAGTGAGTGTGTGAGTGAGTGAGTGAAGGTGCTCCTTTGGATGATAGAAGTTGTGCCCATTTCATCATCATCTGTTGGTGGTTGTGAGTGACTTTGTGAGTGAGTGAGTGAGTGACTGAGTGAGTGAAGGTGCTGCTTTGGATGATGGAAGTTGTGCCCATTTCATCATCATCTCTTGGTGGCTGTGAGTGAGTGAGTAAGTGAAGGTGCTGCTTTGGATGATAGAATTTGTGCCCATTTCATCATCATCTGTTGGTGGCTGTGAGTGAGTGAGTGAGTGAGTGAGTGAGTGAGTGAGTGAGTGAGTGAGTGAAGGTGCTGCTTTGGTTGTTAGAAGTTGTGCCCATTTCATCATCATCTGTTGGTGGCTGTGAGTGACTTAGTGAGTGAGTGAGTGAGTGAGCTAAGGTGCTGCTTTGGATGATAGAAGTTGTGCCCATTTCATCACCATCTGTTGGTAGATGTGAGTGAGTGAGTGAGTGAGTGAGTGAAGGTGCAGCTTTGGATGATAGAAATTGTCCCCATTTCATCATCATCTGTTGGTGGCTGTGAGTGAGTGAGTGAGTGAGTGTGCTGATTTGGATGATAGAAGTTGTGCCCATTTCATCATCATCTGTTGGTGGCTGTGAGTGAGTGAGTGAGTGAGTGTGCTGATTTGGATGATAGAAGTTGTGCCCATTTCATCATCATCTGTTGGCGGCTGTGAGTGAGTGAGTGCGTGAGTGAGCTATGGTGCTGCTTTGGATGATAGAAATTGTGCCCATTTCATCATCATCTGTTCGTGGCTGTGAGTGAGTGGGTGAGTGAGTGAGTGAAGGTGCTGCTTTGGATGATGGAAGCTGTGCCCATTTCATCATCATCTGCTGGTGGCTGTGAGTGAGTGGGTGAAGGTTCAGCTTTGAATGACACAAGTTGTGACCATTTCGTCATCATCTGTTGGTGACTGTGAGTGAGTTAGTGAGTGAGTGAGTGACTGAGTGAGTGAAAGTGGTGCTTTGGATGATAGCAGTTGTGCCCATTTCATCATCATCTGTTTGTGGCTGTGAGTGAGAGAGTGAGTGAGTGAGTGAGTGACTGACTGACTGACTGACTGACTGACTGACTGAAGGTGCTGCTTTGGATGATAGAAGTTGTGCCCATTTCATCATCATCTGTTGGTGGCTGTGAGTGAGTGAGTGAGTGAGTGAGTGAGTGAGTGAGTGAAGGTGCTGCTTTGGATGATAGAAGTTGTGCCCATTTCATCACCATCTGTTGGTGGCTGTGAGTGAGTGAGTGAGTGAGTGAGTGAGTGAGTGAGTGAGTGAGTGAGTGAAGGTGCTGCTTTGGATGATAGAAGTTGTGCCCATTTCATCACCATCTGTTGGTGGATGTGAGTGAGTGAGTGAGTGAGTGAGTGAGTAATTGAAGTTGCTGCTTTGGATGATAGAAGTTGGGCCCATTTCATCATCATCTGTTGGTGGCTGTGAGTGACTTGTGAGTGAGTGAGTGAGTGAGTGAGTGAGTGAGTGAGTAATTGAAGGTGCTGCTTTGGATGATAGAAGTTGTGCCCATTTCATGATCATCTGTTGGTGGCTGTGAGAGAGTGACTGAGTGAGTGAGTGAGTAATTGAAGGTGCTGCTTTGGATGATAGAAGTCTTGCCCATTTCATCATCTGTTGGTGGCAGTGAGTGAGTGAGTGAGTGAAGGTGTTGCCTTGGATGATAGAAGTTGTGCCCATTTCATCATCATCTGTTGGTGGCTCTAAGTGAGTAAGTGAGTGAAGGTGCTGGTTTGGATGATAGAATTTGTGCCCATTTCACCATCATCTGTTGGTGGCTGTGAGTGAATGAGTGTGTGAGTGGGTGAAGGTTCAGCTTTGAATGACACAAGTTGTGACCATTTCGTCATCATCTGTGGGTGGCTGTGAGTGAGTGAGTGAGTGAGGGAAGGTGCAGCTTTGAATGACACAAGTTGTGAACATTTCATCATCATCTGTTGGGGGCTGTGAGTGAGTGAGTGAGTGAACGTGCAGCTTTGAATGACACAAGTTGTGACCATTTCTTCATCATCTGTTGGTGGCTGTGAGTGAGTGAGTGAGTGAGTGAGTGAAGGTGATGCTTTGGATGACAGAAGTTGTGCCCATTTCATCATCATCTGTTGGTGGCTGTGAGTGACGAGTGAGTGAGTGAGTGAGTGAGTGAGTGAAGGTGCTGCTTTGGATGATAGAAGTCGTGCCCATTTCATCATCATCTGTTGGTGGCTGTGAGTGAGTGAGTGAGTGAGTGAGTGAGTGAGTGAGTGAAGGTGCTGCTTTGGATGATAGAAGTTGTGCCCATTTCATCATCACCTGTTGGTGGCTGTGAGCGAGTGAGTGAGTGAGTGAGTGAGTGAGTGAGTGAAGGTGCTGCTTTGGATGATAGAAGTTGGGCCCATTTCATCATCATCTGTTGGTGGCTGTGAGTGAGTGAGTGAGTGAGTGAGTGAGTGAGTGAGTGAAGGTGCTTCTTTGGATGATAGAAGTTGTGCCCATTTCATCATCACCTGTTGGTGGCTGTGAGTGACGTTGTGAGTGAGTGAGTGAGTGAGTGAGTGAGTGACGGTGCTGCTTTGGATGATAGAAGTTGTGACCATATCATCATCACCTGTAGGTGCTTGTGAGTGAGTGAGTGAGTGAGTGAGTGAGTGAGTGAGTGAGTGAAGGTGCTGCTTTGGATGATAGAAGTTGTGCCCATTTCATCATCATCTGTTGGTGGCTGTGAGTGAGTGAGTGAGTGAGAGAGTGAGTGAGTGAGTGAGTGAGTGAGTGAGTGAGTGAGTGAGTGAAGGTGCTGCTTTGGATGATACAAGTTGAGCCCTTTTTGTTGTCATCTGATGGTGGCTGTGAGTGAGTGAGTGAGGGAGTGAGTGAGTGAGCTAAGGTGCTGCTTTGGATGATAGAAGTTGGGCCCATTTCATCATCATCTGTTGGTGGCTGTGAGTGAGTGAGTGAGTGAGTGAGTGAGTGAGTGAGTGAGTGAAGGTGCTGCTTTGGATGATAGAACTTGTGTCCATTTCATCATCATCTGTTGGAGGCTGTGAGTGAGTGAGTGAGTGAGTGAGTGAAGGTGTTGCCTTGGATGATAGAAGTTGTGCCCATTTCATCATCATCTATTGGTGGCTGTGAGTGAGTGAGTGAAGGTGCTGCTTTGGATGATAGAAGTTGTGCCCATTTCATCATCATCTCTTGGTGGCTGTAAGTGAGTGAGTGAGTGAAGGTGCTGCTTTGGATGAGAGAAGTTGTGCCCATTTCATCATCATCTGTTGGTGGCTGTAAGTGAGTGAGTGAGTGAGGGAGTGAGTGAGTGAGGGAGTGAATGTGCTGCTTTGGATGATAGAAGTTGTGACCATTTCATCATCATCTGTTGGTGGCTGTGAGTGACTTGTGAGTGAGTGAGTGAGTGGGTGAAGGTGCTGCTTTGAATGACACAAGTTGTGCCCATTTCATCATTATTTGTTGGTGGCTGTGAGTGAGTGAGTGAGTGAGTGAGGGAGTGAGTGAGGGAGTGAGTGAGTGAAGGTGCTGCTTTGGATGATAGAAGTTGTGCCCATTTAATCATCATCTGTTGGTGGCTGTGAGTGAGTGAGTGAGTGAGTGAGTGAGTGAAGGTGCTGCTTTGGATGATGGAAGTCGTGCCCATTTCATCATTATGTGTTGGTGGCTGTGAGTGAGTGAGTGAGTGAGTGAGTGAGTGAGTGAGTGAAGGTGTTGCCTTGGATGATAGAAGTTGTGCCAATTTCATCATCATCTGTTGGTGGCTCTAAGTGAGTGAGTGAGTGAAGGTGCTGCTTTGGATGATAGAATTTGTGCCCATTTCACCATCATCTGTTGGTGGCTGTGAGTGATTGAGTGAGTGGGTGAAGGTTCAGCTTTGAATGACACAAGTTGTGACCATTTCGTCATCATCTGTGGGTGGCTGTGAGTGAGTGAGTGAGTGAGTGAGTGAGTGAAGGTGCAGCTTTGAATGACACAAGTTGTGACCATTTCGTCATCATCTGTTGGTGGCTGTGAGTGAGTGAGTGAACGTGCAGCTTTGAATGACACAAGTTGTGACCATTTCATCATCATCCGTTGGTGGCTGTGAGTGAGTGAGTGAGTGAGTGAGTGAGTGAGTGAGTGAGTGAGTGAAGGTGCTGCTTTGGATGATAGAAGCTGTGACCATTTCTTCATCATCTGTTGGTGGCTGTGAGTGAGTGAGTGAGTGAGTGAGTGAAGGTGATGCTTTGGATGACAGAAGTTGTGACCATTTCATCATCATCTGTTCGTGGCTGTGAGTGAGTGAGTGACTGAGTGAGTGAGTGAAGGTGCTTCTTTGGATGATAGAAGTTGTGCCCATTTCATCATCATCTGTTCGTGGCTGTGAGTGAGTGAGTGACTGAGTGAGTGAGTGAGTGAGTGAAGGTGCTGCTTTGGATGATAGAATTTGTGCCCATGTCATCATCTGTTGGTGGCTGTGAGTGAGTGAGTGAGGGAGTGAGGGAGTGAGTGAGTGAAGGTGCTGCTTTGGATGATAGAAGTTGTGCCCATTTCATCATCATCTGTTGGTGGCTGTGAGTGAGTGAGTGAGTGAGGGAGTGAAGGTGCTGCTTTGGATGATAGTATTTCTGACCATTTCATCATCATCTGTTGGTGGCTGTGAGTGAGTGAGTGAGTGAGTGAGTGAGTGAGTGAGTGAGTGAAGGTGCTGCTTTGGATGATAGAAGTTGTGCCCATTTCATCATCATCTGTTTGTGGCTGTGAGTGAGTGAGTGAGGGAGTGAGGGAGTGAGTGACTGACTGACTGACTGACTGACTGAAGGTGCTGCTTTGGATGATAGAAGTTGTGCCCATTTCATCATCATCTGTTGGTGGCTGAGTGAGTGAGTGAGTGAGTGAGTGAGTGAGTGAGTGAAGGTGCTGCTTTGGATGATAGAAGTTGTGCCCATTTCATCACCATCTGTTGGTGGCTGTGAGTGAGTGAGTGAGTGAGTGAGTGAGTGAGTGAGTGAGTGAAGGTGCTGCTTTGGATGATAGAAGTTGTGCCCATTTCATCACCATCTGTTGGTGGATGTGAGTGAGTGAGTGAGTGAGTGAGTGAGTGAGTGAGTAATTGAAGTTGCTGCTTTGGATGATAGAAGTTGGGCCCATTTCATCATCATCTGTTGGTGGCTGTGAGTGACTTGTGAGTGAGTGAGTGAGTGAGTGAGTGAGTGAGTAATTGAAGGTGCTGCTTTGGATGATAGGAGTTGTGCCCATTTCATGATCATCTGTTGGTGGCTGTGAGAGAGTGACTGAGTGAGTGAGTGAGTAATTGAAGGTGCTGCTTTGGATGATAGAAGTCTTGCCCATTTCATCATCTGTTGGTGGCAGTGAGTGAGTGAGTGAGTGAGTGAAGGTGTTGCCTTGGATGATAGAAGTTGTGCCCATTTCATCATCATCTGTTGGTGGCTCTAAGTGAGTAAGTGAGTGAAGGTGCTGCTTTGGATGATAGAATTTGTGCCCATTTCACCATCATCTGTTGGTGGCTGTGAGTGAATGAGTGTGTGAGTGGGTGAAGGTTCAGCTTTGAATGACACAAGTTGTGACCATTTCGTCATCATCTGTGGGTGGCTGTGAGTGAGTGAGTGAGTGAGGGAAGGTGCAGCTTTGAATGACACAAGTTGTGAACATTTCATCATCATCTGTTGGGGGCTGTGAGTGAGTGAGTGAGTGAACGTGCAGCTTTGAATGACACAAGTTGTGACCATTTCTTCATCATCTGTTGGTGGCTGTGAGTGAGTGAGTGAGTGAGTGAGTGAGTGAGTGAGTGAAGGTGATGCTTTGGATGACAGAAGTTGTGCCCATTTCATCATCATCTGTTGGTGGCTGTGAGCGAGTGAGTGAGTGAGTGAGTGAGTGAGTGAGTGAGTGAGTGAGTGAAGGTGCTGCTTTGGATGATAGAAGTCGTGCCCATTTCATCATCATCTGTTGGTGGCTGTGAGTGAGTGAGTGAGTGAGTGAGTGAGTGAGTGAAGGTGCTGCTTTGGATGATAGAAGTTGTGCCCATTTCATCATCACCTGTTGGTGGCTGTGAGTGAGTGAGTGAGTGAGTGAGTGAGTGAAGGTGCTGCTTTGGATGATAGAAGTTGTGCCCATTTCATCATCATCTGTTGGTGGTTGTGAGTGACTTTGTGAGTGAGTGAGTGAGTGAGTGAGTGAGTGAGTGAAGGTGCTTCTTTGGATGATAGAAGTTGTGCCCATTTCGTCATCTGTTGGTGGCTGTGAGTGAGTGTGTGAGTGAGTGAGTGAAGGTGCTCCTTTGGATGATAGAAGTTGTGCCCATTTCATCATCATCTGTTGGTGGTTGTGAGTGACTTTGTGAGTGAGTGAGTGAGTGACTGAGTGAGTGAAGGTGCTGCTTTGGATGATGGAAGTTGTGCCCATTTCATCATCATCTCTTGGTGGCTGTGAGTGAGTGAGTAAGTGAAGGTGCTGCTTTGGATGATAGAATTTGTGCCCATTTCATCATCATCTGTTGGTGGCTGTGAGTGAGTGAGTGAGTGAGTGAGTGAGTGAGTGAGTGAGTGAAGGTGCTGCTTTGGTTGTTAGAAGTTGTGCCCATTTCATCATCATCTGTTGGTGGCTGTGAGTGACTTAGTGAGTGAGTGAGTGAGTGAGCTAAGGTGCTGCTTTGGATGATAGAAGTTGTGCCCATTTCATCACCATCTGTTGGTGGCTGTGAGTGAGTGAGTGAGTGAGTGAGTGAGTGAGTGAGTGAGTGAAGGTGCTGCTTTGGATGATAGACGTTGTGCCCATTTAGTCATCATCTGTTGGTGGCTGTGAGTGAGTGAGTGAGTGAGTGAGTGTGCTGATTTGGATGATGTAAGTTGTGCCTATTTCATCACCATCTGTTGGTAGATGTGAGTGAGTGAGTGAGTGAGTGAGTGAGTGAGTGAGTGAAGGTGCAGCTTTGGATGATAGAAATTGTCCCCATTTCATCATCATCTGTTGGTGGCTGTGAGTGAGTGAGTGAGTGAGTGTGCTGATTTGGATGATAGAAGTTGTGCCCATTTCATCATCATCTGTTGGTGGCTGTGAGTGAGTGAGTGAGTGAGTGTGCTGATTTGGATGATAGAAGTTGTGCCCATTTCATCATCATCTGTTGGCGGCTGTGAGTGAGTGAGTGCGTGAGTGAGCTATGGTGCTGCTTTGGATGATAGAAATTGTGCCCATTTCATCATCATCTGTTCGTGGCTGTGAGTGAGTGGGTGAGTGAGTGAGTGAAGGTGCTGCTTTGGATGATGGAAGCTGTGCCCATTTCATCATCATCTGCTGGTGGCTGTGAGTGAGTGGGTGAAGGTTCAGCTTTGAATGACACAAGTTGTGACCATTTCGTCATCATCTGTTGGTGACTGTGAGTGAGTTAGTGAGTGAGTGAGTGACTGAGTGAGTGAAAGTGGTGCTTTGGATGATAGCAGTTGTGCCCATTTCATCATCATGTGTTGGTGGCTGTAAGTGAGTGAGTGAGTGAAGGTGCTGCTTTGGATGGCAGAATTAGTCCCCATTTCCACATCATCTGTTTGTGGCTGTGAGTGAGTGAGTGAGTGAGTGAGTGAGTGAATTAGTGAGTGAGTGAGTGAGTGAGTGAGTGAGTGAGTGAGTGAGTAACGGTGCTGCTTTGGATGATAGAAGTTGTGCCCATTTCATCATCACCTGTTGGTGGCTGTGAGTGAGTGAGTGAGTGAGTGAATTAGTGAGTGAGTGAGTGAGTGAGAGAGTGAGTAACGGTGCTGCTTTGGATGATAGAAGTTGTGACCATTTCATCAACATCTGTTGGTGGCTGTGAGTGAGTGAGTGAGTGAGTGAGTGAAGGTGCAGCTTTGAATGACACAAGTTGTGCCCATTTCATCATCATCTGTTGGTGGCTGTGAGTGAGTGAGTGAGTGAGTGAGTGAAGGTGCTGCTTTGGATGACAGAATTTGTGCCCATTTCCACATCATCTGTTGGTGGCTGTGAGTGAGTGAGTGAATGAGTGAGTGAGTGAGTGAGTGAGTGAGTGAGTGAGTGAGTGAAGGTGCTGCTTTGGATGATAGAAGTTGTGCCCATTTCATCATCACCTGTTGGTGGCTGTGAATGAGTGAGTGAGTGAGTGAGTGAGTGACGGTGCTGCTTTGGATGATAGAAGTTGTGCCCATTTCATCATCACCTGTTGGTGGCTCTGAGTTGTGAGTGAGTGAGTGAGTGAGTGAAGGTGCTGCTTTGAATGACACAAGTTGTGCCCATTTCATCATCATCTGTTGGTGGCTGTGAGTGGGTGAGTGAGTGAGTGAGTGAGTGAGTGAGTGAAAGTGGTGCTTTTGATGATAGCAGTTGTGCCATTTCATCATCATCTGTTGGTGGCTGTGAGTGAGTGAGTGAGTGAGTGAATGAGTGAAGGTGTTGCCTTGGATTATAGAAGTTGTCCCCATTTCATCATCATCTGTTGGTGGTTGTGAGTGACTTTGTGAGTGAGTGAGTGAGTGACTGAGTGAGTGAAGGTGCTGCTTTGGATGAGAGAAGTTGTGCCCATTTCATCATCATCTGTTGGTGGCTGTGAGTGAGTGAGTAAGTGAAGGTGCTGCTTTGGATGATAGAAGTTGTGCCCATTTCATCATCATCTGTTGGTGGCTGTGAGTGAGTGAGTGAGTGAGTGAGTGAGTGAGTGAGTGAAGGTGCTGCTTTGGTTGTTAGAAGTTGTGCCCATTTCATCATCATCTGTTGGTGGCTGTGAGTGAGTGAGTGAGTGAGTGAGTGAGTGAGTGAAGGTGCTGCTGTGGATGATAGAATCTGTGACCATTTCATCATCATCTGTTGGTGGCTGTGAGTGACTTAGTGAGTGAGTGAGTGAGTGAGTGAGCTAAGGTGCTGCTTTGGATGATAGAAGTTGTGCCCATTTCATCACCATCTGTTGGTGGCTGTGAGTGAGTGAGTGAGTGAGTGTGCTGCTTTGGATGATAGAATTTGTGCCCATATCATCATATGTTGGTGGCTGTGAGTGAGTGAGTGAGTGAGTGAGTGAGTGAGTGAGTGAAGGTGCAGCTTTGGATGATAGAAATTGTCCCCATTTCATCATCATCTGTTGGTGGCTGTGAGTGAGTGAGTGAGTGAGTGAGTGTGCTGATTTGAATGATAGAAGTTGTGCCCATTTCATCATCATCTCTTGGTGGCTGTGAGTGAGTGAGTGAGTGAGTGTGCTGATTTGGATGATAGAAGTTGTGCCCATTTCATCATCATCTGTTGGCGGCTGTGAGTGAGTGAGTGCGTGAGTGAGCTATGGTGCTCCTTTGGATGATAGAAATTGTGCCCATTTCATCATCATCTGTTCGTGGCTGTGAGTGAGTGAGTGAGTGAGTGAGTGAGTGAGTGAGTGAAGGTGCTGCTTTGGATGATGGAAGCTGTGCCCATTTCATCATCATCTGCTGGTGGCTGTGAGTGAGTGGGTGAAGGTTCAGCTTTGAATGACACAAGTTGTGCCCATTTCATCATCATCTGTTGGTGGCTGTGAGTGAGTTAGTGAGTGAGTGAGTGAGTGAGTGAGTGAGTGAGTGAAGGTGCTGCTTTGGATGGCAGAATTTGTCCCCATTTCCACATCATCTGTTTGTGGCTGTGAGTGAGTGAGTGAGTGAGTGAGTGAATTAGTGAGTGAGTGAGTGAGTGAGTGAGTGAGTGAGTGAAGGTGCTGCTTTGGATGATAGAAGTTGTGCCCATTTCATCATCACCTGTTGGTGGCTGTGAGTGAGTGAGTGAGTGAGTGAGTAAGTGAGTGAGTGAGTGAAGGTGCTGCTTTGGATGATAGAAGTTGTGACCATTTCATCAACATCTGTTGGTGGCTGTGAGTGAGTGAGTGAATGAGTGAAGGTGCAGCTTTGAATGACACAAGTTGTGCCCATTTCATCATCATCTGTTGGTGGCTGTGAGTGGGTGAGTGAGTGAGTGAGTGAGTGAAAGTGGCGCTTTTGATGATAGCAGTTGCGCCATTTCATCATCATCTGTTGGTGGCTGTGAGTGAGTGAGTGAATGAGTGAAGGTGTTGCCTTGGATTATAGAAGTTTTCCCCATTTCATCATCATCTGTTGGTGGCTGTGAGTGAGTGAGTGAGTGAGTGAGTGAGTGAATGAGTGAGTGAGTGAAGGTGTTGCCTTGGATGATAGAAGTTGTCCCCATTTCATCATCATCTGGTGGTGGCTGTGAGTGAGTGAGTGAGTGAGTGAGTGAGTGAGTGAAGGTGCTGCTTTGGATGGCAGAATTTGTGCCCATTTCCACATCATCTGTTGGTGGCTGTGAGTGAGTGAGTGAATTAGTGAGTGAGTGAGTGAGTGAGTGAGTGAGTGAGTGAGTGAAGGTGCTGCTTTAGATGATAGAAGTTGTGCCCATTTCATCATCACCTGTTGGTGGCTGTGAGTGAGTGAGTGAGTGAGTGACTGACGGTGCTGCTTTGGATGGCAGAATTTGTGACCGTTTCCACATCATCTGTTGGTGGCTGTGAGTGAGTGAGTGAGTGAGTGAGTGAATGAGTGAAGGTGTTGCCTTGGATTATAGAAGTTGTCCCCATTTCATCATCATCTGTTGGTGGCTGTGAGTGAGTGAGTGAGTGAGTGAATGAGTGAGTGAGTGAAGGTGTTGCCTTGGATGATAGAAGTTGTCCCCATTTCATCATCATCTGGTGGTGGCTGAGAGTGAGTGAGTGAGTGAGTGAGTGAGTGAGTGAGTGAAGGTGCTGCTTTGGATGGCAGAATTTGTGCCCATTTCCACATCATCTGTTGGTGGCTGTGAGTGAGTGAGTGAATTAGTGAGTGAGTGAGTGAGTGAGTGAGTGAGTGAAGGTGCTGCTTTGGATGATAGAAGTTGTGCCCATTTCATCATCATCTGTTGGTGGCTGTGAGTGAGTGAGTGAGTGAGTGAGTGACGGTGCTGCTTTGGATGATAGAAGTTGTGCCCATTTCATCATCATCTGTTGGTGGCTGTAAGTGAGTGAGTGTGTGAGTGAGTGAGTGAGTGAGTGAGTGAAGGTGTTGCTTTGGATGATAGAAGTTGTGACCATTTCATTAACATCTGTTGGTGGCTGTGAGTGAGTGAGTGAGTGAGTGAGTGAAGGTGCAGCTTTGAATGACACAAGTTGTGCCCATTTCATCATCATCTGTTGGTGGCTGTGAGAGGGTGAGTGAGTGAGTGAGTGAGTGAGTGAAAGTGGTGCTTTTGAGGATAGCAGTTGTGCCATTTCATCATCATCTGTTGGTGGGTGTGAGTGAGTGAGTGAGTGAGTGAGTGAGTGAGTGAAGGTGTTGCCGTGGATGATAGAAGTTTTCCCCATTTCATCATCATCTGTTGGTGGCTGTGAGTGAGTGAGTGAGTGAGTGAGTGAGTGAGTGAGTGAGTGAAAGTGGTGCTTTTGATGATAGCAGTTGTGCCCATTTCATCATCATCTTTTGGTGGCTGTTAGTGAGTGAGTGAGTAAGTGAGTGAGTTAGTGAAAGTGGGGCTTTGTATGATATTTGTGCCCATTTCATCATCATCTGTTGGTGGCTGTGAGTGAGTGAGTGAGTGAGTGAGTGAGTGAGTGAGTGAGTGAGTGAAGGTGCTGCTTTGGATGATAGAAGTTGTGCCCTTTTTATTGTCATCATTGGTGGCTGTGAGTGAGTGAGTGTGTGAGCGAGTGAGTGAGTGAGTGAAGATGCTGCTTTGGATGATAGAATTTGTGCCCATTTCATCATCATCTGTTGGTGGCTGTGAGTGAGTGAGTGATTGAGTGATTGAGTGAGTGAGTGAGTGAGTGAGTGAGTGAAGGTGCTGCTTTGGATGATAGTTGTGCCCATTTCATCATCATCTGTTGGTGGCTGTGAGTGAGTGAGTGAGTGAGTGAGTGAGTGAGTGAGTGAGTGAGTGAAGGTGTGGCCTTGGATGATAGAAGTTGTGCCCATTTCATCATCATCTGTTGGTGGCTGTAAGAGAGTGAGTGAGTGAAGGTGCTGCTTTGGATGACAGAAGTGGTGACCATTTCATCATCATCTGTTGGTGGCTGTGAGTGAGTGAGTGGGTGAGTGAGTGAGTGAGTGAGTGAGTGAGTGAAGGTGCTGCTTTGGATGATAGAAGTTGTCCCCATTTCATCATCGTCTGTTGGTGGCTGTGAGTGAGTGAGTGAGTGGGTGAAGGTGCTGCTTTGAATGACACAAGTTGTGCCCATTTCATCATCATCTGTTGGTGGGTGTAAGTGAGTGAGTGAGTGAAGTTGCTGCTTTGGGTGATAGAATTTGTGCCCATTTCATCATCATCTGTTGGTGGCTGTGAGTGAGTGAGTGAGTGAGTGAGTGAGTGAGTGAGTGAGTGAGTGAGTGAAGGTGCTGCTTTGGATGATAGCAGTTGTGCCCATTTCATCATCATCTGTTGGTGCCTGTGAGGGAGTGAGTGAGGGAGTGAGTGAGGGAGTGAGTGAAGGTGCTGCTTTGGATGATGGAAGTTGTGCCCATTTCCTCATCATCTGTTGGTGGCTGTGAGTGAGTGAGTGAGTGGGTGGGTGAAGGTTCAGCTTTGAATGACACAAGTTGTGAGCATTTCGGCATCATCTGTTGGTGGCTGTGAGTGAGTGAGTGAGTGAGTGAGTGAGTGAGTGACGGTGCTGCTTTGGATGATAGAAGTTGTGCCCATTACATCATCACCTTTTGGTGCCTGTGAGTGAGTGAGTGAGTGAGTGAGTGAGTGAGTGAAGGTGCTGCTTTGGATGATAGAAGTTGTGCCCATTTCATCATCACCTGTTGGTGCCTGTGAGTGAGTGAGTTAGTGAGTGAGTGAGTGAGTGAGTGAGTGAAGGTGCTGCTTTGGATGATAGAAGTCGTGCCTATTTCATCATCATCTGTTGGTGGCTGTGAGTGACTGAGTGAGTGAGTGAGTGAAGGTGCTGCTTTGGATGATAGAAGTTGTGCCCTTTTTATCGTCATCTGTTGGTGGCTGTGAGTGAGTGAGTGAGTGAGTGAGTGAGTGAGTGAGTGAAGGTGCTGCTTTGGATGATAGAAGTTGTGCCCATTTCATCATCATTTTCTGGTGGCTGTGAGTGACTTTGTGAGTGAGTGAGTGAGTGAGTGAGTGAGTGAGTGAGTGAAGGTGCTGCTTTTGATGATGGAAGTCGTGCCCATTTCATCATCATCTCTTGGTGGCTGTGAGTGAGTGAGTGAGTGAGTGAGTGAGTGAGTGAGTGAAGGTGATGCTTTTGAGGATAGAATTTGTGCCCATTTCATCATCATCTGTTGGTGGCTGTGAGTGAGTGAGTGAGTGAGTGAGTGAGTGAGTGAGTGAGTGAAGGTGCTGCTTTGGATGATAGAAGTTGTGCCCATTACATCATCACCTTTTGGTGCCTGTGAGTGAGTGAGTGAGTGAGTGAGTGAGTGAGTGAGTGAAGGTGCTGCTTTGGATGATAGAAGTTGTGCCCATTTCATCATCACCTGTTGGTGCCTGTGAGTGAGTGAGTGAGTGAGTGAGTGAAGGTGCTGCTTTGGATGATAGAAGTCGTGCCCATTTCATCATCATCTGTTGGTGGCTGTGAGTGACTGAGTGAGTGAGTGAGTGAGTGAAGGTGCTGCTTTGGATGATAGAAGTTGTGCCCTTTTTATCGTCATCTGTTGGTGGCTGTGAGTGAGTGAGTGAGTGAGTGAGTGAGTGAGTGAGTGAAGGTGCTGCTTTGGATGATAGAAGTTGTGCCCATTTCATCATCATTTTCTGGTGGCTGTGAGTGACTTTGTGAGTGAGTGAGTGAGTGAGTGAGTGAGTGAGTGAAGGTGCTGCTTTTGATGATGGAAGTCGTGCCCATTTCATCATCATCTCTTGGTGGCTGTGAGTGAGTGAGTGAGTGAGTGAGTGAGTGAGTGAGTGAAGGTGATGCTTTTGAGGATAGAATTTGTGCCCATTTCATCATCATCTCTTGGTGGCTGTGAGTGAGTGAGTGAGTGAGTGAGTGAGTGAAGGTGATGCTTTTGAGGATAGAATTTGTGCCCATTTCATCATCAGCTGTTGGTGGCTGTGAGTGAGTGAGTGAGTGAGTGAGTGACGGTGCTGCTTTGGATGATAGAAGTTGTGACCATTTCATCATCATCTGTTGGTGGCTGTGAGTGAGTGAGTGACTGAGTGAGTGAGTGAAGGTGCTTCTTTGGATGATAGAAGTTGTGCCCATTTCATCATCATCTGTTCGTGGCTGTGAGTGAGTGAGTGAGTGAGTGAGTGAGTGAGTGAGTGAGTGAGTGAAGGTGCTGCTTTGGATGATAAAAATTGTGCCCATTTCATCATAACCTGTTGGTGGCTGTGAGTGAGTGAGTGAGTGAGTGAATGAATGACTGAAGGTGCTGCTTTGGATGATACATGTTGTGCCCATTTCATCATCATCTGTTGGTGGCTGTAAGTGAGTGAGTGAGTGAGGGAGTGAAGGTGCCTCTTTGGATGATAGAAGTTGTGCCCATTTCATCATCATCTGTTTGTGGCTGTGAGTGAGAGAGTGAGTGAGTGAGTGACTGACTGACTGACTGACTGACTGACGGACTGAAGGTGCTGCTTTAGATGATAGAAGTTGTGCCCATTTCATCATCATCTGTTGGTGGCTGTGAGTGAGTGAGTGAGTGAGTGAGTGAGTGAGTGAGTGAAGGTGTTGCCTTGGATGATAGAAGTTTTCCCCATTTCATCACCATCTGTTGGTGGCTGTGAGTGAGTGAGTGAGTGAGTGAGTGAGTGAGTGAGTGAGTGAAGGTGCTGCTTTGGATGATAGAAGTTGTGCCCATTTCATCACCATCTGTTGGTGGATGTGAGTGAGTGAGTGAGTGAGTAATTGAAGTTGCTGCTTTGGATGATAGAAGTTGGGCCCATTTCATCATCATCTGTTGGTGGCTGTGAGTGACTTGTGAGTGAGTGAGTGAGTGAGTGAGTGAGTAATTGAAGGTGCTGCTTTGGATGATAGAAGTTGTGCCCATTTCATCATCATCTGTTGGTGGCTGTGAGTGAGTGAGTGAGTGAGTGGGTGAAGGTTCAGCTTTGAATGACACAAGTTGTGAACATTTCATCATCATCTGTTGGTGGCTGTGAGTGAGTGAGTGAGTGAACATGCAGCTTTGAATGACACAAGTTGTGAACATTTCATCATCATCTGTTGGTGGCTGTGAGTGAGTGAGTGAACATGCAGCTTTGAATGACACAAGTTGTGACCATTTCATCATCATCTGTTGGTGGCTGTGAGCGAGTGAGTGAGTGAGTGAGTGAGTGAGTGAAGGTGCTGCTTTGGATGATAGAAGTCGTGCCCATTTCATCATCATCTGTTGGTGGCTGTGAGTGAGTGAGTGAGTGAGTGAGTGAGTGAGTGAGTGAGTGAAGGTGCTGCTTTGGATGATAGAAGTTGTGCCCATTTCATCATCACCTGTTGGTGGCTGTGAGCGAGTGAGTGAGTGAGTGAGTGAGTGAGTGAGTGAGTGAGTGAAGGTGCTGCTTTGGATGATAGAAGTTGGGCCCATTTCATCATCATCTGTTGGTGGCTGTGAGTGAGTGAGTGAGTGAGTGAGTGAGTGAGTGAGTGAAGGTGCTTCTTTGGATGATAGAAGTTGTGCCCATTTCATCATCATCTGTTGGTGGCTGTGAGTGAGTGAGTGAGTGAGTGAGTGAGTGAGTGAGTGAGTGAAGGTGCTGCTATGGATGATAGAAGTTGTGCCCATTTCGTCATCTGTTGGTGGCTGTGAGTGAGTGACTGAGTGAGTGAGTGAAGGTGCTCCTTTGGATGATAGAAGTTGTGCCCATTTCATCATCATCTGTTGGTGGTTGTGAGTGAGTGAGTGAGTGAGTGAGTGAGTGAGTGAGTGAGTGACTGAGTGAGTGAAGGTGCTGCTTTGGATGATGGAAGTTGTGCCCATTTCATCATCATCTCTTGGTGGCTGTGAGTGAGTGAGTGAGTGAAGGTGCTGCTTTGGATGATAGAATTTGTGCCCATATCATCATCTGTTGGTGGCTGTGAGTGAGTGATTGAGTGAGTGAGTGAGTGAGTGAGTGAAGGTGCTGCTTTGGATGATAGAATCTGTGACCATTTCATCGTCATCTGTTGGTGGCTGTGAGTGACTTAGTGAGTGAGTGAGTGAGTGAGCTAAGGTGCTGCTTTGGATGATAGAAGTTGTGCCCATTTAGTCATCATCTGTTGGTGGCTGTGAGTGAGTGAGTGAGTGAGTGTGCTGATTTGCATGATGGAAGTTGTGCCTATTTCATCACCATCTGTTGGTAGCTGTGAGTGAGTGAGTGAGTGAGTGAGTGAGTGAGTGAGTGAAGGTGCAACTTTGGATGATAGAAATTGTCCCCATTTCATCATCATCTGTTGGTGGCTGTGAGTGAGTGAGTGAGTGAGTGAGTGTGCTGATTTGGATGATAGAAGTTGTGCCCATTTCATCATCATCTGTTGGTGGCTGTGAGTGAGTGACTGAGTGTGCTGATTTGGATGATAGAAGTTGTGCCCATTTCATCATCATCTGTTGGTGGCTGTGAGTGAGTGAGTGAGTGAGTGTGCTGATTTGGATGATAGAAGTTGTGCCCATTTCATCATCATCTGTTGGCGGCTGTGAGTGAGAGAGTGAGTGAGTGAGATATGGTGCTGCTGTGGATGATAGAAATTGTGCCCATTTCATCATCATCTGTTCGTGGCTGTGAGTGAGTGAGTGAGTGAGTGACGGTGCTGCTTTGGATGATAGAAGTTGTGCCCATTTCATCATCACCTGTTGATGGCTGTGAGTGAGTGTGTGAGTGAGTGAGTGAGTGAGTGAAGGTGCTGCTTTGGATGATAGAAGTTGTGACCATTTCATCAACATCTGTTGGTGGCTGTAAGTGAGTGAGTGAGTGAAGGGGCTGCTTTGGATGGCAGAATTTGTCCCCATTTCCACATCATCTGTTTGTGGCTGTGAGTAAGTGAGTGAGTGAGTGAATTAGTGAGTGAGTGAGTGAGTGAGTGAGTGAGTAACGGTGCTGCTTTGGATGATAGAAGTTGTGCCCATTTCATCATCACCTGTTGGTGGCTGTGAGTGAGTGAGTGAGTGAGTGAGTGAGTGAGTGAGTGAAGGTGCTGCTTTGGATGATAGAAGTTGTGCCCATTTCATCAACATCTGTTGGTGGCTGTGAGTGAGTGAGTGAGTGAGTGAAGGTGCTGCTTTGAATGACACAAGTTGTGCCCATTTCATCATCATCTGTTGGTGGCTGTGAGTGGGTGAGTGAGTGAGTGAGTGAAAGTGGTGCTTTTGATGATAGCAGTTGTGCCATTTCATCATCATCTGTTGGTGGCTGTGAGTGAGTGAGTGAGTGAGTGAGTGAATGAGTGAAGGTGTTGCCTTGGATGATAGAAGTTGTCCCCATTTCATCATCATCTGTTGGTGGCTGTGAGTGAGTGAGTGAGTGAGTGAGTGAGTGAGTGAGTGAGTGACGGTGCTGCTTTGGATGATAGAAGTTGTGCCCATTTCATCATCACCTGTTGGTGGCTGTGAGTGAGTGAGTGTGTGAGTGAGTGAGTGAGTGAAGGTGCTGCTTTGGATGATAGAAGTTGTGCCCATTTCATCAACATCTGTTGGTGGCTGTGAGTGAGTGAGTGAGTGAGTGAGTGAAGGTGCTGCTTTGGATGACACAAGTTGTGCCCATTTCATCATCATCTGTTGGTGGCTGTGAGTGGGTGAGTGAGTGAGTGAGTGAGTGAGTGAGTGAGTGAAAGTGGTGCTTTTGAGGATAGCAGTTGTGCCATTTCATCATCATCTGTTGGTGGCTGTGAGCGAGTGAGTGAGTGAGTGAGTGAGTGAATGAGTGAGTGAGTGAAGGTGCTGCCTTGAATGATAGAAGTTGTCCCCATTTCATCATCATCTGTTGGTGGCTGTGAGTGAGTGAGTGAGTGAGTGAGTGAGTGAGTGAGTGAGTGAAAGTGGTGCTTTTGATGATAGCAGTTGTGCCCATTTCATCATCATCTGTTGGTGGCTGTGAGTGAGTGAGTGAGTGAGTGAGTGAGTGAGTGAGTGAGTGAGAGAAGGTGCTGCTTTGGATGATAGAAGTTGTGCCCTTTTTATTGTCATCATTGGTGGCTGTGAGTGAGTGAGTGTGTGAGCGAGTGAGTGAGTGAGTGAAGATGCTGCTTTGGATGATAGAATTCGTGCCCATTTCATCATCATCTGTTGGTGGCTGTGAGTGAGTGAGTGAGTGAGTGAGTGAGTGAAGGTGTTGCCTTGGATGATCGAAGTTGTGCCCATTTCATCATCATCTGTTGGTGGCTGTAAGAGAGTGAGTGAGTGAAGGTGCTGCTTTGGATGACAGAAGTGGTGACCATTTCATCATCATCTGTTGGTGGCTGTGAGTGAGTGAGTGGGTGAGTGAGTGAGTGAGTGAGTGAGTGAGTGAAGGTGCTGCTTTGGATGATAGAAGTTGTCCCCATTTCATCATCGTCTGTTGGTGGCTGTGAGTGAGTGAGTGAGTGGGTGAAGGTTCAGCTTTGAATGACACAAGTTGTGCCCATTTCGTCATCATCTGTTGGTGGCTGTAAGTGAGTGAGTGAGTGAAGTTGCTGCTTTGGGTGATAGAATTTGTGCCCATTTCATCATCATCTGTTGGTGGCTGTGAGTGAGTGAGTGAGTGAGTGAGTGAGTGAGTGAGCTATGGTGCTGCTTTGGATGATAGAAATTGTGCCCATTTCATCATCATCTGTTGGTGGCTGTGAGTGAGTGAGTGAGTGAGTGAGTGAGTGAGTGAGTGAGTGAAGGTGCTGCTTTGGATGATGGAAGCTGTGCCCAATTCATCATCATCTGCTGGTGGCTGTGAGTGAGTGGGTGAAGGTTCAGCTTTGAATGACACAAGTTGTGACCATTTCGTCATCATCTGTTGGTGACTGTGAGTGAGTAAGTGAAGGTGCTGCTTTGAATGACACAAGTTGTGACCGTTTCCACATCATCTGTTGGTGGCTGTGAGTGAGTGAGTGAGTGAGTGAGTAATTGAAGGTGCTGCTTTGGATGATAGAAGTCGTGCCCATTTCATCATCATCTGTTGGTGGATGTGAGTGAGTGAGTGAGCGAGTGAAGGTGCTGCTTTGGATGATAGAAGTTGTGCCCATTTCATCATCATCTGTTGGTGGCTGTGAGTGAGTGAGTGAGTGGGTGAAGGTTCAGCTTTGAATGACACAAGTTGTGACCATTTCATCCTCATTCATTGGTGGCTGTGAGTGAGTGAGTGAGTGAGTGAGTGAGTGAGTGAAAGTGCTGATTTGGATGATAGAAGTTGTGCCCATTTCATAATCACCTGTTGGTGGCTGTGAGTGAGTGAGTGAGTGAGTGAGTGGAAGTGGTGCTTTTGATGATAGCAGTTGTGCCATTTCATCATCATCTGTTGGTGGCTGTGAGTGAGTGAGTGAGTGAGTGAGTGAGTGAATGAGTGAAGGTGTTGCCTTGGATGATAGAAGTTGTCCCCATTTCATCATCATCTGTTGGTGGCTGTGAGTGAGTGAGTGAGTGAGTGAGTGAATGAGTGAGTGAGTGAAGGTGTTGCCTTGGATGATAGAAGTTGTCCCCATTTCATCATCATCTGGTGGTGGCTGTGAGTGAGTGAGTGAGTGAGTGAGTGAGTGAGTGAGTGAAGGTGCTGCTTTGGATGGCAGAATTCGTGCCCATTTCCACATCATCTGTTGGTGGCTGTGAGTGAGTGAGTGAGTGAGTGAGTGAGTGAGTGACGGTGCTGCTTTGGATGATAGAAGTTGTGCCCATTTCATCATCACCTGTTGGTGGCTGTGAGTGAGTGTGTGAGTGAGTGAGTGAGTGAAGGTGCTGCTTTGGATGATAGAAGTTGTGCCCATTTCATCAACATCTGTTGGTGGCTGTGAGTGAGTGAGTGAGTGAGTGAGTGAAGGTGCAGCTTTGAATGACACAAGTTGTGCCCATTTCATCATCATCTGTTGGTGGCTGTGAGTGGGTGAGTGAGTGAGTGAGTGAGTGAGTGAGTGAGTGAGTGAGTGAAAGTGGTGCTTTTGAGGATAGCAGTTGTGCCATTTCATCATCATCTGTTGGTGGCTGTGAGTGAGTGAGTGAGTGAGTGAGTGAATGAGTGAGTGAGTGAAGGTGCTGCCTTGAATGATAGAAGTTGTCCCCATTTCATCATCATCTGTTGGTGGCTGTGAGTGAGTGAGTGAGTGAGTGAGTGAGTGAGTGAGTGAAAGTGGTGCTTTTGATGATAGCAGTTGTGCCCATTTCATCATCATCTGTTGGTGGCTGTGAGTGAGTGAGTGAGTGAGTGAGTGAGTGAGTGAGTGAGTGAGAGAAGGTTCTGCTTTGGATGATAGAAGTTGTGCCCTTTTTATTGTCATCATTGGTGGCTGTGAGTGAGTGAGTGTGTGAGCGAGTGAGTGAGTGAGTGACGATGCTGCTTTGGATGATAGAATTCGTGCCCATTTCATCATCATCTGTTGGTGGCTGTAAGAGAGTGAGTGAGTGAAGGTGCTGCTTTGGATGACAGAAGTGGTGACCATTTCATCATCATCTGTTGGTGGCTGTGAGTGAGTGAGTGGGTGAGTGAGTGAGTGAGTGAGTGAGTGAGTGAGTGAAGGTGCTGCTTTGGATGATAGAAGTTGTCCCCATTTCATCATCGTCTGTTGGTGGCTGTGAGTGAGTGAGTGAGTGGGTGAAGGCTCAGCTTTGAATGACACAAGTTGTGCCCATTTCGTCATCATCTGTTGGTGGCTGTAAGTGAGTGAGTGAGTGAAGTTGCTGCTTTGGGTGATAGAATTTGTGCCCATTTCATCATCATCTGTTGGTGGCTGTGAGTGAGTGAGTGAGTGAGTGAGTGAGTGAGTGAGTGAAGGTGCTGCTTTGGATGATAGAAGTTGTGCCCATTTCATCATCATCTGTTGGTGGCTGTGAGTGAGTGAGTGAGTGAGTGAGTGAGTGAGTGAGTGAAGGTGCTGCTTTGGATGATAGAAGTTGTGCCCATTTCATCATCATGTGTTCGTGGCTGTGAGTGAGTGAGTGAGTGAGTGAGTGAGTGAGTGAGTGAGTGAAGGTGCTGCTTTGGATGATAGAAGTTGTGCCCATTTCATCATCATCTGTTGGTGGCTGTGAGTGAGTGAGTGAGTGAGTGAGTGAGTGAAGGTGCTGCTTTGGATGGCAGAATTTGTGCCCATTTCCACATCATCTGTTGGTGGCTGTGAGTGAGTGAGTGAGAGAATTAGTGAGTGAGTGAGTGAGTGAGTGAGTGAGTGAGTGAAGGTGTTGCTTTGGATGATAGAAGTTGTGCCCATTTCATCATCATGTGTTCGTGGCAGTGAGTGAGTGAGTGAGTGAGTGAGTGAGTGAGTGAGTGAAGGTGCTGCTTTGGATGATAGAAGTTGTGCCCATTTCATCATCATCTGTTGGTGGCTGTGAGTGAGTGAGTGAGTGAGTGAGTGAGTGAGTGAAGGTGCTGCTTTGGATGGCAGAATTTGTGCCCATTTCCACATCATCTGTTGGTGGCTGTGAGTGAGTGAGTGAGAGAATTAGTGAGTGAGTGAGTGAGTGAGTGAGTGGGTGAAGGTTCAGCTTTGAATGACACAAGTTGTGACCATTTCGTCATCATCTGTTGGTGACTGTGAGTGAGTGAGTAAGTGAAGGTGCTGCTTTGGATGGCAGAATTTGTGACCGTTTCCACATCATCTGTTGGTGGCTGTGAGTGAGTGAGTGAGTGAGTGAGTGAGTGAGTGAGTGAGTAATTGAAGGTGCTGCTTTGGATGATAGAAGTCGTGCCCATTTCATCATCATCTGTTGGTGGATGTGAGTGAGTGAGTGAGCGAGTGAAGGTGCTGCTTTGGATGATAGAAGTTGTGCCCATTTCATCATCATCTGTTGGTGGCTGTGAGTGAGTGAGTGAGTGGGTGAAGGTTCAGCTTTGAATGACACAAGTTGTGACCATTTCGTCATCATCTGTTGTTGGCTGTGAGTGAGTGAGTGAGTGAACGTGCAGCTTTGAATGACACAAGTCGTGACCATTTCATCCTCATTCGTTGGTGGCTGTGAGTGAGTGAGTGAGTGAGTGAGTGAGTGAGTGAGTGAAAGTGCTGATTTGGATGATAGCAGTTGTGCCCATTTCATCATCATCTGTTGGTGGCTGTTAGTGAGTGAGTGAGTAAGTGAGTGAGTTAGTGAAAGTGGTGCTTTGGATGATATTTGTGCCCATTTCATCATCATCTGTTGGTGGCTGTGAGTGAGTGAGTGAGTGAGTGAGGGTGCTGCTTTGGATGATAGAATTTGTGCCCATTTCATCATCATCTGTTGGTGGCTGTGAGTGAGTGAGTGAGTGAGCGAGTGAGTGAGTGAGTGAGTGAGTGAAGGTGCTGCTTTGGATGATGGAACTTGTGCCCTTTTTATTGTCATCATTGGTGGCTGTGAGTGAGTGAGTGAGTGAGCAAGTGAGTGAGTGAGTGAGTGAGTGAAGGTGCTGCTTTGGATGATACAGGTTGTGCCCATTTCATCATTATCTGTTGGTGGCTGTGAGTGAGTGAGTGAGTGAGTGAGTGAGTGAGTGAGTGAGTGAGCTATGGTGCTGCTTTGGATGATAGAAATTGTGCCCATTTCATCATCATCTGTTGGTGGCTGTGAGTGAGTGAGTGAGTGAGTGAGTGAGTGAGTGAAGGTGCTGCTTTGGATGATGGAAGCTGTGCCCATTTCATCATCATCTGCTGGTGGCTGTGAGTGAGTGGGTGAAGGTTCAGCTTTGAATGACACAAGTTGTGATCATTTCGTCATCATCTGTTGGTGACTGTGAGTGAGTGAGTAAGTGAAGGTGCTGCTTTGGATGGCAGAATTTGTGACCGTTTCCACATCATCTGTTGGTGGCTGTGAGTGAGTGAGTGAGTGAGTGAGTAATTGAAGGTGCTGCTTTGGATGATAGAAGTCGTGCCCATTTCATCATCATCTGTTGGTGGATGTGAGTGAGTGAGTGAGCGAGTGAAGGTGCTGCTTTGGATGATAGAAGTTGTGCCCATTTCATCATCATCTGTTGGTGGCTGTGAGTGAGTGAGTGAGTGGGTGAAGGTTCAGCTTTGAATGACACAAGTTGTGACCATTTCGTCATCATCTGTTGTTGGCTGTGAGTGAGTGAGTGAGTGAACGTGCAGCTTTGAATGACACAAGTTGTGACCATTTCATCCTCATTCGTTGGTGGCTGTGAGTGAGTGAGTGAGTGAGTGAGTGAGTGAGTGAGTGAAAGTGCTGATTTGGATGATAGCAGTTGTGCCCATTTCATCATCACCTGTTGGTGGCTTTGAGTGAGTGAGTGAGTGATTGAGTGAGTGAGTGAGTGAAGATGTTGCCTTGGATGACAGAAGATGTGCCCATTTCATCATCATCTGTTGGTGGCTGTGAGTGAGTGAGTGAGTGAGTGAGTGAGTGAGTGAGTGAGTGAAGGTGCTGCTTTGGATGATGGAAGTTGTGCCCATTTCATCATCAACTGTTGGTGGCTGTGAGTGAGTGAGTGTGTGAAGGTTCAGCTTTGAATGACACAAGTTGTGAACATTTCATCATCATCTATTGGAGGCTGTGAGTGAGTGAGTGTGTGAGTGAGTGAAGGTGCTGCTTTGGATGACAGAAGTGGTGACCATTTCGTCATCACCTGTGGGTGGCTGTGAGTGAGTGAGTGAGTGAGTGAGTGAGTGAGTGAGTGAGTGAGTGAAGGTGCTGCTTTGGATGATAGAAGTTGTCCCCATTTCATCATCGTCTGTTGGTGGCTGTGAGTGAGTGAGTGAGTGGGTGAAGGTTCAGCTTTGAATGACACAAGTTGTGCCCATTTCATCATCATCTG